>JAVJIF010032272.1:0-155282 GCA_038442645.1 Agave tequilana | reverse complement strand
TTCTCCCTTTCTGGTGAGCTTTGTTAAAGGGGCTGCGATTTTGGAGAAGTCTTGTACAAATCTTCTGTAATATCCGGCTAATCCAATAAAGCTTTTAATTTCTGTTACTGTCCTGGGGATTGGCCAATCTTTAACTGCCTGATGAATTTGCTAGGGTCAACTGAAATTCCTTCTTCTGAAACTATATGGCCCAAGAAAGCTATGTCTAACCAGAACTCACACTTGCTTTCCTTTGCATAAAGTTGTTCCTGCCGGAGAGTCTGTAGCACTATTTTCAAGTGTTCTGCATGCTCTCTGTCGTTCTTAGAATATATTAAGTATATCATCGATGAACACCACGACAAACTGGTCCAAATATGGCGAGAAAAACGGTTCATTAAATCCATAAAACAGCTGGGGCATTGGTTACTCCGAAGGGCATGACTAGAAATTCATAATGACCATAGCGAGTTCGGAATGCTGTCTTCGGAATATCTTCTTTCTTCACCTTCAGTTGGTGATAACCTGATTGCAAATCCATTTTGAAAACACCCGGGCCCATGAAGTTGATCAAAAAGATCATCAATTCTTGGTAAGGGATACTTATTCTTGATGTAAACCTGTTTAATTCTCTGTAGCATCTTACACAACCCTTAACCACCATCTTTCTTGTTGGCCAATAGCACCGGAGCTCCCCATGGTGAAGTACTTGGTCTAATCAACCTTATCAGAATATTCCTGTAACTGCTTCTTTAGAATTTCTAATTCAGTGGGCGCCATTCTGTATGGAGCTTTAGATATTGGGACTGTGCCCGAATGATATCGATAGAACTCAATCACTCTATCGGGTGGAAGTCCTGAGATCTCCTTAAATACTTCTGGAAACTCATTCCAGACTGGTACTCCCTTTTTCTGAATCTCAGCAGCAGTCATCTGTGTTTTTTCCTTGGCAGGTTTATGTTCTCCTTCAAATTGGAACTCAGGCTGAAGTGGCATTCTGAAAATGACTTCTTGTTTCGACAATCAATAACGCATGGTATTTGCTGAGCCAAGTCATGCCTAAGATTATGTCGTACCCTTTAGTATCCAGCACGAGCATATCCAATGCTAATGTCCTGTTACACAGTTCCACCGGACAATCTACACAAATTTATTAGAGATGACTACCCCATTACCGGTACTAATCTCCCACTGGGTCTAAATATTCAACAGGTATAGAGTTCAAAGCAATGAAACTATCTGATATGTAACAATGAGAAGCGCAGAATCAAAGAGGGCTAAGAAAAGAAAGGTTTAGAGTGCACCAAAATTTTACCTGTTACCACTTCTTCAGAAGTTTGGGCCTCTTCCGCTTGTCAAGTTGTAGGCCCGTCCTCTTCCACGACTACAGTTGTTTTTCCTCCCCTTGGAGCTGGGCGAAAAGCCCGTTGTTGTAGAGGGAGAGGGGCCCTTCCGACCACGGCCCTGGGTTCCTCTGTCCAATAGGTGCAGGAAGTGCCGGTAGGGTCCTGTCATATCCCAGTTCTCTTAAGGGGACAGCCTTCTATTGTGTGATCACCGAACCACATGCCAGGCACAACCCATTAGCCCTGCGACAATCCTTTTGCAAGTGACCTGGCCTCTGGCAATAATTACAAACAGGAATTATTTGAGTTGTCTGAGAGGGGCTGGTCGATATGGTCTTCTAACCATGGGGGCCTTACAGCCCTGACTGGACCTCCTATGCCCAGTTGTTGAAAATGGCCTCTTCATGGCCTGTTTCCTCATCTGATCAAGATTCTTTTTCTCCAATCCTCGCTCCACTTCCCGAGCTACAGTGAGGACCTGGGAATGTTTTCAACTGCTGGGGAATCAAAAGGACTTGAATATCCATTCGTAAGCCCTGCTGAAATCTGCTTGCCCGTTTCTCCTCATCAGCTATCATATACGGAGCAAAACGACTCAGCCTTAAGAACTCAGCAGCATATTCGTCAACAGACCGGTTCCATTGTTGAAAGCCGGATGAATTGTTCTTCCATCTCTTTCTGAGCTGTGGTAGGGAAGAATCTATCATAAAAGCTCTTAGAGAACTGGTCCCAAGTGATGGGTCTGTCCAGTCTGCTTCTTCAGCTAACCACCAGTTTCTAGCCACGTCCTTTAATTGGATCTTGGCGACTTCCACCTTATCTCCTCTGGATCCGGGCTGACTTCAAGAGATCTGTTGTGTCAATTAGCCACTGCTCGGCATCTAGCGTCTTTCTTCCCCGTAAATATTGCCGGCTGCAACCGCCTGAAGTCTGACACGTTGCCTGGCCTCCGTTCTTGATGAGCTGCTATCAATCCTTGCCGGAGGAGTTCTGTCTGCCTTTGTTGATTCTCCACCATATTCTGGATAACCCTAAGAATATCAGCATTTCCCCCTGTGGGTCCATTCTGTGGCTGCCCAGAATTGTTACGTCTGCCCTCCTTTCCATATCTATGTTGGAAAAAGATGTCTGAAAAGAGGAGTGAAAGCAGAAGATAGATGGACTTTAGGAATCGAGGGAAGGAATATCAAGAAGAAATGGATAACTTTGTAGTTAGAATGTATAACCGAAACTCATGCACCCCAACTGCAAATTAAGATCCCATTAATTAGCAATTTGGTTGTACTGTAGGTGTGAGAGCCTAGGCTCTGATACAACCTGTAACGCCCCGATCGGAGGGTACGGAGACGTTACTGCGACGTACATACGCAGGTCGGAAGTACCCTCACATATATACGCTAAGCAACAATACATGCAAGTAAAAGAGTACGGAAGCACGAGGCAAAATACATTCCAACATAAAGATTACAAAGTCATCACAGAGCGTGATATACTGATACATGTACCTATATCACAGCCAGATACAAAAGTAAAAATTACAATTGGTACAACAAAAGGTGCTCACGGGCTGATAAGAAGATCCCGAATAGCAAAGGATTCAGGAACGGAAGGAGCTAGGGCAAATCAGCTTGTTCCAAGAAATAGGCTTGATCTTCAGTGGAGGGCTCCACTTCAATCCACGCTTCAGAACCTGAACATACAAATTCAAGGGAGTCAGGACCCCCAAACAAATGATCAGGTTACAGTCGAGTGGCATAAGAGATATGAGTAGGAGAGTTGATGCAGTATCATGAATAATCAGCCAGCAAGTAAAGGAAGCATAACGAGTTAAAGTTGGGAAGACATTGAACTAGCTTAGGCTACGACCTCATGAGACTAGTACCTCGAGGGAATAATCCAAACAAGGAAACCCTCATCTATATACCTTTATCTCATGTCGCGTAATCCAAGCGCATAAACGGATCCACAGTAGACGTCTTTTATTATTATTACTTGTCTTACTCTTATGTCTAGCTATGTGAACTAGCGTCCCAACACACATAGATCCACATCTGAGTAAGCAAGGTTGTTATTAGAAACTAGCGGGGGTATCAACGAACAATGTTTACAGTGGGTCCCGTGCATACCGGGACCACGGCCCAGGATTGTTCCGTTGCTGGTGGACGGAACCTGCCGCAGGCGATCAGGAGGGTCTTATAGGATGCCCTTGTCAAGATGGTACCAAGAAGGAGGGAGCCAGCGCTCCCCTCGGTCGCCTGGAGGCCTCAGGTCAAACCGGAAAATGTAGTTGCACAACATACCTAAAACACTGTAAACACGAACATATATTGATAGCCGCACGTTTCCCCCGACCCAATGTAAGTTACCTCATTTTATGAGGTATTTAGGTAATTATCCGATTTCGGGAATGAACAGGAGCAAGTCCGGAATATTATGAAGACAGGAGTATCAGGAGTACAATGTTACTATCACGTAATTCAAGTTTGTAAAAACAAGATGCCCGGTTACCATTTCCGTTATCGTGATAATTAAAAGAGTCAGTGTGTCATGCCTGGTGTCAAGAGATAGCATGACAAGAGGAGATATTCGTCAAGTGACAAGTCATGAAATAACAAATATATATATAATACAAGTCCCGAGGATAAGGTCCATATTCAAGGAAGTGATTGAAGGTCCATATTCAAGGAAGTGATTAACCACAGCAAACAGTCAAGATTAGTCGACTAGGAGAACAAGTAGTCGACTTATGAAGGAATTAGTCGACTATAGAGGAGGGACAAGTCGACTGATAAGGTTGCATTTGGTAGGGTTGCGTCTTCAGGAAAAAGTTAGTCGACTAGGGGAAAAAGATAGTCGACTAATAAGGCCGCGTCTCAGAGAGCCGCGTCTTCAGGAAAATGGCGCGTCTCGTGAGGCCGCGTTTCATGGGCTGCGTCTCAGAGAGCCGCGTCTTCAGGAAAATGGCGCGTCTCGTGAGGCCGCGTTTCATGAGGCCGCGTCTCAGAGGCCGCGTTTCATGAGGCCGCGTCTCAGAGAGCCGCGTCTTCAGGAAAATGGCGCGTCTCGTGAGCCGCGTTTCATGAGGCCGCGTCTCAGAGGCCGCGTTTATGAGGCCGCGTCTCAGAGGCCGCGTTTCATGAGGCCGCGTCTCAGAGACCGCGTCTCCAGGAAAGTTAGTCGACTAGAAAAAGGGGTTAGTCGACTAATAAGGTCGCGTCTTCAGGAAAGTTATTGCGTTTCAATGAGTTAGTCGACTTGTGATAAGGGGGTGGTCGACTAATAAAGGGTTCAAGTCGACTAATACATGAATCAAGTCGACTAATAGGGGGCAAAAGAGACAGAACTAATTTTTGAGAGTTGTGGTTGTGATATATAAAAATGCAAGTATGTTAATGAGTTATCCATGTCTTGGCGAGTAAAGTTACTCGCCTAAAATGTTCCTTAGATGTGTCCGACGCCCCGGGGGAAAAACACCAAGTGAGGATGAGTCCTTTGTCAAAGTTGTCGTCACTTATCACCAAAACGATTACCGGAATAATCGCGAACGATTACCGGAATAATTGAAAAAACAACCTAGAGGGGGGGTGTGAATAGGTGTAATTGCTAATCTAAGAAACTCAATGCAAACTAAGTGCGCTAAATGCGGAAGCTAATGCAAATTATGCACAAACTAATACAATACAACAAGTGTAGCCGAATTCCCCTTGCGAGGCTCTGGACTAACTCCCCTTGATTCCCCTTGAAAATGGGTTGAGGTTGCTATGTGAAGCTCTTGTTGGATGAGTATAAGTTAGGCACACACACACAAGCAATCCAAGCAATATAAAATACACACAATCAAGCCAAGCATATAAGAATGAATAGCAATATGAATAAATGCAAGGCAATATGAAATATGCACAACACAAGCAAATATGATATGATATGATATGATGCTTTGCACAAATATAAGAGAGAGAGTTAGAGAGACAATGGGAGCAATCGCAAACAACGAGATTTGTTTCGAGGTTCGAGCACCTTGCTCTTACATCCCCGCCTACACCACCGTGTAGGATTTCCACTATCTCAACTCCCACCGAGGGAACCTCTACCGAAGAGGATTTCTTACAACACAAGGAGTACCTAACTCTCTCTCAATACAACAACTCCACCGAGGCCAACAACCAATCCACACACCTCTACCGAAGAGGCTCACAACCAAACTCCACCTCTACCGAAGAGGGAGCAAACCAATACCACTCCGATCACCTCTACCGAAGAGGGATACAACAAATAAAGGAGGGTTACAACAAGTGTTCAAAAACCACAAACTCTCTTTTTCTTTCTTTTTCCACAAAACAAAGATCCTAATAGTTTAGGATAGTAGATAGCTCAAGTGTGGAAAACTAGGTGTTTGGAAAACTAGCAACAAAGAAAATCACTTGGGAAAATCCTTCCAAAAGATATAGAATGAAAACCAAGACAATCTCCCAAAATATTCTTTTCTTTGATTTTTCCAAAAACCTAAAACAATGAAGATTGAAGAATTAAAGCCCAAACACTTTGAAAACTTGTTTAAAAACCTCTAGAAACAGAAATTTTCTTCTTAAAAAACTTGGCCAAAATCCCCAAAGAGATGGAGTTTATATAGGCCAAACAGAAAACTAGCCGTTAGAGCTGAGCTGGCAGCTCTGACAGGCGTCGGTCGACCGGCCCGGTCGACCGCCAACGGTCAGAAAAATGACCGTTGGGCACTAGCGGTCGACCGGGCCGGTCGACCGAAACATCCTGAGAGTTGAACTCTCAACTCGGTCGACCGGTCCGGTCGACCGACTACAATGTGTAGCCAGCGTGCACATCGGTCGACCGACCTGGTCGACCGGCCACTTGGTGCGGTCGACCAGTCCGGTCGACCGAACTGGCCTGGCAGGCACAGTGCAGATCTGCACAGATACGGGATTTGAAAATAGGTCTTTCACTCAATAAAAATCCCATAAATTCACAGTAAATCTAAAAAATAGTTTTAATCACAATAAAAATATTTTTCTAAAAATATGTTTTTCTAAAACTTATTTTTCATTTTACTTTGATAACCAAACTTGTGATAAAAATTTCAAGAATATATATCAACATATCAATCATATTTAAGTCTTGCAAATTTTATCAAAAACAAAACATTGTATTTTGTCAAACTGATTTTTCCAAAACATGAATAGGGATATCAAAAATAAGTTGTTTACCCAGTTAAAGCATGTATGTATAAATAGAAAACATCTACTATACATATAACATATGTAAACTTGTTTTGATCAACTATTCATAAAAACCAAATATCAAATCATAAAACGTATGTGTTTTGTGTTCACTGAGCATATCAACTAAACTAAGCTTTACAAATGGATCTAAAAAACTCTATCTAAAACTAGGATACCTAAGTCTTCTTGACGATCATCATCTTCAAGTAGACTTGCTCCAAAACTTCATCCATGGGCTAGACAAAGTGTGAACTTGAAGCTTTGGCCCTGGAATCACCATGAATAGCTTCTAAATCTTGTTGTTGAAGCTAATCACCAACTAATATCCTGTAATGATCTGAAACTTAGAAACACAAGAATATTAGTAAAACATAACTACATTAGTGTTGATCATCATCAAAACTAAAGTGGAAGGCCATTGGGCCAACAATCTCCCCCTTTTTGATGATGACAAAACTCATGGAGTTATATATGCATGGATTAAAGATAAGCTTCAAGGAAGCTCCCCCTTAACTCATGCATAGGGATAAACAATAAATATATGCAATGAATATTAAACATGAAACATGCATATGCATAAACAATAAATGGTTCTAGATATCAAATGGAATATTCAAAACAAAATAAGCTCTAGATACCAATTACAAAGCAAACTCGATAAATCAATTAAACTTAGTATTCTTGAGATTCTTGAGATTAAAACATAATATATGCATAAACATAAGCATGCATATAAAACTTCATAAATCTTCTCCCCTTTTTGTCAATCATCAACAAAGGGGTAATCAAAACCATAAAAAAAACGAGGGGTAAAAATCTTTCTCCCTCTTTTGTCAATCAAAACAATGCAAACAATGTTCTCCCCCTTTTTGTCTAAAACAAAAAATAAAATCAATAAGGGGTGACTAAAACATGATATCAATTAAAAATTGTCAATGAAGCATCTTGATACCAATAAACAAGAATCAATATATATTATATGCTATATACATTCATGAAGAGGAAGACGCTAAGTTAGCTTCCCTACACATATGCATTACATGAAGAAGGGATGGACAAGCGCCAATTCACATAACACATATTATGTAATGCATAAGAGGAGATGTGAAGCTCCCCCTACACACGTATATCATATAAAGAAGAGTTGTCAAGCTCCTCAATTTATAATATACTCAACATGAATCTATATGTAAGAGAGATGTTAAGCTCTCCTTGCATATAGGAAATACAAATCAAAACTTTGAATATTTTCTTTAAACAAAATTTTGGAAATACCAATTGTAATTAAACATAAGTCTTGAATCTTAAACATGAATCTTGAAACCAAAACAAATTTTGAATTTCTTAAATATGATACCAATTGTACATATTTCATTTTGAAAAACATATAATTTGATGTTGATATCATATGTTTAAAATAACAACTTTTAATCATAAAGAGTGGGAGTACAAATACCAATTGAAATACAAAATCAAATTTTCTCCCCCTTTATGAAAAACAAACTAAAGACATGCATAGTCTTGATAACAATTTAAAAGTAGTCAATTTAAACAAAATTGAAACTCAAGCACTAGCATAAACACAACATATATATGTATGAAGGATAGATACCAATAGAAATTGATATACTTAGAATTTAAAGCATACATACATACAAAACATATATGAGTATACAAGAAGATCAAAATGATACCAATTGAAAGAGTTCAATGATACCAATTGACATAACAATAAGTTCAAGTGTATATATCATATTATCTACCACCCAATCATAATTCAAGTTTTAAAGATTTTCAATTTAGGGCATACATGAACATGATCTCCCATCCTACCGCCCTTAGATGGTAGGGGTTTTCAAAGATAGATTGAAAATGTAGTTTTGTTTGAAAATCTCAACCAAAGTGAAGAACATCGCAACTAGTTAAATGGAAAACTGGTTAACTAGTACGAAATCCTTCAAGCAAGGAAAAAACAAAATTGTTTTTCATAAACATGAAATTCACATCATATCAAACACTCAAGTTCAATTAGGCATAAATAAGACTCATGAAAACAAAACATGAGCAAGCAATAGATGTGAGTGTACAAATAAAATATGAAGATCATAAATATGAAAATTAGGCAATAAGCTCAATTATTCTTTAAAACACGAAAATCATCAAAATTATCTAATCTTCAAGGCATATGTATGTCTAATACAAACTAAAGTATACATACATATCCAAAACATAACGAGTCCACAAAAATATATGCATGAAGGCACGTGGCTCAAAAAGGATACTCATGTATAGTCAATAGTTTGGATAAGATAGACATATACATGAAGTTAAATATTGAATACATGAAACATGAAAAACTAAATTTTCATCACAACAAGTTTCATTTCAAGGTATATGTATGAATTGTCAAACATGAAGTATACATACATATCCCTAAACACAATTGAGTCCAAATATAGATTTGCATGAAAGGCAAATGACTCAAGGGGTATACATGTATTTCTTAAGGTTTGGCAATACAAACATATACATGAAGTGAAATACACAATTATAAAGCAAATTCAAAAATGAGAATACAAGTTTAATATGTATGAATCATCAAAACTAGACTATACTAGCACATCTAATGGGTTCAAATAAGCATTCAATTCCAACTATATATAGATTTATTTGTAGCCCACTCTATGTACAAGTATAACTAGTCTTAATGAAAACTAACACTTAAACATATATTCAAAACATGACGCATCAAAAACACATATAAAAATCATCATGATAAAAGTCATCATGGAAAACTAAAACATGATTATTATGTGAATTCACATGTATTAGATTCATGATGTACATTATAGCTCAAATAAAAGTGAGAACACTAATTATGATTCAAATAAGCATGTGTGTCTCAAAACTATATATGTATGTCAAGGATCTAATAAACATGGAATGAACATACTAATCCATAGACATCAAAAACATGCTATAATCAAAGATGAAATATAAAGCGTGTAAACAAATAATAAGGAGTTAGGAATTGTTACCAAAACCTAGAAGGCAACCTCCTTGTCTCCAAAACTTGGTGGTCCTCTCCACCATCTCTTCCCTTGAAAGTGATGCATCCAATAGATTTCCTTTAAGTCCGGAACGCATCCACTCCAAGGTGTCATCACTCTCACGTCATGTGAGAGCCCACACCTACATCAAAAATAGGAGGGGTGGTCTTTGGTACCCACATCTTGTTGGGTCCATGGGGGTTAGTCCCTTCTCTAACCCAAACAAATTTCTTTGCTAAATTAGTAGTATGTAATCTATCAAAACAAAATTTAGCAAGGTGGCCCTTACGTCCACAATGTGTACATGTGTACACATGAGCATACATGTGATGGGTGTGTCCGTGAGGAGCATGTGTATGCCGTGGAGGGTGTGCATGCATAAAAGATGGAACTTGTTTCTTTCGAACTAAGGTTTCCAACCGTGAGTGGTTCATGGCACATTGGCTCATAGTGGAGCCCAAACAATCTACTCTCTTCTTAAGCATACAAATATCATCATTAATCCTAAAAGAAGAGGTACATGCATTAGGTAAACTAGATGAAGAAGCTACACTAGCATGGCAAACATGTGCATCAATCTTATTTTGTAAAAATTCATTTTTCTTTAAACATGCATCCAAATCTTTAGAAATGAAGCAATCTTAATTTTCAAAGAATCATTTTCTTTTAAAACAAAATCAACTTTTGAAGACAAGTTTTCATTTTTCTTCAAAAGAACATGGCAATCATTTTTATTTTCAAAAAGTTATTTCTTTAAGTGCAAGATCAAGTTGAGATTTTAATGAATCCCTCTCATTATGGACCTCAACCTTTTCTTGCAAAACACAATCAAGTCTAGAATGCAAACACTTATTTTCTTTTCAATTTCTAGACTTTTCTTTTTCAAAATCTTATATTTTTCAATTAGTTTTTCACAAACAATGGAAAGTTCTTCATTCAAAGCATGGGCATCAATATGATCATTTGAAGAACTAGCATCATCATCACTATCTAATGGAGTTTCCGAGTGTACCTCAAGGGAGTCATTCCCTTGGACCATATAGCATTGTTGTGGTTCGGATTCTCCGCTAGATTCCTCTTCTTGGATTGGCAATTGAAGCTTGGAGGTGGTGGTTGTTGTCAACTTGTTCCACACTGCAAAAGCGGA
This sequence comes from Agave tequilana, assembly GCA_038442645.1. NCBI lineage: Eukaryota > Viridiplantae > Streptophyta > Magnoliopsida > Asparagales > Asparagaceae > Agave > Agave tequilana. The sequence continues at coordinate 144,526 of JAVJIF010032272.1, read as the reverse complement.
ATAAAGATTAGAAACACACATAAGATAATCTTTAGGTAATGTGCTTCTAATGGCCTCTAGGGCTTGTGCATTGGCCCCTATATGATTGCAATCACCAAGATAACATCTCTTGGTGGCCGCAAGGAAAACATGCAAACCCAGGGTCTTTAGGTACATGGACATCCTATACTTCCAAACATCAATGTTGGAAGGGTCAAAACTAGGTGGGGTCATGAAGTCCATGGTATAAACTAAATATGTGCAAACAATCAAATGCAAATGTAGATTAGCAAGCAAATGGATCACTCCTAGGAGTTAAGCCTAAGTATCAGGAGCACTAGCTCTGATACCAATTGAAAAACATCTAGAGGGGGGGTGAATAGTGTAATTGCTAATCTAAGAAACTCAATGCAAACTAAGTGCGCTAAATGCGGAAGCTAATGCAAATTATGCACAAACTAATACAATACAACAAGTGTAGCCGAATTCCCCTTGCGAGGCTCTGGACTAACTCCCCTTGATTCCCCTTGAAATGGGTTGAGGTGCTATGTGAAGCTCTTGTTGGATGAGTATAAGTTAGGCACACACACACAAGCAATCCAAGCAATATAAAATACACACAATCAAGCCAAGCATATAAGAATGAATAGCAATATGAATAAATGCAAGGCAATATGAAATATGCACAACACAAGCAAATATGATATGATATGAATATGATGCTTTGCACAAATATAAGAGAGAGTTAGAGAGACAATGGGAGCAATCGCAAACAACGAGATTTGTTTCGAGGTTCGAGCACCTTGCTCTACATCCCCGCCTACACCACCGTGTAGGATTTCCACTATCTCAACTCCACCGAGGGAACCTCTACCGAAGAGGATTTCTTACAACACAAGGAGTACCTAACTCCTCTCTCAATACAACAACCTCCACCGAGGCCAACAACCAACAACAACCAATCCACACACCTCTACCGAAGAGGCTCACAACCAAACTCCACCTCTACCGAAGAGGGAGCAAACCAATACCACTCCGATCACCTCTACCGAAGAGGGATACAACAAATAAAGGAGGGTTTACAACAAGTGGTTCAAAAACCACAAACTCTCTTTTTCTTTCTTTTTCCACAAAACAAAGATCCTAATAGTTTAGGATAGTAGATAGCTCAAGTGTGGAAAACTAGGTGTTTGGAAAACTAGCAACAAAGAAAATCACTTGGGAAAATCCTTCCAAAAGATATAGAATGAAAACCAAGACAAATCTCCCAAAATATTCTTTTCTTTGATTTTTTCAAAAACCTAAAACAATGAAGATTGAAGAATTAAAGCCCCAAATACTTTTGAAAACTTGTTTTAAAACCTCTAGAAACCAGAAATTTTTCTTCTTAAAAAACTTGGCCAAAATCCCCAAAGAGATGGAGTTTATATAGGCCAAACAGAAAACTAGCCGTTAGAGCTGAGCTGGCAGCTCTGACAGGCGTCGGTCGACCGGCCCGGTCGACCGCCAACGGTCAGAAAAATGACCGTTGGGCACTAGCGGTCGACCGGCCCGGTCGACCGAAACATCCTGAGAGTTGAACTCTCAACTCGGTCGACCGGTCCGGTCGACCGACTACAATGTGTAGCCAGCGTGCACGTCTGTGCACATCGGTCGACCGACCTGGTCGACCGGCCACTTGGTGCGGTCGACCGGTCCGGTCGACCGAACTGGCCTGGCAGGCACAGTGCAGATCTGCACAGATACGGGATTTGAAAATAGGTCTTTTCACTCAATAAAAATCCCATAAATTCACAGTAAATCTAAAAAATAGTTTTAATCACAATAAAAACTGTTTTTCTAAAAATATGTTTTTCTAAAACTTATTTTTCATTTTACTTTGATAACCAAACTTGTGATAAAAATTTCAAGACATATATATCAACATATCAATTCATATTTGAGTCTTGCAAATTTTATCAAAAACAAAACCTTGTATTTTGTCAAACTTGATTTTTCCAAAACATGAATAGGGATATCAAAAATAAGTTTGTTACCAAGTTAAAGCATGTATGTATAAATAGAAAACATCTACTATACATATAACATATGTAAACTTGTTTTGATCAACTATTCATAAAAACCAAATATCAAATCATAAAACGTGTGGTTTTGTGTTCACTTGAGCATATCAACTAAACTAAGCTTTACAAATGGATCTAAAAACTCTATCTAAATTAGGATACCTAAGTCTTCTTGACGATCATCATCTTCAAGTAGACTTGCTCCAAAACTTCATCCATGGGCTAGACAAAGTGTGAACTTGAAGTTTTGGCCCTGGAATCACCATGAATAGCTTCTAATCATCTTGTTGAAGCTAATCACCAACTAATATCCTGTTAATGATCTGAAACTTAGAAACACAAGAATATTAGTAAACATAACTACATGAGTGTTGATCATCATCAAAACTAGAGTGGAAGGCCATTGGGCCAACAATAATCTACGGCGATATTGCCGACGAAGAAAAGCTCGGCCCCAATCCAAAAGGAGGGTACCGGCCCTAGAGTCTTGCCGACAGAGAAGAACGCGGCCCCAATCCAAAAGGAGTGGCCGGTCCTCACAAGTTGATGGAGAGAGTTTGAGGGTGCAAGTCTAGTGCAATTAGCCAAAATGAGTTTTTTTGCAAGCGATGCCACGGGGGACGAATCTATAGTCCGTCGGAAAGAGGTTGTCGAGGAGGTGAAGATGGTATGCTTGGTGGTGGCTACGGTGGTGCAGGTGGTGGTGGAGATGGTGGTGAAGTTTGGTGGAGAAGATGGGTTCCTTGAGGTTTTCTTGGTGAAAGAGGTTGAAGAAGATGGTGTTGTTGGTGGAAATGGAGGAGGAGATGGAGGGGAGAATGGTAGATGGAATGGTGGAAGAGGTTGGTGGAGAAAATGACTAATAATTCACAGCCAGGGCTGCCATTTGCTGCTGTTCTTGTGGCTCTTGCTGGCTGCAAAAATGAAGGAGGAGAAGAGAAATGAAAGAGAGAGAGATGGGAGTGTATTTATAAAGGTAAAAAATATTATTATAATATAGCAACTCCATATTGAAACATGCGTTGCAAAGTTGCGTCCTTCACAAAGGCCGCGTCCCCAAGAAGCCTGCGTTTAGCAACTGCTAGACGCAGTAAAAAAATAAACTTGCGTTCAAGAAAAACAGATTGCGTTGGTAGAATAGGACGAAAAAGCATGGGTGTCTTGATCTGAGTTGAATTGGCCCATAAGCATTTAATGCAGCAAAGGGAGGATCTCCGCATTAATTGCTGAGTCCAATTGGCAAAACTCGCGTTTGAGGAAGGAGAGAGAAAATGAGAAAAAGAGAAAAGTGGAATATATGGATAAATTCCCGGTATCTGGGAAAACACCGAAAACTCCGGGAAAGTCCAAAAATTGAAGTATCTCAAAAAGTCTCCAAAATTCTCAAAAATAATAAATATTATATAAAGATTTTTGGTGAAATCGGTTTTCAGAAATTCAATTCCATTTTCAAAATAAAAATCCTGCAATCTACTATGAACGGTGTCTACACCGGGTAGGCTGGATTTTTGATAAAATCTGAAAAATCCCAGAAAATGCCTGAAGGAAGAAAATATAATTTTAAGAAGGAATGTGAAAGCGGAATCCAAAAATTTGATTCCAATTGTGAATTAAAATTCCTGGAATCAACCAGTGATACTGGCCGACACCGGTTTTGAAGATTTACAATTTAATTCCGAAAAATTCCAGAAAATCATGAAAAATCTAGAATATTAAAAAATAATATTTGAAACTAAAATTAGTCAAATCTGAATACCAAACAGTCAAATCATGCAGTATTGCTATATGAGTAGGAAATTAAATAACAGAAAATAAAATAAAATAAAATAAAATAAAAAAATACGCTCCAAAAAATCAGGATACATAACTGGGTACGTATACCGAGGATGGGGTGTTACATAAAGGCTGGTGATGGGCGTGGAGGTGGCAGAGGCGGTTGAGGGACGCGGAGGTGGCGGTGGTGGAGGCGGAGGCGGGGGGCCCGGGTGGGCCATGTCAAAACCCGGGCGCGGGCCGGGCCCGAATGCGGCCCGGCCCGCCCAGGCTGTGGGCCGCATTCGCCCCACCCGGGCACGCCCGGGTGGAAGGGCAGGCCCAGGCTGGGATTAGGCTCGGGTCACCCGGGCCAGGGTGAGCCCGGGCCCGCACGGGACGGGGTCGTGCGGGTTCCAGGCCAACCCGTCCCGGTTCACACCCCTAAACACTTATACCCAGGGATTTATTGGGATTTAGTTTTTTCCTTGATTATCTTTGCTATTATAACTACAACATTTTTTATTGAAATTCTAATTTGATTGCGGCTCACATTCGTGTCACGTTCAAAACAAATCTATCCATCCATCTACAAATTACTAATAAATCTTAAAATCTAACCATGCATTAATATCATCATCTTAAAAAGAAATTTAAAAATAAAAAAATAACATTTATTAGATAGAGAATCAAGAATTCAAGATATGTATCCCTCTCTTCGTGATTACATATTTGGGTCATCCAATTGCACTGTGATGTATCCCCTGGATTCTGATTTTAAGCTTCCAAAAAGCGAATTTATTGCTAAAATCATTATCTAATGTTACTTTGCGGCTGCAAGTTCAGTGATGTGAGATGTTTCATCTTCAATTCTATTGCTGGTTAATTAATTTGTGGTTGAACTTCAGTTAATGCCTATTTCAAAGGTAATACTTGCACCATTAGAGTTTTTCTTTTGCATGAATTTTTCTGAATGAAACTGTGTAAGAATATGACCAAAATCTTTCCGAGTCTTAATGTTACCTTCAGAGGCTATTACTCTATTGCTTTTGATAGATCCTAGTGTACCTGTCTGATTGCAGGTTTGTCTCTCTGGTTAATATTCTATTCTGCTTGGGCTTTGCTCTGTTCAACAGTTCTGATCAAATCTCTATGTTCATGCTTGCACCTGAAGAAAACGCATACAGGAAATGAAGATTCTGTTTTGATTCCTTGCTTCTTTGTTCCATATAAGCTCAGGGTTGGCAGTTAACTGTATAGATACCATAAATGACTTTGTTTTTATTCATTTATCAACTGCAGATGATGTCCTTTAACATATTCAAATCATATGATTTTGTGCTTGATTCATTTTTCAATCTGATTACAGCTTGCAGAGTTATATCAGGAAAGAGATCAGACCTGACAATGCGATTAATACATTGATTATGATTTAAGCATCCATTAACGTCCAAGAGATCCAGGTCAGATAGTTAATAGGAGAGTGTTATACACAACTAAGAAAGATTGAGTTTCTTGGGAAGAAGATAGAGAATTAGGGATTGTAGAAATTAAGAGAAGATAAAGAGAATAAAGATTGATTTTGGTTTCACCACTAAGAAGATCTCTCCTACTCTACACATCGCCATGCAAGAGATTCAATTTGTAAACCAAATCAACATGCTTAACAAAAAGGGTTTAATTTAAATCATCATAATCTAAATAAACAGCTGCAGGCCCGGCCTTACATAGGCCCATACACTGAAGTCTTTCCCCATCATCACTGATGCGGAACTAAAACAATGATTAAAACAACTAACACAAATAAAGAACTAAATAAAGAAACTATAATAGACTAATCACCACCAAGAGGTGTATTAAGAATAGAAAAGCTTGGAAAATGAGCAGCAGCTTAAACAAAGATTATTGCTGTTAATAGTTTCTGCTAAATAGTAATTATAATTTGTGTTATCTATGTAAAGCTGAACAACAAAAATAGTTCAGGAAATTCCTCTATCCCCAATATGATCAACAGAACAATGGCTAAAGGACTTTTTTTACACAAAATCTTTCCCAAAAAAGAAAACATGGCTAAATTGCACTAAATACCTTAAAGTTTTATCAGTTTTGCACTTAAATAAGTGGTGCAGCCAGGATTTTGAGATCTAAATGCTCCGTTGGACGCTCCTGAGAAAAAAAACTATAGGCAGCGACAGACGCAAGAACTTTTTGTGATGTGAGCGTAAAAGAGTAAAAATATTGTACTTTTATCATATCTGAAGTAATCCGAAAAAATATTAAATGGTTAAAATATAAATTGAAAGCCTTAAAATAAATTTTCTCAATTGTGTATGGACAATGAATTAATAAAATATATTATTATTAAATTTATTGAAATTTTATGAGAAGAAATTTTTAGTTATAACTTTAATAAATTCATGTTTGAGATAATAATAGTGTTCAAGTAGTGTTCTATGAAAATCCTTAAATTATTCTAAACAATTTATCCTTGTTATTAAATATTTGGTTTCAAAATAATATACTGTTTCTACTTACTTTTTCCTTTTGAGTTAATAAAAAGTTATTTTTCAGAATTACTAGAAAGGTTTGTTTGAGAAATAGAAAGAATTAAATAAGGAAAAAATAGAAAAAGATATTACCCAGAACAATGGGAGTTGAACCCAACAACGTGGGTATAAGATTATTTATAAACACCAACTGAGCTACAATCATCATAGTTTAAAGTTGATTAGTGTAATAATTTTATTGGATGGGCAAAAATTAAAAGCAACCCCTATTTTTTCAGCGGATGTTAGAATTAGAGGGTGTCAATCCTCATATTCTAAATTTCACTAAATACAAAACTTGGTTTGCTAATCCCAGATTCTATTTTAAGTGAAAATTTAGAATTAAAGGGTGTCAATCCTGAGTTGTGGATCTCATTAAAATTAGAATTTAGAATTGAAAAACTTGGCTTCTTGAATAACATAAAAATAGTTTTTAGTCTATTTTCATAAATAAAAAAAGGTTGAAATTCAAAATATTCATAATAAATAAATTTCATTGAAAATATTTTGTCATGATAAATGTAGTAGACTACACAAATAAAACTGACACTAATCCCATCTAAATTTAAAAAATTGAGCTTAGAAGGGAAAATCCAACTACTTTTTTGGCAACAAAAGTGAAAATAAAAGGAATATATTCCTCCACCACATAGCAAGCAAAAATCCAGCAACAAGTCATGTGCACAGGAACAAAAGAAAGTAAAAAGTACACATCTAGAAACCAATATCTCCTTTTCTGCTGCTCTCAAATACAACTAATACAAGTGCCCAGCTCCAGCTCTAAAGGCCTCTGCCACCTTGCAAGCCAACACATGGGGCTCTCCACACCTACCCCTCAACATAATTACTGTTCAATTAAGTCTCCTATTAAAAAACCTAGCTGTTTTTTAGTTGTATATAGCTTACTTTACTTTCCAGCAATCAATTCAGTATTCTGGAGTGAGAGTAAGCTAAGATCCTGACTACTGAGGTGAATCTCAATAGGATAATTGGATTGCCAGGAACCTATTTGAGAACTTTGTGAATCAGAGGGCACCTGTTTGGAGAATTCTCCTTAAAAAACCTGAGTTTGAAGAGATAGAAATCTTGTGAAGAGAATTTAGGGGGTACCCATCTGGAATTTTCTTGTGAATGGGGATGGGAAGGGGTTTGGTCAAGAAGGTCTTTTGCAAGAGCAAATCTTCTTTTATCTGTGCCAGAGATGGAAATGTATGTATAATGACTCTAATCCAAATTCCTGTTCTTTTCTATAGGATTTAGTTTATTTGGATGCACTGATAGTATTGTTCTTTAGATAAGTCATGTAATATATAATGCTTTTGAGTTATGTTCTTTTGTGAATTATTCAGATATGGAAATGTATGTATAAATATATGACTCTAATCTTAATTTCCAAGTTCTTAGCTAAAGAATTTAGTTCTCTTGGATCAATTGATGTTCTTTAATTAGTATTGTGCTTCATATAAGTTATGTAAATATAATGGCTTAGAGTATGATTATACTAGTTTATTGTGTTAAGTACTAGTTTGATAGATCTATTTTCATATATTTGATGCATTAAGTATTGCATTGTTATCTATTTTCACAGTTTGATGGCTCTAGCCTCATAGTCTTGAATATATTGCATCCATGTTTACTTATCTTTTGCATAATTTATAGTTCTGATGATTTTGTTTGGCATGTCATTGTTCTTCCTTTAGATTTCTATTGAATTGCTTGCATGTTCCTAAATACTTATTTTGTTCTGGTATGTGAAGCTTGAACTGAATAAATGTATGCATTCATCAACTTCATTCATTCTCATCAGGAGAGACATTTTGGAGTAGATAAGAGCAGATGGACTTCGGTCAGGCTCTACTTATGTGGAGATGAACTGAACTCGGTTCTCGTAGAAAACGATTCAGCTTCTATTAGAAGTTCGGAAGCAACTGTTATGTGGCCACTGCAAGACGATTCCAGAGATGAAGAAAGCTGCGACGTGGCGAAAATAGAAGAATGTGAAGAATTAATCACAAAAGAAGAGGAGAATCCACCCACTAAGTTCAGTGAGGAGGGAGCAGCAACCTTAATTCAATCAACATTCAGGGCCTTTATGGTTTTTTCTCAAACTACATACTTGATGTGTAACGAAATATCTTTGAAGTTTGATGTAGTCATAGTTCCTAATTCAAGAAGAAATGTTATAGATTAGTACCTCATTGCCTTTTTAGTTGTGTTATTCCAGGCAAGGCGGTGGTATGAAGAGAACAGGAAGTTCGGTAAAGGTGATAGTAGTGGAGTTGAGGATCCTAGTGGAGTTAACGAGGCTGCATCTACTGAAGTTCTAGTAGATGATTCTATTGAAAATTTTAGCATTCGTGGGGAAAATAATGCTATTCAACACAGGGTGTTGCATAAGTCTCGAAGTCAAGCGTGCAGATTGAAGGTAGTGCCCATCTTTTAATGCTTTCGTTGCAGAAAATATTTGTTTTCTTTCTTGTCATTTTTTGTAGGGATTCTTGTTTTTTATTTTAAGGATTTTTTTTTATCATAAATGGATGAGTACCGATTCTCATTTAGACACTTTTTTCCCCCTCCCTCAAATGGTAGAGATGATTGTTTCTATGCAATTTCTGATCATAAAGTGCATAAATGCAAAAGGTAATCATTGCTTCTATGCAATTCCTGGGTGTCATGGGCATAATGTGGTTTTTCCATACAGTCTCGCAGTTTGCCAAGGTTCCCTACATATTTGATACTTAATTTTTTGTGCAGAAACATACTTAATGGTTAGAAATCTGTATTTTTCTGATATTCAACGTGAATGATACTTTGGATCTAATATCCTCTTCATCAATTCTGCATGACATTCCCAGGAGTGATCGATCCAATTTAATCAGTAAAGAGTACAGCAATTATAAAAGGAATGACCATCTCATCATTCTTCTAGGAACCTATTTTCTTAAACAGTATTTTTAAAAAAAACTTTGTTTTAGAACTATGAGCTTATTTATCAGATATTTTAGTTTAACATGATTGTTGTAAAAACATAATGCATAAATAGGGTTTATCCCATTACTATATTTGATCTATTCTACTGGAACATTTTAATGGATTTAGTTTACTCACTCAGTTGCTCTTCATCTAATAGGATCCTTCTTCACTCCAAACTAAACTAGGAACAGTGTTTTGTCTAGCACCTACAAGTTAATGATAATTCAAGGACTGCAGGTACGTGACCAAATACTCGAACAAATTAGTTAGTCTTCTCACAGTTTGAGACAGCACTAGATGCTTTTTTAACGGTAAGTTCAGGTTAAAGCACCAAGCTGGGTGACAGAAAAATCCTAAGAAGATGTAAAATATATAGAAGTTTTAATCTATTGGGAATAATCGCACTGCCTAAAGTGCTTTATCTCCACAAATATGTCAGTTTCGTCATGACGTGCTATGCTGCACTGACATGGATACTTGATGGGCTTACAGATATACAAAAAATCTTGAAAAATCTATGATATGGATAGAGCTTAGAGATGTGCACTTGTGTGTATCACTTTGTTCTTGATAACACTAAAAAAGATGTGAGCTCCACATAATGAAAAGTATAAACATCTCATACATCCATATGTAGAGGACTTGGAAATTGGGTTTCAATTTCTTTCTGATCTTTCAATAGAAGACCTTAATATCTTATGTCTTATATTCAGACACAGTCTAAACTACTACTATAATATATTCTCATCAACATTCTGATTTAACACTAGAATCAAATATAAAGGCAAATTATAATGCATATCAATAATTTATTTGACACGATGTGTCAAAGAGCCAAATTAAGAATATATTATAAAACACGTTCAGATATGTTCTCTTAATTAAAGATGTAAGAGAACTATCCTCTCGCAATTCAAGGAGTATCAGGGAAGTATCATGTTGGATACATGTCACAGCTTCATGATAAATGTTGGTGCAACATCAAATATTTGTAAAAATCTTCTCTTCAATCAGTTCAGTGTAGGTTTGTTTCTCTATCGTGTTCATTTGGACAGGAAGGGAGAATTATTTAAAGAAGAAGCTTGTGATAATGTAACAACTGGCAAACAGCAAGTGACTACATTGTAAGATTCAGTTTCTCCATGTTTGGTTGAATCCATGGAGATCACTGAGCCATGTAAACCCCCCCCCCCCCCCCCCCCCCCCCACCCCCCCCCCCCCCCCAACACCAAAAAAAAAAAAAAAAAAAAAAAAAAAAAAAAAAAAATCACCGGGCGGGGGGGGGGAGGCGAGCCTCATAATGATGATTGCAAGGAACCAAGGAGCATTAGTGCAACATACGAGATTTGCGCATATCCTATCTTCATTTTATTTGAGATAGATCCACTTCACTGTTCTGTTCATCTGGACACGTGCAATCCCTTCACAAACATCTGAAGACTCACATTCAAATTATGCACAAATGCTTGGGTTAAACTGTAGGGGAACAGAGCATGAAGCCTTTGCAGTTCTTTGGGGTCTGCTAAATCAGTATGTTTGCAATTATATTGAACTAGCTGTATTTCAGTTGTGTAAATTGTATTCTCTTTCTGGGAACCTTATGTCAGCTGCAATCCAATGGTGAAATTATAAATTATAATAAAGAAACAATAATTACCTGAATCTTTTTATGAATTTAGACTTAGCTGTAGAGAATTCTATAAGAACCACCGAGAATTCATGTAGGATTTCCGCTACGTATTTTCACATGTTACTTTTGATTTTTCGATTCCCGGTATAAGCCAACAAGCACATATCTGGTTGAGCCAATTAGGGAGGGAGAGTAAACTATACAAATAATAATAATAATAATAATAATAATAATGCATATTAAAGAGAGAATTTATAGGCATAGAAGCTACAGAAGATCGATTTGTACTTGCATTTTCTTTTTCTTTTTGTCATACTGTTTCATCACCTTTGTTATGACTACAGGAAGAGGGGATGACAGCACTTTGAGCAGCGATACACTGAGACTTAGAATCCAAAACAGGCTTGAAGCATCAACCAGGCGTGAGAGAGCTCTAGCCTATGCATTCTCTCAGCAGGTAACACATTAATTGTTTCATCCCTGAACCCAAATCTTAACCAAATGCACATAATTCAATTTGGTTTTCCCGTATTCCACTGATCTTCATCCCTAGCTAAGAGCTTGCACCACAAAAAAGAAAGCGACCTGGTCTGACTCAAACACCGAGCCTAACGCTGGCTGGAGCTGGCTTGAGAGATGGATGGCCACTCGAGTGCCAGAGAACTCTGTAGTGGAGGACTGCTGGAGCAAGCATTTAGAGCCTGTCAGTACTGATCGAAGATTACCGGTGATTGCAAACAAGAGGCTTGATATATCCTTTGAAGGAAAGGAAAGTTGTGGGTCTAATGATGTCTCGGTTAGCTTTGAAGAAGTTGTGTTGCCTTCTCAGACTCCTATTAATGGGTATGGTCAAGTTAAGAACAAATTTAACGCTACAGAAAATGTATCAAGAAGAAAGACAATGCCGGAGTACCACCGGCCAGTAGGATCAACCAAAGTGAGCATTCTAGACTTACTTTTCTATGACCCTTTTTTAATTTTTTTTAAAATTTATTTTTGCTTCTTTTTTACTAGAAGTCATTAACATGTGATAATCATAGTATTTTCTCTGTTCTAGAAAATCTTTAGTATTGTTCGGTTTTTCCTTAGCCACATTATTCTGGAAAATTCGTTCCCTTTCTCCATAAATTCCTTTAGAGCTATTCCTGAATATTTTACTTCTTATAATGATTTCTAATTATTATGATTATAAGACTGTATTTTGTTGAGCAGAGCTGTTATTCTCATCGTTGCCACCTTAGTCATTCAGTCCTTTTTTCATTAAAAATTTAACGGATAACTTAAATTTTTCGTACCAGTCATTAATATCCACGTTTTGCTATTTTACATTTTAACTCCTCAAATTTTAATCTCAGTTTGCTGCAGTTTTCCCTTGTATCAATATTATTTCTGAATGCCGAGTCAAGACTAGGCTCCTATGTAGATCTTAATCTTCTCTGTACCATTCTCTTTGGTTAGTTGAAGTCCATATCATCTTGAGATATAAAGTAGAGTAAGACTAAAAATTGCCAAGTTTCATATATTGTAGCTAACATTATCTTTGATTGTAACTGCTTAAGTCAAAAATAAGAATTTTTAACTTGATGCCATGATGGTAATGAACATATAGTTTGCTGTTGTATTTATTACTGTTTTTTTGTCTGTAGGCAAACAAGAGGATTTCTACTAAAGAAGTGGAGGAGAAAAAGCAGAAGCAAGTCCAGGCGAGGAACACGAGAGAAGCAGAAGGCAAAGGTGCTTCCTAAGAACTATCAGACTACTTCTAGTACTGTGAAAGAAATATATAATTTGTTCACAAGATGTGGGACTTACTATCTGTAAGATTTACATAAGAATTCTGATGGATCTAGTAGTGCTCTAACTATAACATAGAAAGGCATTCTATTTGAGTTTGTTTATTTGGAGCAGCGAGTCCTGCTAAATTAAGGGATTTGAGAGGTGAACTCCAGTAATGTTGCACAGTGCTTGCTCTCTCCATTCATTTTTGGTTCCTACATCATTTCAACTTCGGCGGATATGGGATCCATTGCGAGGCGACTGGTGAGTTCAACCAGTTTCTCAGAAGAGAACGAAGTGGAGTTGACCTTGGTTTGGAATACAAAGGCAGTAGCGGGAGCAGTTGTTCCGAATTGCAACTTCATCCTTGCGCCAGGGCGCAAGTCCTTCTTCAAGAAGAAGAGGGGGATGCTGGGATCCTGCATTAGGGAGTTGAGTTAGTCATGCAGACAGAAGCAGCCTTGGTAGTGGTAGGTGTTGAGATTGAAAACTCTAGGCCGCTTGTCGTTGTTGCTAGGGGTCACGTAGAGCTACTTGGCTCCCTGAGACTGTGGTCAGCTGGAAGAAAATTAGCAAGGATATTAGGCTAGCTAGAAAGAATAAAGGATATAAATATATATATAGACAATAACATAAATGAATGTACTTAGAAACTAGAACATTGTAATAATAAGAACTGAGCTCACCAATTGCATGAACAAACAGTTGATGCTACTAATTCCAGTAGATGGCATGCTACCAGCTCGTCCCTTTTCATCCTCTCGACCCTGAACTTGCTGATCGTGTACTTGTGCTCGTGTTCCGTTCTTGTGCAGATCGATCGCTCCTTTCATTTTTTGGTTTCCTCCATCATCTCAATTTCTGCGGATATGTGATCTCTTGTGAGGTGGCTGGTGATTACAAGCAGTTTCCTGAGACTGATCATTTGAAAGAAAATTAGCATGGCTATTAGGGTAGCTAGCTAGATAGAACAAACGATGTATAGATATAAGAACAGAACTGTACTTAGAACTAAAACATTGTAACACAAGAATAACTAATTAGACTTCTTGCACTGGAGAAGTGGTGACTAAAAAATTAACAGATGATGTTACTACCATTGCCTATTGCAATGTCTATTTAAAGGAGAAATCAGAGTGTGAGCTTCAACTATTTGTGTCTTCTGTTGATTAGTAGGTAGAATGTGAGTAGCCAGTGGCTAGTAGATACAAATTAAGTAGTCAGCCAAGCCAGTAGAGAGTTGGTGGAGCACCCTTTGTATCAACTTTCAACTGTCTTGAATTATTAGATGACCTACTTGAATCTTTGAGCAATCAAGGAGGAATTAAACAAAGAAGATGCCTTGGACATGGACATGGACTGCACTAGAAGAAGAATGCTAACAAGGGTATGATTATTCTTTAAATGCCAATCTGGAATTCAAAGATTTTAGAATTTTGAGATTGCCCTCCCTTGTCATAATCCTATCTTCAATAATTTGTCTGGTGAATCAGAGGTTAACCATTTGAGGACTCTCTTTACAAGAAAGTTTGAGCTTGAAGAGAATTGTAGCTTGAGGTTTTGCACAAGTCTTATGAAGAGAATTTGGGGGTACCCATCTAAAAATTCTCTTTTCAAGAGCAAGTCTTCTTCTGTTGGTGCCAGAGATGAATATATCTGTATAATAATGACTCTAGTATATTTGCATCTATTCTAGCTAATTGCCATATTTCTGATGATTTTTGTTTGGCATGTGATTATTCTTTCTTAAGATTGCTAGTTGAATTAATTGCAAGTTCCTAATTACATGTAGTAATAATTTTGTTCTTGCATTTGAAGTTTGGTATTGAAAATGAATGCATGCATTCATCAACTTTTCATTCATAGATGGACTTTTCAGTCAGGCTCTACTTTATGTGAGAGAATTTGCTGTTGAGTGTTAGGCTCAGAGACCTGTTACCTCAAATAATTCCATTTGAATAACAGCTTTAAGTTCACAAAGCTAGTGGACCTTTACTGTGATGAATTCTGAAAGAGGCAAAAAAAAAAAAAAAAAAATCTGATAGGGAAATTACAATTGTAATCACCATTTCCATTGTCAGTCACTGAACTTTCTATATATGGCAAGATAAATTCTGTACAGGAATTCCATGCAGTCTCATTTGAACTGAGTAGCATGGAGATTTCCTTGAGGTGTCAGCCACAATGAAACCAAACTAGAATGTAAAGGATAAATTGGGTTTCCAAGGAATTATGCTCGTCCGACGATCATTAGTAGGATGCTGATGATGATGTTGTTCCATATTATACAGCAAAAACAGGAAATACAACGTACATTTTGCTATCACAAGAAGAAGAAAAAAATGGAATTGGGAAATCACATACAAAGAAAAGCACTAAATCACCTGAACCCTCTAACTTTATTCTTCTCACAAAGGATCAATGTTGAAATCATAGCAGTTACCTTAATACATCATCATCGCCCCACCACCTCACCGAAATGGACTGAAAGCAGAAACTGCACGTACGTTTTATTTCTAGACATTTGATGATACAAGAACAAACCTCCATTGATCATGCAAGTTAAAAATTACATGAGACAAACTACATTTTGGTCTAATTATCCCAAGGAATGGCTGGAAGGACTTTTCCAGTGCATGTTCCAAACCCTATATTGTAGTCTTTTCCCTGCAAATTCCTCAAACACCTTGGAGTCAGAGAGAAAATGAAGTCCAAAAAAATGGAAGGAAACTAACCACGTTACAAGAGATATGCATGGTGCATGCCAAAGTTCAATAATTGTGACTTAGTTACCTCAGTAACAAAATCATGCAGATAAAAACTAGAGACTTCAAATTAATCACAAAAACGTATTTGCCAACAGTGAGGTAAAGCATATGAAAGATATTTATGCCCTTGAAAGGAATTTTACAAATGTATAAAAAGGAATTCATATATATTTAACAAAATGGAAGCCATCAGTGGATGAATTGGCTTCTTCAGAGAAAAATGGGAAATAAGTTTTTAAGACTAATCCATCACAACAAGTGTCAATTGGCAATATTATTATTATTAAGGGTAAAAATGCAATCCAACCAACTGACAAAATTGAAAGCAACAAAATGCAATCCGACTCAAAAGATTGAAATATCCAGCGAAAAATGAAATGGAGAATATATGGCTCTAAGTGCATCTAGAGGGGAAAGTAATAATAATAACCTTGCAACACCCAGTCATAATGACTTCATCACCATCTTCCAAGAATTTACGTTCAAAACCATTTAAGTTAAAGAGGCTTTTGAGCAGTCCACGTAAGCTCTAGAAGACATCCAAGTGATTCTGAATCCTGTTGGAGTGGTGGGCTGGCAAGAGAAGAGGCGATGAATGTTTGTTAACTCTAAACGCTCTTGAATACTGGGTTGCTAGCCTTTTAGTACCTCCAAAATAAATTCACTCTAGCTAATACTTTGCACAAAGTGAGAAGTTCTGCAATGCTTTACTTTGCTTTCTTTATTTTTCTTCTTTTCTTATACTTTACAACACAACCATACGACCCCTTATATAGGATTGTATACAATGAAGTTTCAAGTATAATAAATACATGTGTTAATAACCTCACAAAACTCTCTTAGTAAATATACTATAGGTTTGCTTAACTTTATTGGTAGAGTCAATAAGCTTCAGGTTTGGTTTCGTATTAACTCCATAACTCCAACAAATCACCCCCTCAAACCTGAAGCGTAGTCATGTCGAGCTTGTCTCTTAATCTTCTGAATGCATCTGCTGTGAGAGGCTTGGTGAATATATCTGCGACTTGGTTTAGAGTATGACAATACTCCAGTACTATTGTTTTCTTCTTTACATGGTCTCTAAGAAAATGAAACTGTTATCTATGTGTTTGCTCCTCCCCTGTTGTACTGGGTCCTTTGCAAGCTGTAAAGCTGATTTGTTGTCTACAAATATCATTGTTGGTTTTTCTTGTGGATGATCCAGCTCCTTTAAAATATTTTTCAACCAAATTGCTTCACAGACTGTAGATGCAGCCGCCACATATTCTGCTTCACATGAAGATAAGGCCACAACTCTATACTTCTTTGAGGTCCATGAAATTTTAGTTGACCTAAGATAGAAGACATAACCAGTGGTACTTCTCTCATCTTAGTCACCTCCACAATCGCTATCTGAATAGCCTACTAACTCTAAAGTTTTACCATAAGCATAATATAGGCCAAGGTTGAGTATGCCTTTGATATATCTTAAAATTCTCTTCGCAGCTAGCCAGTGAGACTCATTTGGCGTCTCCATATAACGACTCACAAGTCCGACTCCATAAACGATATCAGGCCTTGTGATCGTCAAGTACCTCAGGCTACCAATTAGTCTTTTAAAGAGAGTCAAGTTTACAAAATCTCCATTTCCTTCTCTTGATAGCTTTGTTCCTGTAGCTATGGGGGTGTTCACTGGATTGCAGTTACTCATCTTGAATTTCTCCAAGATCTCCTTCATGTACTTCTTTTGAGATATAAATATCTCATCTGTTTACTTCTTCACTTCGATACCAAGAAAATAGGACATCAATTTATTGTCCGTCATCTCAAATTCATTGAATATCGCCGCCTTGAATTCAACAAGCATTTCGGCGCTACTTCCTGTGTATAACATATCTGTTGGCCCATAGGTCCTTCACTCTAGTTTTGATGATGATTAACTCATATAGTTACAGTTTACTAATAATCTTGTGATATTTAGTTTCAGATATTTGATCAAGATATTAGTAGGTGATTAGCTTCAACAAAGGAGTTTTGGAGCTTTTACATGTTGATTCAAGAGCTCGAGCGTCAAGATCGCATATTGCACTCGATTAGAGTCAAGCTCATTGGATCGTATTGGATTGAGTCGACTTGAAGACAGAGTTCTATAAGAAGACCTCGGTTTGTTTAGTTTAGTATATTTAGATCTTGTGTAAAGATTAGATAGTGTTGATTTGCTCAAGTTCACATGCACACGCATGTTTTTAAGTTTGTTGGTTTTCGGTTTTCGGTTTAACCGATTTTGGATTTCTAGTCAAAAATATATATATAAATCTTTATATGTATATTAGATTTTATCTATATACAATATGCTTCAAAGTTGTTTCAATATCATGTTTTTGTATTTACATGAGTTTTGGAGAAAATAATTTTCCATTTCAAAAATCCAAGTTTTGAAAAATACAGATTTTGTGTTTAAATTAAATTTCTATAAATGGTTCAAATTGTTTATAATATGTGTTGAATTTTAGTCACACATATTTGTATTTCAAAAATCTTATAAGAACTTATTTTTGTAGAATTTATGTGATTTTATGGGATTTAATTGAAATTAAAAGGACAAGTTTTCAATACCTAAAATCCCAACCAGACTGCACTGGCGGTCGACCGGGCGGTCGCCGGACAAGTGGTCGGTCGACTGGATCGGTCGACCGATGTGCACGAGGACGTGCACATGGCCAGCCCACTTGGCCGGTCGACGGCGCGGTCGACTGACTGAGAACACCCCACTCTCGGGTGGGGGCCGATCGACCTTAGCTAGGCACGGTCGACCGGGCGGTTGACCGCAGGCACAACGGTCAGAAAATTGACTATTGGCTGGTCGACTGGCCGGTCGACCGGAAGGGCATTTCTGCCCTTTCCTGTTGCCAACGGGCAGATTTGTAGAGGGTTATAAATACCCCTCATTTGAGCTGGTTTTAAATAATAATTTCAAGAGCAAAAATCCTAATCCTCTTAAGTATTTTAGCTACAAGTTTAAAAGAGTTTTTGGGTTTAAAAGATCACTCTTTATTTGTTTTAAAGAGTTGAAAAAAATTAAAGAAAAATAGTCTTTGGAAATTGGTTTTTTTTTCTTCATTTCTATAACTATCTAGAAGTTTTCCGAAGAGTTTTTCTTTGTGATTTTGTTTTCCGAACTCTTTGTTTTTCTCACACTTGAGCTATCTATCCTATCTATTAGGATCTATTTTATGGGAATTTGGTTTGTCGTTGTTGATACCACCAAGAGTTGTAAACCCTCCTTACTTTATGATATCCCTCTAGTGAGAGGTGATTGTGTTGTTACCCCTCTAGTGAGAGTTGATTGTGGAGGTTGTGTTGATATCCCTCTTAGTGAAGAGGTGATTGTTGGAGTTGTGGCTTTGAGCCTTTATCCCTCTTGTGTGAGGTTGATAGTTGTTTGGCTAAGTGCCCATCCCTCTAAGTGTAGAGGTGATTTGTGTTGTGCCTTGCCTCTTGTGTAGAGGTTATATTATTGGAGAGAGGAGTTGTGTACTTCCGGTTTCTATTACCCTAATTCTTAGTAGAGATTCCCTGTGTGAAAAGTCCTGTGTGGACGATATAGTGAAAATCTTTCTGTGTGAAGATGGGGACGAAGAGCAGTGACTCGAACCTCGAAACATATCTTGGTGTTTGCATTTGATCCACTATCTCTAAACTCTCTCTTATTTGTGAATTGCATCATATTGTTCATATCATATATGTGCTTGGGTTTGTTTGTGTGCCATACTTGTGTTAAAACAAGAGAGCTTCATATGGCACCTTAACTCTTATTCAGAGGAATCAAGAGGAGTTAGTCCAGAGCCCTTCACTGGGAATTCGGCTACACTCTTTGGTTACACTAAGTGTGCTGTAATTTGTTTTAAATTCCACATTATTTGTCACTAGATTAGCCTTACACCTATTCACCCCCCTAGGTGTACTTTCAATTGGTATCAAAGCCTACGCTCCTGATATTATGTTTAATCACCTAGGAGTGAGATCTTGGTTAGCTAATCTAGTATTTATATTTGCACACATACTTGTTTACACACACTCATGGATTACCTTGCACCTCTCATGTTTGATATTTCTTACATCGATATGTGGAAGCATAGGATGAGTATGTACCTAACAATCCTAGGATTGCATGTTTTTCTTGCCGCTATCAAGAAATCTTATCTTGGTAATAGAAGCATATAGAGGCCAATGCACATGCCCTTGAAGCGCTTAGAAGCACTTTAAGTAAAGAATATTTGTCTATGATTTCTCATTGTGATTCCGCTTTTACAGTGTGGAACACTTTAACCTCTCCCGCGCTACAAACGACAAAATATGTGGATGAGAAATCTAATGGAGAAGAATTCGAACAACATTGCTACATAGTCCAAGGGAATGACTCCCTTGAGGTACATTCAGAAACTCAACTAGATGATGGTGCTAGTTCTTCTGGCGATGATCATATTGATGCTGATGCTTTAAATGAAGAATTATCTATTGTTTGTGAAATATTACAAAAATATCAACTCTTGAAAAAGAAAAACTTTGCTTTAAATGAAGAAAATAAAATTTTGCCTTCTAAACTTGATGTTGTTTTGCAAGAGAGGGATGAGATCTCAAATAAAGAGACTCTTTGAAATCCCAACTTGTACTTGCCCAAAAGAAAATGAAATTTTAAAAAATAAAAATGATTGTGAAAATATTTTGAAGAAAAATGAAGTTCTATCTTCAAAACTTGATTTTGTGTTAAAAGAAAATGAATCTTTGAAAAATAAAATTATTTCTATTTCAAAGGAATTAGATTTAATTTCTAATGAAAATATTTCTTTGAAAAATGATTTAGATATTCATGTTTGTCATGCTAGTATAGCTTCACCATCTAGTGTATCTATGGCATGCTCCACCTCTTCTTCTACTATTGAAAATGATATAACTATGTTAAAGAAGAGTGTTGATTGTTTGGGCTCCACTTTGAGCCATTGTGTCATGAACCACACACAGTTGGAATACATGTTTCATAAGAAATATGCTCCTCACATGCATACACACCATACACAGTATACACATGCTTCTCTTGTTCACACACATGACACTAGGTATGCTCGTGTGTATACTTGTACAAATTGTGGACGTAAGGGCCACCTTGTAAAATTTTGCTTTGATAGAATTAATGATTCAAATTTTACAAATAGATTTGTTTGAGTTAGAAAAGGTGCTAACCCCCATGGACCCAAAAGAGTATGGGTACCAAAAGCCACTCTTATTTTATTTGATATAGGTGTTGGCTCTCACATGACGTGAGAGGCATTGGTGCCTTGAGGTGAATGCGTTCCGAGCTAAACGGTGACATTGTTGGATGTATCACTTTCAAGGTGAGTTTGGTGGGAGGACCACCATGATTTGGAGCTATAGAGATGAGCCCTCTTAGTTTGGTAACGATCTCTAATTCCCATTTAGTTTACATGTTTTCATATTGTTGATTTTTAGCATTTTTGGTATTTTATGTTTATTATGTTAAACGTCATGATAATTAGACTTGTGACATACATGTATGGTAATTGAGATACATCCATGTTCATATGGATCCATATTTTGTGTTCTCACTTTAGCTTAGCTATCGTGTATATCATAACTCTAAACATGTGCATTCACATAATGATCATATTGATTATGATTTATTTTATGATTCATGTTTTGATTACTGTTTAAATGTAAATTTTCATTAAAACTTGTGTATATACTTGTACAACTAGTAAGCCACAAATGGATTATTACATGTTTGTACTTAAATGCTCTTTTGTACCCATTAAATGTACTAGTATAGCCTAGTTTTGATGATTCATGTATTTTATGTAAGTTCACCTAGAGGGGGGGTGAATAGGTGATGGCTAATCTAATGGTCACTTAATGACAAATTATGCAAATAATGCGGAAGCTATAACAAATATGACCAATTAAATCTTTTACACTAAACATCACGTATAACCAAAGAGTGTTGCCGAATTCCCCGTGAAGGGCACTGGACAAACTCCTCTAGATTCCCCTTGAATGGGTTGAGGTGCCGCGTTGGCTCTCTTGGTTGAATACAAGTGTTAGCAACAATCCCAAGCAAGTATAGCAATTATGAGCACAAGGGAATATATCAAGCATGTAAATGATAAGACAATTATTGAATGCAAGATACAAAAGAGACAAAGAGAGAGAGAGAGATAGAGTAAGCAATCGCAAACACAAAGGTATGTTTCGAGGTTCGAGCACACTTGCTCTACATCCCCGCCTTCGACACACGAAGGATTTCCACTATGCAAGATCCCAATGGATCTCTCCTCGGTGCCGCAACACCTACAAGCCCTCGGACTCTCTAGTCCCGTACACACCGCAAGCCCCACAAGCTTGCCGAGACCGCACCTCGAACCAAAGAGTTCACAACCGAACTCAAACCACCACGAGCACACTTGCCCGTCTCCTCAAAGTACAAAGATGAAAACTCTGGTGATCTACAACACTTTGATCACCAATTACAAACTCTCACTACAACACTCTCCTATAGGATAGATATAACAATGGATGCTCAAGTGTGGTGTGAGAAAATCAAGGATTAGAAAGGTGGAGGAAAACTCAAAGAATCACACTTTAAATCACTCTTGATAAATTCTTCCCTTTTGACTGGAAGTATTTGCACTCAAATATGTAGAGAAAACTCTGTTAAAAGGATGGAAAAAACTTGATTAGAAATCTCCAAAAATCTTGGCTCAAAACAATGACCAAACCCCCTTTTATAGAGGTCAGAAAAATATGACCGTTGGGGTCTGTCAGAGCTGCCGGTCGACCGCCCGGTCGACCGCTAATGGTCGAAAAACCGACCGTTGGAGCCTCCGGTCGACCGCCCGGTCGACCTAGAAAACCCGAGAGCAGAACTCTCTGTAGCGGTCGACCGTCCGGTCGACCGGACCACTGTGCTGCCAGACACGCACAAGTCTGTGCACGTCGGTCGACCGTGGGTCGACCGGACCATGGTGCGGTCGACCGCTCGGTCGACCGACCAGCCTGTCACTCAGTTCCAAGTCTGAAAAACTGGTTTAAAAATATTTTTAAAATCTTTTAACACTTATAAAAATTCCATAAACTTGTTTTAATCATTCTATATTGAAAACCAAACTTGTGACAAAAATTTTCAAGACATATGTCAACATATTCATATCATTTCAGCGTCTTGCAAATTTTATCAAAAATCAAAACATGTATTTTTCAAACTTGGTTTTCATAACTTCACAAAATATAAAAACAAGATATTTGATTTCATTTTAAAGCATAGTGTGTATGGATATGATCCACTACACAATCATAATGTAATATCTATGTTTTTGTCATAAAGCTCTAAATTAGGTTTTGGTTGAAACATATAACTTTGAATACCAAGAACCAAAACAATATTTTTCAAAAATAAAAGTCTTTTCTAAATCTGAAAATTCTTTTATGAAAAGACATTAAAATCAAGAGTGTGTGTGTGATATATACTTGAGCAATCCACCAACTATCTATCCTTTACATTTTTAACTAAAACAAAAACTAAATGTTATACCTAGACACAAGTCTTCATCTTCTTGAAGTTTTCCCTTGAAGGCTTCTCATCTTCTTGATTTGGTCCAAGCTTGATCCAAAAGCTCCTTGGATCACCCCGTGCTAGCTCCAAATCTTGACATTTTAACCTTTGTTGAGCTATGCACCTACTAAGATCTTGATAATGAATCTGTCACTAATTAAACACAAGATCATTAGTAAACATAACTTCATGAGTTGATCATCATCAAAACTAGGGTAATAGACCTTTGGGCCAACAATCTCCCCCTTTTTGATGATGACAAAACTCATGGAGTTATATATGCATGGATTAAAGTAAAGCTTCAAGAAAGCTCCCCCTTAACTCATGCATAACAATAAATAATAAGATATGACAATAAAGCTCATCAATATGTATGCAAATGATGGAGATGAAACAAAATAAATCTTTTTCTCCTATTTGCAAAACAAACATATATGCATAAATAACAAGGAAGACAAATACTACTCCCCCTTAAGCAATATATAACAAGGAAAACATGCATATACTCAAATACTTCTCCCCCTTTTTATCAATCATCAACAAAGGTTCAAAGTAAAATCAAATCAAATAAAATTTTTCTTCCCCTTTTTGTCAAAAACAAAAAGATCAAGAAGGGGTGAAACAAATCAATCAATAAAGATTTATATGCGATATACATTCATGAAAAGGAAGACGCTAAGTTAGCTTCCTACACATATGCATTACATGAAGAAGGGATGACAAGCCCTAACTCACATAACACATATTATGTAATGCATAAGAGGAGATGTGAAGCTCCTCCTACACACGTATATCATATAAAGAAGAGTTGTCAAGCTCCTCAATTTATAATATACTCAACATGAATCCATATGTAAGAGAGATGTTAAGCTCTCCTTGCATATAGGAAATACATATCAAAACATTTTGAATTTTTTTTAATTTTTTCTTTTAAAAAAAATTTTAAAGGTATCAGAGCTCTTGTAAAACAATCAAATTTTAAGATACCAAATTGAAAATAATTATTTTTTTGTAAAACATATAGATACCAATTGACATTTAACAAATATGAAGTTGAAGCATATTGATACCAATAGTAAACATAATGATCAAAAATTTTTATTTTTCATTATAAACTTTGTGCCTTTAAAAATGTGAGCCAATTGTAAGTTAAGCACATGAAAACATATATATGTATGAGAAATGAGTATACCAAGTGAAATTGAAACATACATATATATAAGAGACAAAATATGAGTATATACAAAATAAGTTCATATTGATACCAATTGAAACGATTCAATGATACCAATTGACATAACAATAAAATCAAGTGTATATCTCATAACCTACCACCCTTCATATGCACAAGGTAAAAGATTTTCAATGAAGCATACAAGGCATAATCACCCATCCATCCTCCCATAGATGGTAGGGGTTTTCAAAAATAGATTTGAAAATAAGCTTAGTATGAAAAACTCTACCAAATGAAGAATTTGCACTAGAAGAATGTTTTTCATGAAACACAAGTAAATCACATGGCACTAAAAACACTCTAATATCCATGAATCCATAAAATTTTCAAAAGAGGTGAGTGCACTAGTGTTATGTGGAACATGGTATCATGAAAATGTCAATAAAGCTCAATATTTCTTTAAATAAGAAAACATGAAAATCATCACAAAAAAAATTTTTTTATTAAAAAATATATTTCAAGATATATGTATGTTTTGATAACACAATAAGTATACATACATATCTCTTAAACACAATTGAGTCCATATAAATAGATTTGCATTAAAGGCAAATGACTCAAGAGGTATACATATATATCTTAAAGTTTGGCAAAATACACATATACATGAAATGAAAAACATATGATCATAAATCAAATCAAAAAGTGGGAATATAAGTTTAAAAATGTATGTATCATCAAAATCAAGCAATACAAGTACATTTCATGGGTTCAAATAAGCGTTCAAGCACAAATATAAATAGATTTATTTGTGTCCCACGACATGTACAAGTATAAATCCTAATGTTGACAAAAACTAACATTTAAACTAATATTCAAATCATGAAGCATCAAATCTTTTAGAAAAATAGAATCATGTGTCAATCTCAAAAATTATTTGAAGAATAAATAACTAGTATAAATTGTTTTGAAAAACTAGTTAAAGATCCTTCAAATATGTCAAATCTTATGTTTTTCATAAACATAACTAGATACATAAAAATTTAAGCACTCATGGTCAATAAAACTCAAAAATGATTTTACTAAAAATGTGAGTGTTAAATGATCATGTAAATAGCATTTCATGAAAATAGTCAATGAAACTCATAAGTCACATTTTTAACAAAAACACGAAAAATCAAAAACACTAATCTTCATGGTATATGTATGATTAATCTAAACCTAACAATACACATACATATCCCAAATCTAAAAAAGTCTATTGATGATGTTTGCATGAAGGCAAGAGACTCACGGTATACATGTATATTATTAGATTTGAATTTAAAATACATATACATAAAGTAAAGCATAAAGTAGGTAAAACATGTATAAAAGAGAATCATCAAAACTAGACTATGCATATGCAAATAGTGGGTACAAATGAGCATGAAGTTCAATCATATATGAATCAATTGTAATTCACTAATTGTATATGTATACATGCACGTTTTGATAAAATCTTCATTTAAACATGTAAATACCATATGAAGCACATAAAAATATGAACATGCTATGAATATTATGAAATTAAAAGCATGTGCATAAAAGTAGGAGTTTAGAAATTGTTACCAACTCCAAAGCTCCTAACATGGTGGTTGTCCCACCAAAGCCTCCTTGATAGCGGTGCTCCAAATGTGTGTCCATCAAGTCCTTTGCATCCACTACCAAGGCACCAATTCTCTCAAGTTTTGTGAGATCCCTCACCTACATCACAAGCAAATGGTGGGGATTTTGCTACCCATATTTTCTTGGGTCCTTTGGGGTTAGTCTTGTAAGGAACCCAAAATCTTTTATAATTAGCAAAATTTAAAGAATTAAAATTGTCATAACAAAACTTTGCTAAATGGCCTTTGCGGCCACAATGTGTACATACGTACACCTTAGTATGCTTATGTGTAGGCGTGTGATCATGGTGTGCAACATAAGCATGATGATGTGCATGAATGGATGGAGTTTGTTTCTTTGAAAACAAAGACTCCAACCTAGAATGATTAAAAGCACAAGAGTTTAAAGTTGAACTCAAACCATCCATTTTATTTTCAAATTCTTAATCTCATTAGTTGTGGCATGTAAAGCATGATGAGATATATGATCATTTTTCTTTTTTTTGTGAAACAAAATCTTTTTCTTTTTCACAAATTTTTCTTTTCAAAGATTTATTTTCTTGAAAAACAACTTCTTTTTGTTTTTCCACCAAATCAATTTTATTTTCAAAGTATTGTTTCCTTCACACAAATCATTCAATTTTGAAAATAAGGAAACATTCTCATTTTTCAAATCTTTATTTTCCTTTTCTAAGCATGCAATCCTACATTTGAAAGAATCATTTTCTTTAAGCATGCAATCAAAATCCTTTTTCAAATTTTTGTTATCTTTTTCCAAACATGCAATGCTAGATTTAAAAGAGTCTTGTTCTACATGCATGCAAGCAATATTCTCTTTCAAATTTTTATTTTCCTTTTTAAGCATGTCATATTTTTCAAGAATAGTTTGACAAAATGAAGTGAGCTCATCATATGACATGTCCTCATCATCGGATTCGGAGTTTACCTCAAGGGGGTCATCCCCTTGGACCATGTAACACTTGTTGGAGGTGTCGCTTCCAACATCCGAGTCACTCCCCGCATAGTATAGATCTTTTTCGCCGAGGGAGGTGATGATGTTCCATACTACAAAAGCCGATTCAACATTAGAAACCCTAGATAAATAATCATCATTTAGGGTTGACTTGATAGCAGAAGGGCTTTTGCATTAGCCTCAAAATTCTTACCATCTAAAGAATATGCATTATTAGTAGTGGCAAGATATACATGAATGCCTAAGGCTTTGAGGTACAATGACATCTTAACCTTCCAAATTTGGATGTTAAGAATGTCAAAGGTGGGTGGTGACATGAAGTCCATGGTGTGTGTACAAATCTTGTGATTAGCCTAAAAATGAGGATCTTTAACTCTAGGTTGTTAGACCCAAATCAGAGTACCAAGCTCTGATACCAATTGTAAGTTCACCTAGAGGGGGGGGTGAATAGGTGATTGCTAATCTAATGGTCACTTAATGACAAATTATGCAAATAATGCGGAAGCTATAACAAATATGACCAATTAAATTTTTTACACTAAACACCACGTATAAGCAAAGAGTGTTGCCGAATTCCCCGTGAAGGGCTCTGGACAAACTCCTCTAGATTCCCCTTGAATGGGTTGAGGTGCCGCGTTGGCTCTCTTGGTTGAATACAAGTGTTAGCAACAATCCCAAGCAAGTATAGCAATTATGAGCACAAGGGAATATATCAAGCATGTAAATGATAAAGACAATTATTGAATGCAAGATATAAGAGAGACAAAGAGAGAGAGAGAGAGAGAGAGAGAGATAGAATAAGCAATCGCAAACACAAAGGTATGTTTCGAGGTTCGAGCACACTTGCTCTACATCCCCGCCTTCGACACACGAAGGATTTCCACTATGCAAGATCCCAATGGATCTCTCCTCGGTGCCGCAACACCTACAAGCCCTCGGACTCTCTAGTCCCGTACACACCGCAAGCCCCACAAGCTTGCCGAGGCCGCACCTCGAACCAAAGAGTTCACAACCGAACTCAAACCACCACGAGCACACTTGCCCGTCTCCTCAAAGTACAAAGATGAAAACTCTGGTGATCTACAACACTTTGATCACCAATTACAAACTCTCACTACAACACTCTCCTATAGGATAGATATAACAATGGATGCTCAAGTGTAGTGTGAGAAAATCAAGGATTAGAAAGGTGGAGGAAAACTCAAAGAATCACACTTTAAATCACTCTTGATAAATTCTTCCCTTTTGATTGGAAGTATTTGCACTCAAATATGTGGAGAAAACTCTGTTAAAAGGATGGGAAAAACTGGCTTAGAAATCTCCAAAAATCTTGGCTCAAAACAATGACCAAACCCCCTTTTATAGAGGTCAGAAAAATATGACCGTTGGGGTCTGTCAGAGCTGCCGGTCGACCGCCCGGTCGACTGCCAACGGTCAAAAATCCGACCGTTGGAGCCTCCGGTCGACCGCCCGGTCGACCCAGAAAACCCGAGAGCAGAACTCTCTGTAGCGGTCGACCGTCCGGTCGACCGGACCACTGTGCTGCCAGACACGCACAAGTCTGTGCACGTCGGTCGACCGTGGGTCGACCGGACCATGGTGCGGTCGACCGCTCGGTCGACCGACCAGCCTGTCAGCCAGTTCCAAGTCTGAAAAACTGGTTTAAAAATATTTTAAAATCTTTTAACACTTATAAAAATTCCATAAACTTGTTTTAATCATTCTATATTGAAAACCAAACTTGTGACAAAAATTTTCAAGACATATGTCAACATATTCATATCATTTCAGCGTCTTGCAAATTTTATCAAAAATCAAAACATGTATTTTTTCAAACTTGGTTTTCATAACTTCACAAAATATAAAAACAAGATATTTGATTTCATTTTAAAGCATAGTGTGTATGGATATGATCCACTACACAATCATAATGTAATATCTATGTTTTTGTCATAAAGCTCTAAATTAGGTTTTGGTTGAAACATATAACTTGAATACCAAGAACCAAAACAAATTTTTCAAAAATAAAAGTCTTTCTAAATCTAAAAATTCTTTTATGAAAAGACATTAAAATCAAGAGTGTGTGTGTGTGATATATACTTGAGCAATCCACCAACTATCTATCCTTTACATTTTTAACTAAAACAAAAACAAAATCTTATACCTAGACACAAGTCTTCATCTTCTTGAAGTCTTCCCTTGAAGGCTTCTCATCTTCTTGACTTGGTCCAAGCTTGATCCAAAAGCTCCTTGGATCACCCCGTGCTAGCTCCAAATCTTGACATTTTAACCTTTGTTGAGCTATGCACCTACTAAGATCTTGATAATGAATCTGTCACTAATTAAACACAAGATCATTAGTAAACATAACTTCATGAGTTGATCATCATCAAAACTAGGGTGATAGACCTTTGGGCCAACATTTTAAACTTGTATTCCCATTTTGTACATGTTTAGCTTCATGTATATGTTAATTTTATCAAAACTATTAGATATACATGTATACCCTTGAGTCATTTGCTTTTCAAGTAAATTTCTATTATGGACTCATTTGTATTTAGGGATGTGTATGTGTACCTTTAGATTTAGACAAAACATACATATGCCTTGAAGTTAGTATTATTTTTTTTTTGAAAATTAGATTTTCATGTTTTTCATATTTATAAAGGAATTTCATATTGAGCTTAATTGCCTATTCCCATAATTTTGTGATTACATGATTCTTACACTCACATTATTCTTATTTACTCATGATTGTTGTTTTTCATGAGCTTTATATGTGCTTTATAGACTTTGAGTGTCAATGATCGTGTAATTTGCATGTTTTTCATGGAAAATATTCTTGTTTTATTCCTTATTTAAAGAATTTCGTACTAGTTTTCAAGGTCATAAAACTAGTTGCATATTTCTTCATTTTGGAAGAGTTTTCAAACTTGTCAAAATTATTTTCAAATTTATTTTTGAAAATCCCTTCCATCGAAGGGCGGAAGGATGGGCGACCATGCCTTGTGAGCCTAATTGAAAATCTTTTTTACATGTGCATGAAAGGGAGGTTATTTATGAGTTATACACTTGATCCTCATTGTATTTTCAATTGGTATCTCAATTGATATTTTTTTGTATGCTCAGATTTTGTTTTCTATATATGTATGCTTCAAACTTCAAATAGTATCAATGTCGATTGATATTTACATTTTCATACATATATATGTGATTTGATTGTGCTTACTATATCTTTACATCTTAAAGCACAAATTAAGTTTATGCTAAGCTTGATTTAGTCCTTAATGACAATTATTTTTCAATTAGTATCTCATACAAGCTTATGCATGATTTTTATTGGTATTTCATAAAGGGGGAGAAAATTCATATTTTATCTTTCAAATTGGTATCTTTTAATAGATTTCATTTTTAATTGATATCTTACTCTCACTCTTTATGATGAAAAATACTTTGTTTTGGTATAGACTAACATTTTCAATATTAGTATTATGTTTCATTTTACATTGGTATCTATATTGATATGAGTTATGCTTACCTAAATAAATTTGATTTTTACTTTCAATTGATATCAAAAACTTACAAGACATTTTCTTTTGGTATCAAGTCACTTTGAAATTGATTGTTGCTTTCTATTTGATATCAAGATTTTATATATATATATATATATATATATATATATATATATATAGGGAGCTGATCTTCTAAGAACGGTTCTCACGGATTTCTGTGAGAACTTTCACGTGGGTCGTCGGATCTGATAGATCAAATCAAATAAAACTAGATCTCTATCAAATCCAACGGCCTACGCGAAAGTTCTCACATGAATTTGTGAGAACCGTTCTTAGGGGATCAACTCACTATATATATATATATATATATTATATATATATATATATATATATATATATATATATATATATATATATATGTGTGTGTGTGTGTGTGTGTGTGTGTGTGGTGTGTGTGTGTGTGTGTGTGTGTGTGTGTTGTGTGTGTGTGTGTGTATATAATATATATATATATATATATGTATGTATGTATGTATGTATGTATGTATGTATACATACATACATACATACATACATACATACATACATACATACATATATATATATATATATATCTGTATGTATGTATATATATATGTATGTATGTATGTATATATATGTATATGTATATATATATGTATATGTATATATCTTTCAATTGATATCAAAAACATACAATGTGTTATTTTCTATTGATATCAAAATTTACAAGACTTTTTTATTTGGTAACAAGATATTTTCACATTGGTATCTTTTAATATCTCAAAATTTTTGTTTACTTTCAATAGGTATCTTCAAAATGTTTTGTTTATTTTCAATTGGTATCATAAATTGGTATAATGATGCTTTGATGTATACCTTCATCCTAAATTGATATATTTTTCAATTGGTATCATAATATTTGATTTGTATTGCTTATATGCAAGGGAAGCTTATCATCTTCTCTATATATAGATTCATGTTGAGTGTATTTCATATTGAAGTGATTGACCTTTCTTTAGTATGTAGTACATGTGTGTAGTAGGAGCTTCACATATCCTTTTGTATATTACATATTATGTTTTATGTGGTTAGGGTTTAGTCATCTCTTTTCATATAAATGCATGAATGCAGGGGGAGTTAACTTTACATCTCTCCTCTTCATGAATATATATATCGCATATATATCTTTATTGTTTGATTTGTTTTTCACCCTTTGTTGATAATTGACAAAAAAGGGGGAGAGAAATTCGGAGAATGTTTTGAGTTTATATGCATGTTTAGAAATTCGGAGAATTATTTTGAGTTTATATACATGTTTACTTACAATTGATATCATTTATGCATATTTATTTTTACAATTGATATCGAGCATATGTTTTTGTTTATGCAAAAGAGGAGAAGCATTCTTCACTTATGCATGTTTATGTTAAGCATTCATTGCATATCTTTATGGTTATTGCTATGCATGAGTTAAGGGAGAGCTTCTATGAAGCTTAACTTTAATCCATGCATATAAACTCCATGAGTTTTGTCATCATCAAAAAGGGGGAGATTGTTGGCCAGAGGCCCTTCACTCTAGTTTTGAGATGATTAACTCATGTAGTTATAGTTTACTAATAATCTTGTGATATTTAATTTCAGATATTTGATCAAGATATTAGTAGGTGATTAGCTTCAATAAAGGAGTTTTGGAGCTTTCACATGTTGATTTAAGAGCTTGAGCGTCAAGATCGCATATTGTACTCGGTTGGAGTCAAGCTCATTGGATCGTGTTTGGATCGAGTCGACTTGAAGACGGAGTTCTACAAGAAGACCTCGGTTTGTTTAGTTTAGTATGTTTAGATCTTGTGTAAAGATTAGATGGTGTTGATTTTCTCAAGTTCACATACACACGCATGTTTTTAAGTTTGTTGGTTTTCGATTTTCGGTTTAATCGATTTTGAATTTCTAGTCAAAAATATAGATATAAATCTTTATATGTATATTGGATTTTATCCATATACAATATGCTTCAAAATTGTTTCAATATCATGTTTTTGTATTTACACGAGTTTTAGAGAAAACGGTTTTCCATTTCAAAAATTTAGGTTTGAAAAATACTAATTTTGGTTTTAAACCAAATTTCTATATCACAAAAATTGTTCAAATTGTTTATAATATGTGTTGAATTTTAGTCACACATATTTGTATTTCAAAGATCTTATAAGAACTTATTTTTGTGAAATTTATGTGATTTTATGGGATTTAATTGAAATTAAAAGGACAAGTTTTCAATACCCAAAATCCCAGTCAGACTGCACTGGCGGTCGACCGGGCGATCGACATGACCAGTGGTCAGCCGATCGATCGGTCGACCGATGTGCACGAGGACGTGCACATGGCCAGCCCACTTGGCCGGCCGACCGCGCGATCGACCGACTGAGAGCACTCCACTCTCGGGTGGGGGCCGGTCGATCGGGCGGTCGACCGTTGGCTAGGCACGGTCGACCGGTGCGGTCGACCGCAGGCACAACGGTCAGAAAATTGACCTTGGCCGGTCGACTGGCCGGTCGACCAGAAGGGTATTTCTACCCTTTCCTGCTGCCAACGGATAGATTTGTTAGAGGATTATAAATACCCCTCATTTGAGCTGGTTTTAAATAACAATTTCTAGAGCAAAAATCCTGATCTTCTTAAGTGTTTTAGCTACAAGTTTTAAAAGAGTTTTTAGGTTTAAAAGATCAATCTTTATTTGTTTTAAAGGGTTAGAAAAATTAAAGAAAAATAGAGTCTTTGGGAATTGGTTTTTGTTCTTCATTTCTATAACTATCTAGAAGTTTTCCCAAGAGTTTTTCTTTTTGATTTGTTTTTCAAACTTTTTATTTTTCTCACACTTGAGCTATCTATCTATCTTATCTATTAGGATCTATTTTGGGAGAAAATTGGTTTGTGGTTGTTGATACCACCAAGAGTTGTAAACCCTCTTTACTTTGTGATATCCCTCTAGTGAGAGGTGATTGTGTTGCTATCCCTCTAGTGAGAGATGATTGTGGAGCTTGTGTTGATATCCCTCTTAGTGAAGAAGTGATTGTTGGAGCTGTGGCTTTGAGCCTTTATCCCTCTTGTGTGAGGTTGATACTTATTTGGCTAAGTGCCCATCCCTCTAAGTATAGAGGTGATTTGTGTTATGCCTTGCCTCTTGTGTAAAGGTTGTATTGTTAGAAAGAGGAGTTGTGTACTCCCGGCTTGTATTACTCAAATCCTCAGTGGAGGTTCCATGTGTGGGGAGTCCTGTGTGGATGATGTAGTGGAAATCCTTCTGTGTAAAGGCAGGGACATATAGCAGTGGCTCGAACCCCGAAACATATCTTAGCGTTTGCGTTTGATCCACTATCTCTAAACTCTCTTGCATCATATTGTTCATATCATATATATGCTTGGGTTTGTTTGTGTGCCATACTTGTGTTAAAACAAGAGAGCTTCATATAGCACCTCAACTCTTATTCAGAGGAATCAAGAGGAGTTAGTCCAGAGCCCTTCACTGGGAATTCGGATACACTCTTTGGTTACACTAAGTGTGTTGCAATTTATTTTAAATTTCGCGTTATTTGTCACTAGATTAGCCTTACACCTATTCACCCCTCTAGGTGTACTTTCAATATATCAACATAAAGATAAATTATTAGAAATTCGCCTTGATGGCTCCTCTTCATGTAGATGGCATGCTAATAGGGACATTTGGTGAAGCCATTTTGATGAAGATAAATTCGGGCATTCCACGCCCGTGGTGCCTGCTTTAAGCCGTACAAGGCTTTCTTCAGGCGATAAACCTTGTCTTCTTGTCCTTTTATCAGAAAACCTTCTGCTTGGTGTACATACACCTCTTCTTCAAGAATATCATTGAGAAAAGCTGACTTGATATCTAGATGATATATCTTCCACTTGTGATGAGCTGCAAATGAAATTAATAGTCTCACCGTGTCCAATCGAGCAACTGATGCCAAGACTTCTTCATAGTCGATGCCGTACTTTTGTTTGTAGCCTTTCGCGACAAGTCTCGCCTTGTACCGATCAACTACACCATCTGCTGTGTGTTTGATCTTGTACACCCATTTGACACCTATTGCCTTGTGACTTTGTGAAAGTGTTGTCAACTCCCATGTGTCATTCTGTTGGATGGAATGAATCTTCTCCTTCATTGCTGATCGCCAACAATCTTCTTCCTCAGCCTCTTGAAAAGTGAGAGGCTCATGATCAGCATATAAGAAGAAGAGATTAGTCTCTCCATCTTCCTCTATCTGCTCATAGATCTCCTTGAGGCTTCTCATTTTGATGGGACCTCGTTGCACAGAGGATTTGCTACTACTACTTTCCCCAGAAGATGAAAAAACTCTTACAGGAGACGGTGTAGCATGTTGAGGAGATGGTGGTGTAGCTGGTGGTGGAACCTCCTGTGGGGGCTCATCAGGTTTATCCGCCACAAGTTGCTCTTTAACAGTCTCTTCATTGCTCCAGCTCCATGCTTCAGCTTCATTGAAGACAACATCTCTACTAACTACTAGTTTCTTAGTTAGTAGATTGTAGAGCTTGTATGCTTTAGACTCCTCACTATATCCAGTGAAAATATATTTTTCACCGTGATTGTCAAGCTTCTTCCTTTTGATTTTAGATACTTGAGCATATGCAACACACCAAAAATTCGTAGGTGTGCGACACTAGGCGTGTAACCGCTCCATGCCTCTTGAGGAGTCTTACCATTTACTTGCTTCGTCGGGCACCGATTGAGCAAGTAAGTTGAACACACTACAGCTTCCGCCCAGAACTGCTTCGGCAGCCCCTTTTCTTTAAGCATGGTTCTTCTCATGTCAAGAATGGTGCGGTTCTTTTTTTCTAAGATGCTATTTTGCTGTGGTGTGTAGGCAATAGTAAATTACCTCTTTATGTCTTGCTTCCTGTAATATTCTTGAAACAGATTTGAGGTGTAGTCACCACCTCGATCAAATCGGAGAGTTATTAGCTTGTGGTCACTCTCCGCTTTAACAAGGGCTTTAAAATTCTTGAAGGTAGTAAAGGTAGCAGATTTTTCTTTAAGAATGTACACCCACAACTTTCTACTGAAATCATCAATGAAGGTAATAAAATATTTATTACCTCCTAAAGAGATAGGATCTAGTGGTCTACAGATGTCAGTGTGAACAAAGTTGCAATGGTGCCTCCGCTTTTCATGGCTTTTCACTGGGAAAAGGAAGTCGTGCTTGCTTGCCAGTTATGCAAACTTCATAAGTATGACTCGGTGGATCGATTTTGGTAAACCTCGTATACCATGCCGGCTGTAGATAGTAACTTCATGCCGTTGAAATTTAGATGGCCGAAACGAAGATGCCACCTCCATGACTCATTCTTCACGAGTCCTTGGAAAACACTTTTCAACTTCCGTGTTTAGATGTAAGGGAAACATGCAGTTCCTTATCATCTTAACATAAGTTATTAGACATCCTTTTGCATTTTACAACCAAAGATGGTTGTTCTCCATATATACTTTATATCTTTTTTGAATAATTGACCGATGCTGAGAATATTACTATTCATGTTAGGAATATAATAAACATCGGAAATATACTCGGGTTTACACCATTCTTTTAGTAGATTTTGATCTTTCCTTTGCCTTCAACCTTGGGGCACCATCCCAAAGACTAGAGTTCTAGGTGAAGTTGCCCAAATCCTTATATACCCAAGACCATCCCCATGTCTAACCGATGTGGGACTATTTGTTCAACCCAAATCCAACAATCCCTCATCGAACAAAGAGTCTCCCTGTAAGCTCAACTATCTTCACACTCACTGAAAGAAGATCAAATGCTCCATCGAGATCCAACTCTTCACTGCGTGAGGTGGCGGCACGCCTTATGTGAAGTACCAACGGTCGTTGGTCACTCCTTTACACCACGTGACAGGCATGCGCTCATTCATTGCAAAGGAGCACAACTGTCAAATTTCTCAAGAGCCTAACATTAGCTTCACAGGGGCCTATTGTACCTTTTTGCGCCAGTGGGGTGGGCAGGCGCCCATTGCGCCTTCATGGCATTGGGGATCTACATCGTCGAACATCACCCACATACACGACTAAGTTCGGGGCATGGCTCTGATACCACTTGAAGGACTTGGGGCACCATCCTAAAAGACTAGCCTTCTAGGTGGAGTTGTCCAAATCCTTATATATCCAAGACCATCCCCACGTCTAGCCGATGTGGGACTATTGTTCGACCCAAATCCCAACACTAAGCTCACACTTTCATGAACTCCTTCTGCGAGTTTCATGAACAGTTCTTTCTTCCTGCACATATGGTTGCTAGCTGTAATGGTCCCAGTTTTTAACAACCTCAACTAACATAAATATCTTTATTGACCAACAGATTATCATAATCATCTATAATTTCTTAAAAATTTTGCAGCATCTCCTTTGTTTTTGGCACTTGTCCTAAATACAATATACATCAACATCAGCCTAAACGGCTTATCTCAATCCAATTACATAAATCAAACTCAGCAATCACCCACTCAATCAGAATAATATTTCGGCTTTACATCGCCTACTTATCCATATATAACATTCTAAAATCAGAACATAATGAGCTTGAAAGTACACCTCTCAGCTTTACAAAATAATGCAGTACTAGTATAATTCCAACTTATGATCATCATTACAATTAACTCAATAGTACATCCTTGAAAATACATATTTTGATATCACCAATCAATAAAACTATATCTGATGTCAACTTGAAAGAAACTATTTCCAAAATACCTCTAAACATATTTATACAAGATCAACTATCTATCTCACATCTAACCCATAAAATTTATAAGCATGAATATTCAAGAATTTCAACACGATTAAATTACACAAAAAGAAAACAGATTCAAAGCAAAGTTTCCTCGCAACTTAAACTGGGCCCCAGCCTCAACGCAACCTGCAAACATATCAGTCTGTGGGGGAGTGATCTCGACAGCTCAGTGAGTGGAGAATCAAAATATATCAAAGAAGGAAAACGCAAGTAAGTAGGAGCAAGTGTTTCTTCAACAATTTTAGCAAGTATAGATGAACAAAATACAACGAGGAAAAGCAATACCTTTAATGAATAATTAACACAATGATCTATATAGTCTGTGTGATGGTCTAACTTGTCTAGTAACCGATTCTCTTTAACTTTCTTTAGTTTTTCCTGTTGCATATTACATGGCCTAGGAATTCAATAAAATACTCGCTCCGTTATTTATAGTTTATACATGATTCTGCCTTAAGTACTGTTAGCAAGCATTCCACGTATCTCATATATCATATACGAAGTACAACAATCATACTCAAAATTTTAT
This sequence comes from Agave tequilana, assembly GCA_038442645.1. Lineage (NCBI taxonomy): Eukaryota > Viridiplantae > Streptophyta > Magnoliopsida > Asparagales > Asparagaceae > Agave > Agave tequilana. The sequence goes on along the minus strand of JAVJIF010032272.1, from coordinate 106,757 downwards.
GGGGATAGTTATCTGTCCCGACGATAAAAAACATCACAATATCACCCTAAATCATCATAAGTATAGCATATCTATGTAGATAAAACAAATCTTACATAATCACACTACACTTCACAGTATTCGAATATCATACTTAGAGATATACATATCACACATTACATATGCTTATACAATCACCAATGAAATGTGAGGTTCTCCATCTTCCCCCGCCGACCGACTCCCGCTCGGCCCCTTCCTCCAATATGTGTGTGCGCGCACACGCGCGCACGTGCGTGTGTGTGTAACAGTAACACCGACTTCCCCCTCCTACCGACTCTCGCCGGCCCCTTCCTCCGATACATATATGTATATATAGCATCACAATAACACCGTCTTCCCCCTCCTACCGGCTACCGCATGGCCCCTTCCTCCTACACACATAATAGAACAATAACACCGTCTTTCCCTCCTACCGGTTCTCATCCGGCCCCTTCCTCCTATATGTAATGAATGTAATAATCATATACAATGTGACACACATGCCATCTGCCATCACGTTAATCATTCCATCAACAAACAAACAATTACTTGCACTTCCAATACATATTCTTTAACGTATATAGTGAGGCCTTATACATAGATATAAATTTTACTTACATACTCTGTCATTTGATTACTAAGTTGACTAACTACGAATCCATTCTTGGAGTGTTATCATGCTTATTAGTTATAGATAGTTCACTAAATCCCAATCAAGCTATATCCCCCCCCAATTCCATTTTACCGGTGTTATTACTTAAGATTGAAGAGAGAGTTATTCATTAGTTTAAATTCAAATTACAAACTATTAAAAGTTCATGAATTTCATACAAGACTCTTCTTTGTCAAGAATTGTCATTTTTAATTTTCGAAGGTAGTCTAGTAATAACTTATATACATACGCCTTTACCATACTAAAGTTATCTCATATAGCATATTATTTCACTCATTATTAGCAACCCAATTTCAACATAACTCTACCCAAAACACACACATCTCGAATTTCATATAGCATACAACAGTATGGGAATATGGATCGATAAATATTGAAGTCATAATTACTAGTTGATAATTGATATCATGTTTATCGATTCACTAGAGACTGAAGAGGGTGGAGATTGTGCAACACCAAAAAGTGATGCGGGATAAGCATCTCTCACCCAGGGATGAGCACAACCACGAGGGCTACAAGTTTGGATTTTTAAGTTGCCTCAAGGTGATCAACTTCGCATAGATTGTTAATAGAATGGAAGGAAGGAATCAGTGTAAGAAGTGAGTTTTTATAACCTCTTATTAACTCATTTCTAATCATGCTTAAGTAATGAATACTCTAATACTTGTGTACAAACACATATATATGCAACCCCTACACATGCAAGGACTAACACACGCACACACATAACTCATTGCTTATTTAGATTTGTATTTACATTGACATGTTACCCAAGTCTCTCATTAGAGAGACACGCATCACTGAAACTTGATCACCAGATATTTTTCTCTCAAATTATATATTGGCATAAATTTTGAAAATATAGATGAGTAATTAGTTGGAATTCTACGGTGGTCAACAAGATTATAAATTTAACCGTGATTGGCAAACCTACTTGATTATTCATGATTTTCAAGCTTACGAATTTACCATGTTGTTAAGTTAAATTCAAGAGGGACAAAACAAATAATAGTAATGGTATTCCTTAACAAGTACTCGAGGACAATTAAGGCTTAGAATTTTCAAGGTATAAATTACCAATTCAATTTACCCAAGATCAAAGATGGGTCTTACATATCTTGGTTGAATCATAGCTATTGTGACATTTCTAATGAATAACATGAATAAGTCCCGTCCTTCCTCTGCAGGGAAAACTATGATTTGCCCATAGAACACGTTTGAATAGTTTGCACACCGAACATACTGAGATTTGAAGTTGAAGTTGGGTTAAACACAACTTGGTTCTTGATGACTCAATACTAAGCTAATTATCATATATCGAAAATTCAAGCTGACAACTAGTAAAACAAGATATTTATTAGCAAAGTAAAACTCTTATAGGTCCTATATATATAATATATATATTGATGGGCTACACTCAAGAGTTTTCAAAAATTGTATGGCATTTCACTGCTCCCAAGCTGATCATCATAGACAGTAATAATTGGAGACTATCCTTCATGAAAATATTAACATCCTTTCCTCACTTAAATGTAAAAATTGATGCATCTATATTAATTATGTCTTAACTATTGGTAGGCTACAATGACCAAAAAAAACACTTGCATCACAATGCTTGAAATTAGAATTTAGGTGTTCATGACCTTATAGGGTATGAGTGACTCAAATTGTGAATGTCTTATTTTATGTTCATCCGTGTATTTGATATATAGTGTCTTGAGTGGGTCAGTATACTTATTGCTTACTATAAGATTGAGAGCTTCACACTCGCGACTTGATCCTGTCTTACTACATGAAACCACTCGAATACAGAGTTACAATAGAAGTAGCCAGGGAACAATTAATTAAAAAAAATCTTGAAGAGTTCCCATATCAATAATTGTTTGTAAATTCTATAGTTGTTATGGGCTAGTTATACATGGGAGAACCTAATTCAGCTTTAGAACCAACAAGATTTACCAGATTTAGATTTAGAAATTTAATAAATTGAGCCCCGATCAAATCATGAATTTCTAATAATTTAGAGACGGAGAGTTATTCATGAACCACAACGAGAGGACATATACATTTTAGACTTATGAAATATCAACATTCGTTCACTTAGTCCTCCCCAATAAATCAATTGCCCCTCAGAACCTAAAATACCTACTCTATACTTAACAATTAGTTAATACAAGCTTGCATATAGCAGTATTTTCCATATATATATATATATATATATATATATATATATATATATATATATATATATATATATATATATATGTTAAGGATTTACCAAGTTACACATGAATTAACCGAGAATCACATTTATCAAGCACAAGCAAACCCAAGGCTGAATTGATCTCTAACATTCCACGCTCGATTAATGAAAAGCAAGCTTAAGTAGATAAATCTAAATAGAAATTTAGTTCACAATTAGGAGAATAACTTCCTCATCCTTAGCTTCAATCCATCCTTTCTCGATAAGTTCTAATTATGTCTCTTTTGATGTTGACTCTATTAACGTTTTGATTAAGAAAAATTATCTCAGATTAGGGAAAAATATTCCTATAATTTGTGAACTAATTTCAGACACTTACCAATTTAACTGAAAATTCCGTTGAATAGAAATTAGAGATCCATCACAACCAACAACTACAATAAGAAACAAGGTCAATTAAGACCACAATACTTCTAATCATATAGTAATTTAGATCTCACGGAGAAAAGATTAAGATTTCCAAAAAAATATAATTGATTGAGTCCATGAACTATTTTCAGAAATGTCCTCAAAACAAAATCTGAATTAAAGAAACTCCCTCACCTCTAGTGATGTCGCCCCCCGCGCCACCCGCTGTGTGTGCCACTCGTCGACACCTCCACATCGCCCGACAGCAGCAGCCGCTGCTGGCTGCTGCGTGTGGCAGCACCAGCAGCTGTGCTACTGCGTGCAGCACAGCCTGCGACAGCAGCAGCCGCTGCTGGCCGCTGTTGCAGCTGCAGCTGCTGCGTGCGGCCGCACCAGCAGCTGCTGGTTGCTGTTGTGTGCAGCACAGCCAGCGGCAGCGGCAGCAGCAGCCTCTGCTGGCTGCTGCCGACGCCTCGTCTGGCTCGTGACGCGGCCAGATCCAAGAAAGGGAGAGAGGATTAGGGGAAAAGAGAGAGAGGAATTGATTTGGGGTGAGGGTTCCTACCGTTTGTGAAATTGGAGAAGGATGAAGAGAGAGAAGAAGTGGGTGAGAATGAGGAATATTTTTCTTTCTCCCCCTTTTATATATTAGTGATGGCTTATTCTCTTGATTCCACATCATCTCCCCTCATTCCCAAGTTGCCTTAGCTCATGCCACCTCTCAAGTTAGGATTTAATATTAGTGTATTTGGATGGGTAGTATGCATGATAGAAATACAACCATGTGATGATGGATATGTGTGGGTATATTTTCATATATGGGGGGTGTGTGTGTGTATGCATGCATATACAGAAATAAATGTATTAATAACTATATACACAAAATTTGTATTTAGCAAACATTCATTTCACCTCAAAAATTTCTCTACGGGATTTATAAATAAAAGAATCTATTACACAAATTTTAATTCAATCGTTACCCCGATAATTTGGCATAATCTTCATGAATGAGGATTAGGGTACTAAATCAAGATTTAAAAAAAAAATGGGTGTTACAGTTCTACCCCTTAGAAAAGTTTCGTCCTTGAAACTTGACATACTAGAAATAGATGAGTGTAAAATTCTCACATTTCTCCTATACCTTACAAAATCCCTTGAAAAAAAAATCTTCCTTGATCTTTCACATTAAGAATTACCTCTTGATCAAACTCTGTGCTATGTTCTTACCATCCGATTTAATCTTAACTTGCTTGATATTATAATCATCCCTTTACTCCAGTGTCCCATACCACTGGCAGCTCATACTGAGGGCCCGCACCTGGAGTAGAGCACATCCGAATCATGGTATGTGGGTACTATAATCTGAACATACAACAGTGATCCAATATCTCGCGTTTTGAGATTAATCATACACGTAAGAACTCTTACCCCCTTAAACCATTCATATCAAACAATATATTTACATACAAACAAGATCTTCCAGATACATAGCAATAATAACAGTCAGTCCTAGCAGTAAATTTTCCTCCTGTGACAATTATTCTAATAAATCCTTATTCTAAATCCTGAGCTCTGATACTAGCTGTAACGGTCTAAGTTTTTAACAACCTCAACTAACATAAACATCTTTATTGATCAACGGATTATCATAATCATCTATAATTTCTTAAAAATTTCAGCAGCATCTCCTTTGTTTTTGACACTTATCTCAAATACAATACACATCAACATCAGCCTAAACGGCTTATTTCAATCCAATTACATAAGTCAAACTCAGCAATCACCCACTCAATCAGAATAATATTTCGGCTTTACATCGCCTACTTATCCATATATAACATTTTAAAAATCAGCACATAATGAGCTCGAGAGTACACCTCTCAGCTTTACAAAATAATGCAGTACGAGTATAATTCCAACTTATGATGATCATCACAATTAACTCAATAGTACATCCTTGAGAATACATATTTTGATATCACCAATCAATAAAACTATATCTGATGTCAACTTGAAAGGAAACTATTTCCAAATACCTCTAAACATATTTATACAAGATCAACTATCTATCTCACTTCTAACCCATAATATCAATAAGCAATATTCAAGAATTTCAACACGATTAAATTACACAAAAAGAAAACGGATTCCAAGCAAAGTTTCCTCGCAACTTAAACTGGGCCCCAGCCTCAACGCAACCTGCAAACATATCAGTCTGTGGGGGAGTGAGCTCGACAACTCAGTGAGTGGAGAATCAAAATGTATCAAAAAAGGAAAACACAAGTAAGAAGGAGCAAGTTTTTCTTCAATAATTATAGCAAGTATACATGAACAAAATAGAATGAGGAAAAGTAATACCTTTAATGAATAATTAACACAATGATCTATATAGTCTGTGTGATGGTCTAACTTGTCTAGTAACCAATTCTCTTTGACTTTCTTTAGTTTTTCCTGTTGCATATTACATGGCCTAGGAATTCAATAAAATAGTCGCTCCGTTATTTATAGCTTATACATGATTCTGCCTTAAGTACTATTAGCAAGTATTCCACGTATCTCATATATCATATACGAAGTACAACAATCATACTCAAAATTTTATGGGGATAGTTATTTGTCCCGGCGATAAAAACATCAGTATCACCCTATATTATCATAAGTATAGCTTATCTATATAGATAATACAAATCTTACATAATCACACTATACTTCACTGTATTTAAATATCATACTTAGTGATATACACATCACACATTACATATGCTTTCTCCGTCTTCCCACATACCGGCCCCCGCTCGGCCTCTTCCTCTAATGTGTGTGTGTGTGTAACAGTAACACCGTCTTCCCCCTCCTGCCGACTCTCGCTGGCCCCTTCCTCTGATACATATATGTATATATAGTATCACAATAACACCATCTTCCCCCTACTACCGGCTACCGCATGGCCCCTTCCTCCTACACACACACGCATGCAATAGAACAATGACACCGTCTTCCCCCTCCTACCGGCTCCCGTCCGGCCCCTTCCTCCTATATATAATGAATGTAATAATCATATACAATGTAGCACACAAACGCCATCCGCCATCACGTCAATCATTCAATCAACAAACAAACAATTACTTGCACTCCCAATGCATATTCTTTAACGTATATAGTGAGGCCTTATATATATATATATATATATATATATATATATATATATATATATATATATATATATATATATATATATATATATATATAGAGAGAGAGAGAGAGAGAGAGAGAGAGAGAGAGATAGACTTGTATCCTTTCAAAAGGATTTGATCCCGGATCCTTCCCACTCAAATTCAACCCTCCAACATTCGAATACAAGATCCACTCCGTTGAAGTTAATCTATACTATTTCAAGTATCTATAAACCAAAAGTGTTTTAAATACTTTTTGCCCATCCATCAAGTAGGGAAAAAACGGACGGCCTAAATAGTGAGTTGGTTAGTTTAACGGTGTAGAACATTTGAAATCTAACAAAAATTAGTTTATAGGGGTTTTTAAATGTTTAGATCATAATGAAATGGCCGGATCGAGAATTTGTATGTCTAAAGACATAGATCTAACCAACTCACTACTTTCGGCCGTCCATTTTGCGTCGCTTGATGGATGGGCAAAAAGTATTTAAAACACTTGATTTTTGGTTTATAGATACTTGAAATAGTATAGATCAACTTCAACGGAGTGGATCTTGTATTCGAATGTTGGAGGGTTGAATTTGAGTGGGAAGGATCCGGGAGCAAATCCTTTTGAAAGGATACAGGTCTATATATATATATATATATATATATATATATATATATATATATATGAATTTTGCTTACATACTCTGTCATTTGATTACTAAGTTGACTAACTACGAATCCATTCTTGGAGTCTTATCATGCTTGTTAGATATAGATAGTTCACTAAATCCCAATCAAGCTATACCTTTCCCCCCAAATTCCATTTTACCGGTGTTATTACTTAAGATAGAAGAGAGAGTTATTCATTAGTTTAAATCCAAATTACAAACTATTAAAAGTTCATGAAATTTCATACAAGACTCTTCTTTTTCAAGAATTGTCATTTTTAATTTTCGAAGGTACTCTAGTAATAACTTATATACATACGCCCTTACCATACTAAAGTTATCTCATATAGCATATTGTTTCACTCATTATTAGCAACCCAATTTCAACATAACTCTACCCAAAACACACACATCTCGAATTTCATATAGTATACAATAGTATGGGAGTATGGATTGATAAATATTGAAGTTATAATTACTAGGTGATAATTGATATCATGTTTATCGATTCACTAGAGACTAAAGAGGGTGGAGATTATGCAACACCAAAAAGCGATGCGGGATAAGCATCTTTCACCGAGGGATGAGCATAACCACGAGGGCTACAAGTTTGGATTTTTAAGTTGCCTCAAGGTGATCAACTTCGCATAGATTGTTAATAGAATGGAAGGAAGGAATCAGTGTAAGAAGTGAGTTTTTATAACCTCTTATTAACTCATTTCTAATCATGCTTAAGTAATGAATACTCTAATACTTGTGTACAAACATATATGGATGCAACCCATACACATGCAAGGACTAGCACACGATCACACACATAACTCATTGCTTATCTAGATTTATATTTACATTGACATGTTACCCTAAGTCTCTCTATAGAGAGACATGTTGTGCGCAGATCAACAATCAATGAGGAACCCTTCAGTCATAGATGCAGTAGAGAAGTACTATCCAATGACAAGAATAAGGAAACAATAGTAAGAAAAATAAAACACAAGATTTAACGTGTTCGGCAAATTGCTTATGTCCTCCGGGAAAGGAAGAGAGAGTGCTTTATTGATTTAATAACTAATACAATATCATGCATACATATGAAGAGGACTCTGCCCCTTTATTTAAAATCAAGAAGACCTAGAAGAATTGAAAACCTCAATTGGACTCGTTTCTAATTAAGAACAGAAATCTAAAATCTGAAAGGATCCGTCTATCGGTCGACCAGCCGGTCGATCGACCCAAGCCCGATCGACCGTGCCAGTTGACCGCTCCAACCCAAGAGCAAAGCCTTGTCAGTCGGTCGACCGGGCGGTTGACCATTCTTCTTCTACGGTCGACCAGGCGGTCGACCGGTATTACCTGTGTACGTTGGTGCACACCGGTCGACCGGTAAACTGCTGTTAGTCAATATTGTCTTCGTCTTGGCTACCTTGTCTTCGCCTTTAGCTACCTCTCTCTTCTCTTACAATTCTCCACCTCGGTGAAGATTTCACAAATCTAAGCCGAACTTAGCATAGGATCTGTCGACTCGAAAGTGGCTACACGAGTGTGGTTGCCTACATACCCTGCCCGAGGGATCAAGCCATCCATAGTTTATCCAAATGAACTCCAACAAACTCATGCGACAGGAAGGATATGGAGCAATACTTTACAATGTGTAAATTTTACTCCTGACACCACCTTGGTAAGCATATCGATGGGATTCTCCATTGTGTGGATCTTCAATAACTCAATATCATCATCATCAAGAATCTCCCGAACAAAGTGGAACCTAACATCTATGTGCTTCGTTCTTGCATGATACACCTGGTTCTTTGCTAAATGGATATCACTCATACTATCACAATTGATCTTCAGCAGATCCTGTTCAATCCCCAAGTCATCGAGCAACCCTTGAAGCCAAATTGCCTCCTTCATAACTGATTGTTAAATCAAAGAGTTAAGAGAATTATCGTGTAGCTTTGGGCTAACGGGTCGTGTCCACGAGGAGGAATGCGATAGAAGCTTTTCGGTGTTTTTGTTAGATAACAAAGAGTGAAGTTGGTATCTTTCTTTTAAGTTGAAAAGAAAATAGAGAGAAGGGAGATGATTAAAGAAAAGTTGCAAATTTAGAGAAGGCTTTAGAAAAGGTGAATTTTGTATAAAGTTTAAAAGGTGATATGTTATTTTTTTAATAAAGAAGAAAATCTGGGCTCACTATCTCAGTACTCAATGATATGTTCTTCTATTGAAATTCTTAGTGTCTCAACTTGATCATAGGCAAACACTTAAGATTGATTTTAGAAAGTTTTAAGTAAAACACATAAGATGGTTGGAAAAGTTAATTTTTTTCTTTAAGAAATCATCTCGAATTGAATGTTAAATCATCAAGAAGTTCAAGTATGAAAAAAAACAAGTTCAAGAGACGTTTTTTAAAAGAAGTAGAAGTTTAAAAAATTCAAACCCATCCTCATGTGCCTTCAAGAAAACTTTCTAGAAGAAAGGCTTAAGTTAGGCATGCAAATGATTCATTGGGTCTTTTCATCAAAACCACTTGAAAAGAAGAGAGGTCAGAGAGAGGAGTAATAGTGAGCCCAGAAAATCGATTTAGCTACTCATGAAAGACAAAGAACAATGTAAGTAACTAAAGCACGACGTACCGTAAAATGAGTGAAAGAAATTGTAGCTTGATCCTTGTATTAATGTCACTTCAATCTTCAGAATACAATCACTCAATTCCTATCTCTCACTGGTATTTACACTGAACTACAAATTATAAAACAAAGATACAACTTTTATACTATCTAACGAAGAGCCTAAACCTTAAAGAATAAACAAAAATTCTAATCCTAGTCTTCGCTCCCTTCTTTTCTATTGAAAATGGTATTTATAGGGAAAAACCAGAGGGGAGAGGTCGTAGGAAGATTGGGGGAGCAAACGCTCCCCCAACAACCCTAACCAAGCCACGAAAACGCGGCTGGGGTCGCGTTTTCGTGGCCCTGGTGTGGCCAGGTGGCCACACCCAAATGGTGGGACTCCCCGGTTTGTTGATTCGCCCATATCTTCTACTAGTGTTCTCGTTTCAGCTTCAGGATTTAACAAAACAGCCTTTGATTATTAGCTTCAACCGCTTGATTTGAGAAGATTCATTTCAATCGATTTTCAACCTCTCTGATATGCCAAGATTTGCCCTAATTCCTTGATTTCAAATTTATTCTGAATTAAATCAGAATTGATGGGCTTTTGGGCTTGTTTCTCTTCCTTTCTTTTAGCAATGGGCCTACATTTAACAAAGAAGCATAAGACTTATTAATAGGATTTATTAGAACAAAAGTATGGTAATGTGATAATGTATATACAATATATGTGACTGATCATACCCCCACACTTATTTTTTGCTCGCCCTCGAGCAAAATATCAAAATTAATCCTAATCAATTATTAGACCACTTTCGCAGGTCACTCGATTGCACTGAGCATGTGCAATAAGCCGTTAAACCTCTAGGTTACCCCCTAGAGGACGAGTTTTGTCTCGTGAGGGTTTTCAGTGGATTGCACCCACAAAATCCATAAAGAAAGAAAAAAATGTTAGCGTTTTCGAAAAGCATTTTGAAAGGAGAAAATATTTGAAGTATATTTGTAAAAGTTTAAGTAATCTATAAGTTATAGGAATATCAAATTTTTCATTCCTAAACTTAGTCTCTATTCAAAAACATGTCATCAATCAAAGTAAGGAGTCAAATTGTATTTCTCATCTAGTCTATTACTTTATCCTGAGTCATATGCACCATCGTGACTATAAAGTTTGACTAAGAGTTCTTTAACATTAACTCCTATACCTTATATTTATTTTTTTGGTGGTATTTATTCCTCAATTCCATTAGACTTTCTAATCTGCCCATGTAACGAGCATTTAGTCAGTGACACCAAACCAGACAGTTTTAGGGCACCAGGTGAGAAAACACCCCTAAGGACTTAAACGCTGAGCAGACAAGGCCACGAAACTAAGGGTTTTTATTTATAAAATGTACCCCTTTTAGGCGTGAATACTTATGCTTCATTAGGCACAAATACCCAGCTTAATCGGAGGATTTATATATAGCGTTTCTCAAACTTATCTAATTATCTTTTGCATAAGTACCAAGGCTTGCTTAGGCCAAAGCACCTAGCTAATCAATAATTAGATTTGTTTATTTTTTATACATATATGGTTTTTTTTATAAGGCATAAGAGTCTTTGTTTTTGAACCCTAAGTGTGTAAGTGTATAAAGTGTACACATTTCATCAAGGTAATAATCAAGACTAAATTACTTTCACAAATTTTCTTCAAACCCTAAAATTCAAACAAGTCATCTTATTTTGACCAAGAAATCCTAATAATGATTTTTCTATTCCTTTAAATTGACTTAATTTCTCACAAAAATTATATCAAAATATTGTTCTTACTTTTCAAAAAGTTTTTTTAATTTATATATATATATATTTCTTTGTTTTCTTCTTCTTTTTTTTATATATTATATTAGTCATGTTACAACCTTCCCCCACACTTATCTCATGCATTGTCCCCAATGTATGAAAGAAATGTATAGATGCATGAAATAAAATGGAAAAGAGGAAAGTTACTGATATACTGGGTCAAAAAGACCCATAGCCGTTTCATTTACCGGCACCGATTCCAAGAAAGGTTTAAGGCGTTGGCCATTTACCTTAAAGTCATTTCCATTCTTGGGGTCACTGATCTCTACTGCACCTTGTGAAAACACAGTTTTTACAACGAATGGCCCAGTCCATCTTGACTTTAATTTTCCTAGAAAAAGATGGAAGTCTAGAATTATAGAGTAAGACTTTTTGTCCAGGGACAAAAGTTTTTCTTATGATGTGTTTATCATGAAAAATCTTAACTCTATCTTTAGTGATCCTAGCATTTTCATAGACCTCATTTCTTAACTCCTCTAATTCAGAAATTTATAATTTTCGAAGGTCACCGGCCTTAGTCAAGTCGAAATTCAGCTGCTTGATTGCCCATAAGGCCCGGTGCCCTAACTCAACGGGCAAGTGACAAGTTTTACCATAGACTAACCTATAAGGAGACATCCCTAAAATTGTCTTGAAAGAGGTCCTGTAGGCCCATAGGGCATCTACAAGTTTGATGGACCAATCTTTCTGGTTTTGGTTCACAGTTTTCTGCAAGATAAGCTTGACTTGTCTATTGGAAACATCAACCTGCCCACTGGTTTGAGGATGATAAGGTGAGGACAACTTGTGAGTTATGGCATACTTACGCATAAGAGCTTCAAAGGATCTATTGCAAAAGTGAGTGCCATTATCACTGATGATAGCAGGAAGGGTTCTGAAGCTTGAAAAAAATATTTTCTTTAAAAAACTTTATGACAACTTTGTTATCATTAGTTTTACTAGAAATGGTTTCTACCCACTTGGACACATAATCCACAACAACCAATATGTATTGGTTTCCAAATGAATTAGGAAATGGACCTATAAAGTCGATGCCCCAAACATCAAAGAGTTTTATTTCTAAAATTGGGTGAGGGGCATCATATCTCATCTTGAGATCCTTCCTATCATCTGACATCTAGAGCACGTCTTGCAAAATTCATAAGCATCTTTGAACAAAGTGGGCCAATAGAACCCGCTTTGTAGCACTTTTTCAGCAGACTTGCGGGGACCAAAGTGTCCACCGCATGCAAGTTCGTGATAAAAGGATAGAACACTCTTAACCTCCTCATCGGAAATGCATCTCCTAATAATTTGGTCAGAACAGTACTTAAAAAGATACGGTTCCTCCCAAAAGAAATACCGAACTTGGGATAAGAATTGGTATATATCGTTTTTGGACCAATGAGATGGAGTTTGGTTTGTGACTAAGTAATTCACTATATCAGCAAACTAAGGTTCCCTAAAGATAGCTAAGAGATTTTCATCAGAAAAATCCTCATTAATGGGTAATTCGTTGCATGGAGAATTAGGGATTCGTGAGAGATAGTCAGCAACGACATTTTCTACGTCTTTCTTGTCTCGAATCTCGAGATCGAATTCTTGAAGAAGGAGGATCCAACGAATGAGTCGGGCGTTGACTCCTTCTTCATCATGAGGTACCTAAGCGCAAAATGATCGGTGAAAATAGTAGTTTTGGACCCTAGTAGGTAGGGACGAAATTTCTCTAAGGCAAACACTACTGCTAAGAATTCCTTCTCAGTCGTAGTGTAGTTCAATTGAGCATCGTTGAGAGTCCTACTAGAGTAGTAAATCACGTGCTGCTTGTTATCAATGCGTTGTCCTAGGACAGCGCCTATGACAAAATCGGAAGTATTGCACATGATTTCGAAAGGCTTAGACCAATCAAGTGCAGATATGATTGGTGCAGAAATAAGCTCTCTCTTAAGCTTCTCCCAAGAATTCATACATTCAGCATTGAAAGTGAAGGACACGTCCTTAGCAACTGATTAGTTCAGGGCATAGCAATCTTACTAAAATCCTTGATAAATCTTCGGTAAAAAATGGTGTGTCCTTAAAAGGATCTAATATCCTTAACGTATTTGGGCATGGGAAGCTTTGCAATAACCTCAATTTTGGCTCTATCCACTTCAATTTCTTTCTTATAGATTTCATGACCCAAGACAATTCCATGTTTTACCATGAAGTGGTATTTCTCCCAGTTCAGTGTCAGAGTTTTCTCAGCACAATCTTGGAGGACAAGTTCTAAATGGTGGAGACATTGAGTGAATGAATCTCCGTAGATGGAGATATCATCCATAAAAATCTCGAAGAATCGTTCTACCATATCAGAGAAAAGACTCAACATTCAACGTTGAAATGTTGCAGGGGCATTGCACAAGCCGAAAGGCATTCGACTATAAGCAAATGTCCCAAATGGACATGTGAACGTAGTCTTTTCTTGGTCCTTAGGAGCAATAGGAATCTGATTATACCCCGAGAAACCGTCCAAGAAACAGTAATACTCATGGCCCGCCAATCGTTCAAGCATTTGATCAATGAAGGGAAGTGAAAAATGGTCCTTACGCGTTGCAGCATTAAGCTTCCTATAGTCAATGCAAACTCGGATCTCTGTGGAAAGTCGAGTTTGGATCAACTCTTTGTTCTCGTTTTCTACTACGGTGAAACTGGATTTCTTTGGAACCGCGTGGACAGGACTAACCCATTGGCTATCAGAAATGGAATAAATTATCCCATTGTCTAAGAGTTTTATAATTTTAGCATGAACAGCCTCTTGCATTATAGGGTTTAACCTATGCTACGGGTCTCTTTTAGGTGTGGTATCTTCATTGAGATGAATGCGATGTTGAACGATGGTTGGACTTAATCCCTTTTTATCAGTCATAGTCCAACCAATGGCTTCCCTATGTTTTCTTAGAATTGCTTTAAGATCTTCTTCTTCCCCGTCATTTAAATGGGAGGCAATGATGACAGGAAAGGTCTCTTGTTCGCCTAGATAGATGTACTTGAGATGCGCAGGTAAGGCTTTCAATTCTAAGGAAGAGGAAGGCTCACTGGAAGGACAAGTCAAATTTGCTGGCTCCATTATTGGTGAAATAGGGTTTGAGGCCCAATTCACATCAGAATCTATAACCTGATCAAGATTAAAGTCGTCAGACTCTAACCCGAAGTCACACTCAGTTTCTAATTCCAATTCTTTCCTATGTTCACGTGTTAAGTTCTCAATGAGGTTGACTTCAAATGTTTGGTCCTCAACATCAGGGAGTTATTTTCCTAGGTTGAAGACATTGACTTCTCTAGTCATGTCTCCAAAGGTTAACCTCATGGACCCATTCTTACAATTGATGATGGCATTGACAGTAGCAAGGAATGGTCGCCCTAGGATAACAGGAGTTTGAACCCTATGATTGGACACAGGTTGTGTCTCTAGAACTATGAAATCGATAGTGTAAATAAACTCTCCGACCCGGATAAGGACATCATTAATCTCCCCTTTTGAAACTTTCACTAAACGGTCAGCCAGTTGGATAGTGACTCGAGTTGGACTAAGATCGCCTAACCCGAGTTGTTGATAAACTGAGAATGGAAGCAAGTTGATATTTGTCCCCAAGTCAAGAAGTGCACGACTAATCTCGGCTTGTCCTATTGTGCAGGCAACAGTAGGACAACCTGGATCCTTGTACTTAACAGGGATCGGACCCGATAGTAGCTCATTAATATTAGTGGCTAAGAACACTTTTTAAGTTCATTAATCTTTCTCTTCTTAGTGCACATGTTCTTAAGAAACTTAGCATAGGATGGGACTTGTTGGATGGCATCAAGAAGTGGCACATTTATCATCACTTGATTAAATATCTCAATTATCTTATCCATGTGTGGATTTTTCTTGTTGTTTTTCAGCCTATTAGGAAATGATACTACAGGCTGGTGCACCTGACTGGTTGACTTATCTTTTTCAGATTCGTTAGATTTGGAAGGATTTGGATTAGATGAGGTGGATGCTTGATTTTGGTTGTACTAAAAGGGATTAGATGGTATTGATACTTGGATATCAACTTTCTTTCCTGATCTCAATGTATGAACAGCATTACATTGATTCATTGATTGATCCTCAGCCAAATGAGCTTGTTGAGAATTCCTAGGATTCGTTATGGGCTGACTAAGTAAGGTACCCTTCTATCTCTCATTCTGTGGAGTAGCTAGCTGGCTCAATTGAACCACTAACCTCTGTATAGTTTGCATGAGAGCATCTTGATTTTTCATGTATCTTTTCATGTTTCTCTCAAAGTTGTCATTCTCCTTTCTAATTGAGGATTCTGGAAGGAAGATTGTGGAGCTTGGTGAGGAAAATTTTGTTGATAGTTTGAAAAGTTAGGTGGATTATTGGGAGAATTATTGTGGAAATTGGAAAAGTTGGGTAGATGATTGGAAGAATTATTAGCATGATGGAAGTGGCTTGCATGATTTGACCGTGAATGGTCATTGTTATTTTGACTCCATGAAAAATTAGGGTGATTTCTCCAGTCAGGATTATATGTTGGTGCGTAAGGGTTATTATTCGGCCTTGAAAAAGCTGAAAATCACCTAGAGGAGGGGGGGTGAATAGGTGATAATGCTAATCAATGCACAAATAAAAATTATGATGCAACAATCTCCCAAAACAAGACTAGAAGCCGGATTCCCCGTGAAGGGCTCTGAACTCCTTCCTCGTGATTCCTCTGGATATGAGTTGGAGGTGCACAATGCAATCTTGTTGTATGGGACTTTGATTGACAAGATGAATGAAAACAAGTGAATATTGCAAAGAAAATAAAGAGCAAGTAATAAGAGTAATGAAAGTAAAGTAAGAAGCAAGAGCAAGTAAATCAAACGCAAACACCGAGAATTTTTCCGAGGTTCGAGCACCCAGCTCTACGTCCCGCCTTCCCCAGAAGGATTTCTAACCACTATAACTTCACAAAGATGTTACAAATACACCGGAGTACCCACTCCACAATCTCAAGTACAAGTTCTCTCTTGGTGATCAAAAGACCACAAACTCTCTTTTGAAAAGTTCTCTTCCCTTACAAAAATCCTTGTAGAACAATGAGAGGATTGAAGCTCTTGTGTGTGAGAGGAAAAGAAAAAGAAATCAGAGAGTCTTTGGAAAACACTTCAGAAAATGAGAGAAATATTCAGCACAAAAACCAAGAAACAAAACTCTTTTGAATGCCTTAAACTTTTGAAACTTTTGTAAATATTTCTTTTAATGAACCTCTCCCTAAACACCCCTATTTATAGTAGAGGTCTAGGGTTAAAAGTTAAAACTCACTTAAGACTAATTAGGAAGTATTAGGATCAGCAAATATCATTTAAACCCCTTTTAGAAAGAAAAAGACAAAATAAAACAACTCAGAAAAATAGCCGTTACTGTTCAAACGGCTCTCTCGGTCGACCGGTCGGTCGACCGAAGTTCAAAAACTAAGAGCCGTTGCCGGCTCTCGGTCGACCACTCGGTCGACCGAAAAATACAGAGAGCAAACGACTTACAGTCAGGCAGGTTTCGGTCGACCGCTCGGTCGACCGTGAAACGTGCACACGGATACGCACCTGCTACCAGAACCTCGGTCGACTGGGACGGTCGACCGACTTGTCCTGACACAGGGTCGGTCGGCCGGTCGGTCGACCGGATCAGGTCAAAAGTCAAAACTGAAATAGAATTTTGAAGGGAATTTAAAATTAAACAAAGTAGTTTTGAATAGAGATATATATAAACATAAAAATAAGTTTGTAGGCAGAAGATTGTATACAAAAATATTTTTGTACATATTATAGGAAATATTTTTGGAAATAAGATGTGTGCAAAAACGTGTGTGATAGAGCTTCAAACCTATTCACTATTTTTTAACAAAACTATAAAACTAGAAACAATTCTAATGAAAAATCCTGAGCAATCTTGAAGTCTTGAGCCATGCAATACCTTGCTAAACCCTTCTCTTCTATGTTCCTTCCTTGATGTGCAAAACGCCTTCTTTGCTCCATGAACTTAGAAGTTCTTGCAATAGCTAAGCAATGGCCTCCAAATATGGTACTAACCTGAAACTTATCTTAAACAAACTAATTAGTACCAAATAGCTCCTATTTGTTTTGTTATCATCAAAACTCTAAACAAATGGAGAGTGTAACCTTTTGGGCCAACAATCTCCCCTTTTTGATGATGACAAAACAAATAGGCTATAACAAAAATAAAAGAGAGGGTGTAAGCTCCCCCTTAAATTATGCCATGTTAAATAAAGAAAAATCATGTTAAACAAAGAAAAACCATATGGGTTGCAAGCAAAAACCATGAGACTAAACACCATATGATATAAAATACTTAAACTCAAATACAAGAATTCATGAAAACACATCAAAATTAAAAACACATATAAACTCATATGGAATCAAATCCATATGATCTCAAATTTTCATACATAAGCTCATTCTCTCCCTTTTTGTCATATATCAAAAAGGGTTAAAAAAACATTTTTATTCAATAACACAAACATTGAGTTCACCACAAATAAAAGAAAATCTAGCAAAATCAAGTGGTTAGTGAAAATATCGGCAAGTTGCAAATCCGTAGAAACATAATCAATATCTGTATCTCCTTTCTCAAAATGATCTCTAAGAAAGTGATATCTAATCTCAATGTGCTTGGTCTTACTATGTTGATTTGCATTCTTAGTCATATGTATAGTACTAGTATTATCACAAAATATTTTTATATGGTTATAATGCAAATCATAATCAAGGAGAGTATGTTTCATCCAAAGGATTTGTGCACAACAAGCCCCCGCGGCAACATACTCCGCCTCGGCGGTTGAGAGAGCTACGGAATTTTATTTCCTAGAGGACCATGAAACAAGACAATTACCAAGAAATTGACATGTCCTACTAGTACTCTTTCTATCTACTCTACAACCCTCATAGTCGGCATCCGAATAACTCGTCATTGAGAAATCTTCAGTTTTCGGATACCAAAGACCCATTCCAATTGTGCCCTTAATATAACGAATAATGCGTTTTACCGCAATAAGATGGGACTCTTTGGGACACGATTGAAATCTAGTACAAAGACACACACTAAATATTATGTCCGGCCTACTTGCCGTCAAATACAAAAGACTACCTATCATGCTTCTATACAATTTAATATCAACATTTTTACCTTGGTCATCCTTATCAAGCTTGGTTGTAGTTGCCATGGGAGTGTTGCAAACTTTAGAGCCTTCAAGTCCAAACTTCTTTACGAGTTCCTTTGCGTACTTAGCTTGACATATGAAATTCCCATCTTGCAATTGCTTGATTTGGAGTCCAAGAAAGAAATTCAATTCACCCATGGAAGACATTTCAAACTCACATTGCATAACCTTTTCAAACTCCTTGATAAAAACTCATTAGAAGATCCAAAAATTATATCATCAACATAAATTTGCACAATTAAAATGTCATTATCAACATGCTTAGTAAAAAGAGTTGTATCTACTTTGCCTTTAACAAATCAATTGAAATGAGAAACTAGAAAGCCTTTCATACCAAGCTCTTGGAGCTTGTTTCAATCCATACAAAGCTTTATCAAGTTTAAAAACAAAATTAGGATGAGCATGATCAACAAAATTGGGAGGTTGTTCTACATAAACTTCTTCATTTATAAAACCATTCAAAAATGCACTTTTCACATCCATTTGAAAAAGTTTAAAATTTTTAAAAGATGCAAAAGCTAGTGTCTCCGTATGGCTTCAAGCCGTGCTACGGGTGCAAAGGTCTCCTCAAAGTCAATTCCCTCAACTTGAGTGTAACCTTGGGCCACTAACCTAGCTTTATTCCTAATGACATTACCAGACTCATCCATCTTGTTTCTAAAGCTCCACTTAGTACCAATTATTGGTCTATCGTGGGGCCTAGGAATAAGGTGCCAAACTTGGTTGCGCTCAAATTGATTGAGTTCCTCTTACATGGCTAGCAATCAATATGAGTCCGCCTCGGCTTCGAGGATGCTTTTGGGTTCAAAATGAGAAATGAAAGCAAAGTTACCACATAAGTTATGGAGTTTGGAGCGAGTTATTACCCCTTTAGATGCATCACCTAAGATGAGCTCCTTGGGATGATTTGTAGCATATCTCCAAGCTTTAGGAAGCGGTTGAGAGCTTTCCTCTTTATCCTCTAGAACTTCACCAATGGATTCTTGCTTTTCTTCTTGAGCGGGTGAGTCCTTCAAGGATAGTCTCTCCATATCTTCACCTAATGGGTCAATCTCTACAACATTCTCAACAACCACATTAGATTCTTCAAATTTAACATGCATGGATTCTTCAATGGTAAGGGAAGATCTATTGAATACTCTATAAGCTTTACTAGTAGTAGAGTATCCAACAAAGATAGCTTCATAAGTCTTAGCATCAAATTTACCCAAGCTATCTCTAGTATTTAAAACAAAACACTTGCATCCAAAAACTTTAAAATATGCAACATTTGGTTTTCTAGAATGATACATTTCAAAAGATATTTTGGAAGAATTCTTACACAAATAAATACGATTTGAAATATAGCATGCGGTGTTTACGGCCTCGGCCCATAAATATTGAGGGAGGTCATATTCACTTATCATGGTCCTAGCCATCTCTTGAAGTGTTCTATTTTTCCTTTCTACAACTCCATTTTGTTGTGGAGTTCTAGGACATGACATTTCATGCTTGATTCCCTTTTCATCACAATAAGTCATGAATTGGTTAACAAACTCACCACCTCTATCACTCCTTATTTTCAAAATCGAAAAACCTTTTTCTTTTTCAACCCTTTTTCGAAAAACTTTGAAATGAGAAAAAGTTTGATCTTTGTGTTCCAAAAAGAAAACCCAAGTGAAACGGAAAAAATCATCAACTAAAACAAATGCAAATCTACTACCATTTAAGGTCTTAGTTTTAGTTGGTCCAAAAAGATCCATATGAATTAATTCTAATGGCCTAGTTGACATGATATCCTTGATTGGTTTGAAGGAAGACTTGGTTTGTTTCCCAAGTTGGCACGCACCACAAATGCGGTCTTTCTTAAACTTCAAGTAAGGTATACCCTTCACCAATTCCTTAGAATTAATCCTAGAAAGATGGTCAAAAGATGCATGTCTTAATCTTCTATGCCAAAGCCATGAATTTTCATTAAAAGCATTCAAGCATTTAGTAGAACAATCTAAATTAAGCATGTCAATGATATAAACATTATTGTCACGAAAACCGGTGAGAATACAATCATTAGTTTTAACATCAAAAATCTTGCAAGAAGAATCATCAAAAACAACTTTAAGTCTACGGTCACAAAGTTGACTAATACTAAGCAAGTTATGCTTCAAACCATCAACAAGAACTACATTTTCTATAATAGGAGATGCACCAATTTGAATGTTACCTATACCGATGATAGTGCCCTTGGAGTCATCCCCGAAGGTGACGGTGCCACCTTCCATGTACCTTGATAGGGTTCTAAAGTTGTTGATATCCCATGTCATGTGTCTTGAACAACCACTATCAAGGTACCACCGCTCCCTACGTCTTGGAGCCTTGGTGTGTACCTACATCAAATAATTTAGGACTTGATTTTGGTACCCACATTTTCTTGGGTCCTAAAGTGCTAGTGTCATGAACCCATACAAGATCATTTGTTCTATTAACTTGGTCATAACAAAACTTAGCCAAATGTCCATTCTTACCACAATAAGTATATCTATACACTCTACCATATTTAAAAGCATAGTGAGTGTGTGACTTGTGAGCATGTGTGGATTTAGCATGAGTGTTGTGTGTAGTGTGAGCATGAGAAATTTTGACGTGAGAAGCTTTAGCATGAGAAGTGTGCTTTTTAGAAAACATTTCTTCAAGTTTCTTAGTGTTAAAAGCACAATCCTTCAAAACCTTTTCAAAATCAACGATTCTAGTTTTTAAAGAAGAAATTTATTTTTCTTCAATCTTAGGAAATTTTGCTTTACATGCAACTTTGTAAGCACTAAATTCATTTTGAGTAGAAATGAGATTGGAAGAAATTTCATCTTTTTCTCTAGAAACAATAGCAAGTTGATTTTTGAGAAAAACAACTTCCTTTTTCAATTTAGAGCATTCAATCATTTTATTATCATAGGTTTCGGAGAGTTCAACAAAAGCATGTACAAGAACCTCTTTACTTAATTCATCTTCTTCATCAAGAGGTTGTGGGGTTACCTTTGGTGTGTTTGCCATGAAACACATGTTCGCCGTGTCCACCTCATCTTCGGATTCGCTTTCCGAATCCATGTTGCTTTGTAGGCTTTCTTTTCGACCGGTTTCTTTGGCTTGAAGGAGGAAGTCATCTTCTTCTTAAAATCCGGGCAATCCGCCATGATGTGTCCGGGCTTTCGACAATTGTAGCAAATGATTCTTCTCTCCTCTTTTCCTTCAAACTTCCTTCTAAAGTTGAGCTTGTTCTTCCGGTACATTCTCTTCACATTTCGCACAAGAAGGGAGAGCTCCTCATCTTCTTCTTCATCTTCTTCATCGTCATCAAGAGTGGATAAAGACTTGAAAGCAATAGATTTCTTCTTTTAAGGAGCGGCATCTTCTCTTGCCTTCTTTTCCATCTCATGAGTCTTCAAGTTGCCGATTAGACTTATGAGATCCATTTCATCCTTGTCGTTCAATTCTTTTAAGGTGGTGGCCTTTATCTCCCATGATGAAGGAAGAGCCCGAATCACTTTCTGCACCTTTTGGTCATTGGAAATATCATCACCTAAAGAAGAAAGAGCATTGGTGATTTTAATAAACCTTGTAATCATGCAATCAATGGATTCATCATCAATCATTTTAAAGGATTCATATTGGGACCTCAAGAGATCTATCTTAGCTCTCTTGACTTGTGATGTCCCCTCGTGTGTTACCAACAAGTGTTGCCAAATCTCATAGGCGGATTGGCAATGAATTACCCGTGTAAGGTCATCCTCATTCAAGGCGGTTAGAAGGGAATTTTGGGCCTTGGAGTTAGCCTCATATTCTCTAAAGGTAAATTCGGTCCATGTGCTTTCATCACTATCGGGTACAACATAGGGTTTGGTCAAGGATTTAGCTACTAAGCTCCCTAAAGATTGTAGGAAAATAGTCATCCTAACCTTCCAAATAGGAAAATTAAGTCCATCAAATTTAGGAGGGGTTTTGATGTTATCGGCCATGTTTACTAGTGAATGAATGGATGAATGCAAATATTGATTAGCAAATTTTAAGGATCTCTCTAAGGATGTTAAGCCAAACCTAGAGTCCAAGCTCTGATACCAATTGAAAATCACCTAGAGGGGGGGTGAATAGGTGATAATGCTAATCAATGCACAAATAAAAATTATGATGCAACAATCTCCCAAAACAAGATTAGAAGCCGGATTCCCCGTGAAGGGCTCTGAACTCCTTCCTCGTGATTCCTCTGGATATGAGTTGGAGGTGCACAATGCAATCTTGTTGTATGGGACTTTGATTGACAAGATGAATGAAAACAAGTGAATATTGTAAAGAAAATAAAGAGCAAGTAATAAGAGCAATGAAAGTAAAGCAAGAAGCAAGAGCAAGTAAATCAAACGCAAATACCGAGAATTTTTTCAAGGTTCAAGCACCCAGCTCTACGTCCCCGCCTTCCCCAGAAGGATTTCTAACCACTATAACTTCACAAAGATGTTATAAATATACCGGAGTACCCAACTCCACAATCTCAAGTACAAGTTCTCTCTTGGTGATCAAAAGACCACAAACTCTCTTTTGAAAAGTTCTCTTCCCTTACAAAAATCCTTATAGAACAATGAGAGGATTGAAGCTCTTATGTGTGAGAGGAAAAGAAAAAGAAATCAGAGAGTCTTTGGAAAACACTTCAGAAAATGAGATAAATATTCAGCACAAAAACCAAGAAACAAAGCTCTTTTGAATGCCTTAAACTTTTGAAACTTTTGCAAATATTTCTTGTAATGAACCTCTCCCTAAACACCCCTATTTATAGTAGAGGGCTAGGGTTAAAAGTTAAAACTCACTTAAGGCTAATTAGGAAGTATTAGGATCAGCAAATATCATTTAAACCCCTTTTAGAAAGAAAAAGACAAAAATAAAACAACTTAGAAAAATAGCCGTTACTGTTCAAATGGCTCTCTCGGTCGACCGGTCGGTCGACCGAAGTTCAAAAACTAAGAGCTGTTGCCGGCTCTCGGTCGATCGAAAAATACAGAGAGCAAACGACTTACAGTCAGGCAGGTTTCGGTCGACCGCTCGGTCGATCGTGCAACGTGCACACGGATATGCACCTGCTACCAGAACCTCGGTCGACTGGGACGGTCGACCGACTTGTCCTAACACAGGGTCGGTCGGCCGGTCGGTCGACCGAATCAGGTCAAAAGTCAAAACTGAAACAGAATTTTGAAGGGAATTTAAAATTAAACAAAGTAGTTTTGAATAGAGATATATATAAACATAAAAATAAGTTTGTAGGCAGAAGATTGTATACAAAAATATTTTTGTACATATGATAGGAAATATTTTTGGAAATAAGATGTGTGCAAAAACGTGTGTGATAGAGCTTCAAACGTATTCACTATTCTTTAACAAAACTATAAAACTAGAAACAATTCTAATGAAAAATCTTGAGCAATCTTGAAGTCTTGAGCCATGCAATGCCTTGCTAGAGCCTTCTCTTCTATGTTCCTTCCTTGATGTGCAAAACGCCTTCTTTGATCCATGAACTTAGAAGTTCTTGCAATAGCTAAGCAATGGCCTTCAAATATGGTACTAACCTGAAACTTATCTTAAACAAACTAATTAGTACCAAATAGCTCCTATTTGTTTTGTTATCATCAAAACTCTAAACAAATGGAGAGTGTAACCTTTTGGGCCAACAAAGGCCGCATTCATCGGTTCAGGGTATTGTTGCTGAGCCTGAAACACAGGGCACTCCTCAAACACATGATTCATGACTTGACAGTAAGTACAGCCCGAAGTTGGAAATTAGTTTGGGCTGACTTGATTGACTGGACTTGGTTCCTTAGTTCTAAAGCTTCCAGTCTTCTTACTAAATTAGCTAACTTAGCCTCATTAGCTATGGATGATTCAATAGAATGGAGACCTCCTTTTGAAGATATGGAGTTTGGATTCCTAGAGGTTTCACTAGTAGGTTCCCATTGGATGGTCTTTTTAGCTAGGTTTTCATATAGATCCCATCCTTCATTTTCATCCTTCTACAAGAATCCCCCTGGCACATATTTTCTAAGAGGGTTTGGTAGAATAATCTAAACTGTCATAAAGAATTTGGTATTGTCACCATTTCTCTATTCTATGATGAGGACATTGGATAAGGAGGTCTTTAAAACGTTTAAAGTACCTCCAAAACGGTTCACTAGGTTCTTACTTGAATTGCATGATGTTCTTCCTAATGAGAGCGGTCTTATGAATTGGATAGAATTTCTTCAAGAAGACCTTGATGAAATCATCCCAAGATGTGATAGAGCCGACCGCTAAGCTATAAAGTCATTTCTTAGTTAAGTCCTTAAGGGCAAAAGGGACAAATCTCAACCTAATAGCATCATCTATAAGGTGTGAGATTTTCATTATTAGACATACTTCCTTAAATTCTCTTATGAAGAAGTAAGCATCTTCGGACTCTAAGCCATGAAACTTAGGAAGTGTGTTGATGAATTGAGGCTTGAGCTCAAAATTGTATTCACCAACCGATGTAAGTTGGATGCAAGATGGAAGTGAGGTTCTAATGAGATAGAACCTATCCTGCAATGATGTTGATTGAGCCATAACCGGATTTGGTCTTGGTTCAAACTTGGGTGGTGATGTGTTTCTAGTCAACCTAGATGAATTAGGGTCTCTTGACCACACTTGCATACACAAACACAATCACAATCACAAATAAGTTTACCAATAATCAACAAGAGTAATCAACCAAGCCTAGTCTAAGGTAACCTTGACCTAGACAACTCCTAACTGGTTGATTGTCCACAGGAGGTATAATGTAGACTTTGACCACAAGCTAATTAGCCAGGTCAGGGCAAGATTAGTGGGAGGTATCCGCGCAAAAGCGACGGGCCTAATTAAGCCAAACCACCAGCCTTTGGGGTTTCGCCACTCAACTCCTTTCCTAGACACTGATTTGGCAGGAGTCAAAACACCTCCCCCCTTAGGATAATCTCCTAATGAGTTCCAAATTTCCCTAAGGCCAATGTCTATTAGATTTTACTTAGGCTTAGGTTATGCGTGCTTGGAGATGGTTTGTGGGCTAAGGAAGGGTAATGACTTCCCCCACCTTATCTTGAATTGGGTTTTGCCCTTAGAATTTATTGTGCAAAGTGTGCAAGATATAGAAAAGTAACATTCAAAAGCAAATATCACTCAAGAATGTTTCCTAAACTATATGCTATGCATATGTACCTTGTCTCCAGCTCTCTTCAACAGTAATTGTAAAATAAACGTAATTAGACAAATGCTTAGAATGCAAGTCTAAACGTTTTTTAAGCAATTAACAATCACTCAAATTACTGTTGGATTAAAACAGGGATGGTGGATACCAGACATAGCAAGAATATAACGCACAAAAACTTAATTTTTGCAAGCAATATGTCATGCAAAAAAGAGTTTTAGTAGTCCAGCAAAAATTTCAACTTTTGCACTAGCAATTTCTTGAAATTTTGTTTCCTACTTTCGAGAGTAGGGGCACAGAATTACAAGTCTTCTCCTGTAAAGCTTGAATGCTATATCTGAATCTTGATGTCCCTGAAATAAGACACCAAACTTGTTAAAAAAACAAATACACCGTTCCCTCCCCGGCAACGGCGCCAAAAATTGATTGTTAAATCAAAGAGTTAAGAGAATAACCGTGTAGCTTTGGGCTAACGGATCGTGTCCACGAGGAGGAATGCGATAGAAGCTTTTCAGTGTTTTTGTTAGATAACAAAGAGTGAAGTTGGTGTCTTTCTTTTAAGTTAAAAAAGAAAATCGAGAGAAGGGAGATGATTAAAATAAAAGTTGCAAATTTAGAGAAGGCTTTGGAAAAGGTGAATTTTGTATAAAGTTTAAAAAGTGATTTGTTGTTTTTTAATAAAGAAGAAAATCTAGGCTCACTATCTCACTACTCAATCATATGTTCTTCTATTGAAATTCTTAGTGCCTTAACTTGATCATAGGCAAACACTTAAGATTAATTTTAGAAAGTTTTAAGTAAAGCACATAAGATGGTTGGAAAAGTTAATTTTTTTCTTTAAAAAATCATCTCGAATTGAATGTTAAATCATCAAGAAGTTCAAGTAAGAAATAAAAATAAGTTCAAGAGATGTTTTTTAAAAGAAGTAGAAGTTTAAAAATTCAAACCCATCCTCATGTGCCTTCAAGAACACTTTCTAGAAGAAAGGCTTAAGTTAAGCATGCAAAT
Organism: Agave tequilana; assembly: GCA_038442645.1. Classification (NCBI taxonomy): domain Eukaryota; kingdom Viridiplantae; phylum Streptophyta; class Magnoliopsida; order Asparagales; family Asparagaceae; genus Agave; species Agave tequilana. The sequence continues at coordinate 79,743 of JAVJIF010032272.1, read as the reverse complement.
GATTCATTGGGTCTTTTCATCAAAACTATTCGAAAAGAAGAGAGGTCAGAGAGAGGAGTAATAGTGAGCCCAGAAAACCGATTTAGCTATTCATGGAAGACAAAGAACAATGCAAGTAACTAAAGCACGACATACCGTAAAATGAGTGGAAGAAATTGTAACTTGATCCTTGTATTGATGTCACTTCAATCTTCAGAATACAATCACTCAATTCCTCTCTCTCTCACTGGTATCTGCACTGAACTACAAATTATAAAATAAAGATACAACTTTTGTACTATCTAACAAAGAGCCTAAACCTTAAAGAAAAAACAAAAATTCTAATCCTAATCTTCGTTCCCTTCTTCTCTATTGAAAATGGTATTTATAGAGAAAAACCAGAGGGGAGAGGTCGTAAGAAGATTGAGGGAGCAAATGCTCCCCCAACAACCCTAACCAAACTGCTGAAACGCGGCTGGCCAGGTAGCCACACCCAAATGGTGGGACTCCCTGGTTTGTTGATTCGCCCAATCTTCTACTAGTTTTCTCATTTTAGCTTTAGGATTTGACGAAACAGCCTTTGATTGTTAGCTTCAATCGCTTGATTTGGGAAGATTCATTTCAACCAGTTTTCAATCTCTCTGATATGCCAAGATTTGCTTTGATTCCTTGATTTCGAATTTATTCTGAATTAAATCAGAATTTGATGGGCTTTTGGGCTTGTTTCTCTTTCCTTTCTTTTAGCAATGGGTCTACATTTAACAAAGAAGAATAAGACTTATTAATAGGATTTATTAGACAAAAAGTATGATAATGTGACAATGTATATGCAATATATGTGACTGATCAATAACCTCCGTCATGGCCATGTACTCGGCTTCTGTAGTAGACAATGCAACGATAGACTGTAGAATAGAGTGCCAAGTAACCGGTGCTTGAGATAATGTAAATACATACCCCGTTGTAGACCGACATTTGTCAAGGTCTCCTGCATAATCAGAGTCAATATATCCGATACATTCCTGCTTCTCTGTGGAATCCTTCTCGAATACCAATCCAACATCTATGGTACCTTTAATGTATCGTAGAACCCACTTCAGTCCTCCTAATTACCCCGTCCAGGATCATGCATGTATCTACTAATCATGGAGATGGATTGTGACAAATCTGGTCGTGTACACACCATTGCATACATCAGACTACCAACTGCACTAGCATATGGTACGCGAGTCATGTACTCACATTCTTCAACAATTTTTGGAGACATTGTGACATTTAACTTGAAATGAGGAGCCAGTGGTGTACTTACAGATTTCGTATCCTTGTCGATGTTGAACCTCTGAAGTACCTTTTGCAAATACCCCTTTTGTGTCAAGCTCACCTTGCCACTTCTTCAGTCTCGTGCAATTTTCATGCCTAGCACCTTCTTTGCTTCACCAAGATCTTTCATCTCAAACTCAGAAGATAAGTCTTTTTTTAGTTCATCAATTGCGGATCTAGTTTTTAAAGCAATAAGCATATCATCTACATATAATAGTAGATAGATATACTCTTCTGTATGTAGCTTGTTGTAATACACACATGGGTCATAATGGCTACGTGTGTACCTCTTTCCTATGATGAAACTGTCGAAACTCTAATATCATTGTCTAGGAAATTGTTTTAATCCATACAACGATTTCTTCAGCTTGCACACCATGTTTTCTTTTCCTGCAGTTTTGAACCCTGTCGGCTGAGACATATAGATCTCTTCATCCAGATCGCCGTGGAAAAAGGCGATCTTTATACTGAGTTGATCAAAGTCCAACTTGTAATGTGCTACCAGAGCCAATAAGATGCGAATTAAAGAATGCTTTACAATAGGAGAAAATACCTCATTGTAGTCAATTCTTTTTCTTTGTGCGTAGCCTTTTGCTACCACTTTGGCTTTGTTGCGCACCATATCTTCCTTTAGAGATCCTTGATTCTTTGTGTATACCCACTTATAGCCAATTATCTTCTTTCCTTTAGGCAACTCTGTGAGATCCCAAGTGTCATTTTTGTATAGAGAATTCATCTCTTCTTCCACGGCATCTTTCCACATCTTTGACTCTGAACTGATTTCAGCTTCCCTGTATGTAGATGGGATTGCCTCTTCAACGATCGGAAGATCATAAGTGACAACCATATCTGCAGTGAACCAACTTAGTTTACGCGTGTTACTTCTTGGTCTTCTAACTGCACTGAATTCAAGAATATCACCCATGATCTGTTCTTGATCCTCATCATCATAAGCATCTACCTCAGCTACTTGATCATTACCTTGTGTCACCTTAGGCATGATCCTCATAGATACTGAACTTTCTAGAGATGGTGAATTAGCATCATTCTCTACTTGTTGCGATACTTTTTTGGTCTTGACAATCTCCATATGCCGAGAGATTTTAGGGTTCAACACTGAAGCCTCATCAAATGTGACATCTCTGCGGAAAATAAATTTCATGTCCTTAGGATCCCAGATTTGTAACCTTTTATTCCATTCTTGAATCCTACGAACAATCCCTTCTTCGCTCTTGGGTCTAACTTATCTTCTTTAACATGATAGTAGGCTGGACAACCAAATACCCTTAGCAAATCATAATCAGGAGCAGTTTTTTCAGACCAAACCTCTAGAGGAGTTTTTCCTCCAATCGCAGACGAAGGCAGCCTATTGACAAGATAGCAAGCATATGCCAAAGCCTCAGCCTAAAAATTCTTCGATAATCTGGCATTAGATAACATACAACGAACCTTCTCTAGCAAGGTCCTATTCATCATTTCTACTACCCCATTCTGTTACGGTACTTTCCTCACTATGAAGTGCCTTTCTATGCCCTCATCATGAAATAGCTTAAGGAAAGGATCAGACTTATATTCTCCTCCATTATCTGAATAGAGGACCTTGATTTTCCTTCCCGTACTTCTCTCCAAATTCCTCTTCCACTCCACAAATAATTCTAGGACTTCCCCTTTGTGCTTCATGGTATATACCCAACATCACCTAGAATAATCATTAATAAAAGTCACAAAGTAGTGGTTACCTCCAATTGATGCAGTCTTGGTAGGTCCCCAAACATCAGTGTGAAAATAATCCAGAATCCCCTTGGTGCAATGAGTTGTTGTGCCGAATTTCACCTTAGTCTTTTTTCCGATGATGCAATGTTCACAAAATTCTAGCTTGCAGGTTCCGGCACCTTTCAATAATCCTTATCTTGCAAGAGCTTGCAAAGACTTTTCACCTGTGTGTTCCAGCCTCATATGTTATAGCCTGGTTGAGTCATCATCTGAATCAGTAGAAGTCGCCACGTACCCTCTAACAATATTACCCTTCAAGTAGTAAAGATTGTTTTGACGGACGGCCTGAAAGATCACCTAGAGGGGGGGTGAATAGGTGATTATGCTAATCTAGTCAACTCAATGCGGAATTAAAAACTAATTTGCAATTTCAACAAGAGATGCACACAACCAAGCAAAGCATATAAGTATGTATGAGCAATATGAATAGATGCAAGGCACAAAGTAAAGAGAGAGAGAGTAAGAGTCAATGAACAAGCGCAAACACCAAGATATGTTTCGAGGTTCGAGCACCCAGCTCAAATATCAATCAATATGAACTATTTTTGTATCTTATCATTTTTACCAAAAACCAAAAACTGTATTTTCTAAAACTTGGATTTTGAATAGAAAATACGTTTTGTCCAAAACTCTTCCAAATACAAAAACATGATATTAAACAACATTTAGGCATGATGCATATGGATAGAAATCCAATATACATGAAACAAATATATATCCATGTTTTTGTCAATAATTCCAAAATGTGTTTTGTCAAAAATATAAAAACATAAAACACATGAATAAATGAGTCAAGACTAAGTTTGTCTAGGAAATTAAAGCATGCATGTATATAGAACAAATCATATATACATTAAACCATGTAAACTTGTTTTGATCTACCCATTCATGAAAACCAAGATCGGTTAAGCCTAAAACCGAAAAACCAAAAACCAATATTCAAAACATGAAACGTGTGTGTTGTGAACTTGAGCATTATCATACTATTCTAATCTTTACAATTTGGATCTAAACACAAAACTAAACTATGGTACCGAAGTCTTCTTGTAGAGCGCAAACTCCAAAGCCGACTCGATCCAAAACTCCTTGATCCATCGAGCAAGTGCTATATGTGATCTTTGATGCTCGGGCTCTTGAATCAACTTGTGAAAGATGTGTGGAAGCTTTTACCAACTAATAACTTGATTAATGATCTGAAACTAAACTCACAAGATTATTAGTACACATAACTACATGAGTTAATCATCATCAAAACTAGAGTGGAAGGCCTTTGGGCCAACAATCTCCCCCTTTTTGATGATGACAAAACTCATGGAGTTATATATGCATGGATTAAATTTAAGCTTGAAAGAAGCTCCCCCTTAACTCATGCATAAACAAATAAACAACAAATAATATGCAATGAATATCAAACATGAAACATGAAACATGCATATCTATGCATAAACAATAAAGGGTTCTAGATACCAATGAAATGTTCAATTACAAAACATGCTCTAGATACCAATTCCAAAGAAATATTTAAAACAAAACATGCTCTAGATACCAATTACACTCTAGATACCAATTACACTCTAGATACCAATTACAAAACATCCAATTACAAAACATGCTTTAGATACCAATTAAAATTAAACTAAATTAAACTTAATATATGCAAAACAAAAACATGCATATATAAACCCAAATTCTTCTCCCCCTTTTTGTCAATCATCAACAAAGAGGTAAAAACCAAAACAAAACAAAATCTTCTCTCTTTTCAATAAGGGGTAAAAGCAAAGCCAAATCAATAGAAAAATCAATAAATATTTCTCCCCCTTTTTATTCGAAACAATGAATCAAAAAATATTTTCTCCTCTTTTTGTCTAAAACAAAACCAAAGTCAATTAGAGGTACCAATTGAAAATATGTCAAAGAATAGCATCTTGATACCAATTGAAAGGAAACAAACAAAAATATTGATACCAATTTTAAGCAAAAACACATGAAACATCTTGATGCCAATTGAAAATAAACATAATAAATCTTGAATGTCTAAACACACATATTTTGATACCGATTGTAAATCATTTTCATTTTAAACATATGATACCAATTTGAAATTTTCAATCATAAAGTAAAGGAGTGGGAAACAAATACCAATTGAGAAATCACCAATTGAAAGACAAAATCAAATTTTCTCCCCCTTTATGAAATACAAACTAAAACAATGTGTAGGTTTGATACCAATTTAAAAATAATCAATTAAAACAAAATTGAAGCTCAAGTACTAGCATAAACAAGATTTTGTGCTTAAAGATATAGGAATATAATAAGCACAAATAAAACATATATATGTATGAAGAATAGATACCAATAAAAATTGATATTCTTGGAATGGAAAGCATACATACATACAAACACATATGAGTATACAAGAAATGTCAAGATTGATACCAATTGAAAGAATTCAATGATACCAATTAAAATAACAATAATATCAAATGTATATCTCATATCACAATACCTCCCAATCATAGTTCAAGTTTTAAATGATTTTCATTATAAGGCATACATGAACATGATCTCCCATCCATCCTCCCATTGAGGTAGGGGTTTTCAAAAATAGGTTTGAAAATAAGCTTTGTTTAAAAATCTCTACCATAGTGAAGAATACGAACTAGTTATAGGAAAAACTTTTAAAACTAGTACGAAATCCTTCAAGTAAGGAATAAAACACAATTGTTTTTCATGAAACACATGTAAATCACATGATCACTAAACCCTCAAAGTCCATAAAGCTCATTCAAATTCTCATGAAAACAAATCATGAGTAAACTAATAAAGTGAGTGTACAAGTAAAATGTGACACATATCAACATGAAAATATTCAATTAGGCTCATATGAAATTCCTTGAAAACATGAAGACATGAAAAACTAGATTTTCATTACCAAAAGAATTCATCTAAGATGTGAAATCACCAATTGAAATTATCTTAAAAACAAGAGATTCATTATAAATGTGAAATCACTTAGCAAACATGAAATTCATCCAAACGATTTAAACTTCAAGGCATATGTATGTCATGTACAAACTAAAGTATACATACATATCCTAAACATAATGAGTCCACAAAAGTATATGCATGAAGGCACGTGGCTCAAGGATGTATATGTATAAATAATAGTTTGGACAAGATGGACATATACATGAAGTTAAACGAATAAACACGAAATCAAGAAAAACTAAATTTTCACCAAAACTAATTTCATTTCAAGGTATATGTATGAATTGTCAACACAATAAGTATACATACATATCCCTAAACACAATTGAGTCCATATATATAGATTTGCATGAAAAGCAAATGACTCAAAGGGTATACATGTATATCTTAAGGTTTGGCAAAATAAATATATACATGAAATGAAAACTCATATACATAAAACAAATCCAAAAATAGGAATACAAGTTTAAAATGCATGAATCATCAAAACTAGGCTATACTAACACATTTAATGGGTACAAATTAGCATCCAAGCACAAACATATATAAAGATTTATTTGTGTCCCACTACATGTGCAAGTATAAATTCTAGTCTTAATGAAAACTAACATCTAAACAAGTAATCAAATCATTAAGCATAAAACGGGATATAAGTCAACATGAAAGACATAAAAATGAATACATAATAGCCTATAAACATCAAAACATGTGGCAAAATTAGAAATCATACAACACAAGTTATTTATCAAAACATGAATCATTAAAACAAAAAGTCATAGTCAACCAAAAGTCATAGTCAACCATATGATTAGCATGACAAAGACATGTGCATAAGATCTATGATTAACATGATAGGTAAAACATAAGAAGAACACAAAATATGGGTCCATGCTAAACATAGGTGTCTCAACAACTAATCATGTAAAGCATAAGTCTAATAAACATGGCAAATATCATACTAATCATGAAATAATGAAACATGATTCAATAAGAACAAAAATCATAAACATCCAAATGGTCATAATGCATATGCATGTGCATTAGATTTAGGGCATACATGTTAGTTTAAACAAGGTGAGAACACTAAATATAGATCCATATAAGACATGGGTGCTCAAGTAACTAAACATGTATAACACTATTCTAATGAGCATGGCATAAGCATGATGAACAATAAACCATGGCATGCTATAAATAGATGAACATGAAAAGCATTCAAATAAAAATGGGAGTTAGAGAATGATATCAAAACCGATGAAGGTGCATCTCTAATTCTCCAAACCACGGTGGTCCTCCCACCAAATCTCCTTGAGAGTGAAGCATCCAAATGGTTCTTTTTTAGGCACGGAACGCATCCACTCCAAGGCACCAACACTCTCACGTTTTGCGAGAGCTCCCACCTACATCAAAAAGTATAGAGGTGGTCTTTGGTACCCATTTCTTTGTGGGTCCACGGGGGTTAGTATCCTTTCTAACCCAAACAAGATTAGTTGCTAAATTTTCATGATAGATACGATCATAACAAAATCTAGCAAGATGGCCTTTTTGGCCACAATGTGTACATGTGTACACATGAGCATACGTGCGATGGTGGTGACCGTGGAAAGCATGTGTATGCCGTGAAGGGTGAGCATGCAAAGGTGGACCTTGATTCTTGCGAACCAAGGTTTCCAACCGTGTATGATTCAATGTGCATTGGCTCAAAGTGGAGCCCAAACATTCAACACTTTTCTTCAAAATATTTATATCTTTTTCAATAGTGGAAGATAAAGTGGAGCATGCAATAGGAGTGCTAGAACAAGAAGCTACACTAGCATGACAAACATGAATATTAATCTCATTTTGCAAAGATTCATTTTTCTTCAAAACCAAATCCAATTCTTTGTAATAGAATCAATTTTATTTTTCAAAACAAGGTTATCTTTTAAAACAAAATCCAATTTAGAAGATAAAACCTCATTGTGCTTCACAACATCATCACAATCATTTTTGTTTTTCAAAATCTCAATCTCATCAAGGGCAAGGTCTAGTTGAGATCTTAGTGAGTCACGTTCACTAGTGATCTCTTCCTTTTCTTGCAAAACCAATTCAAAATTAGAACATAAATCCTTTAATTTATTTTTCAAAACAAAGTTGTCCTCTTTCAAAAGATTGTGTTTTTTCAATAAATCCTCAAGCTTTTGAGCAAGTTTCAAATTTAAAGTTTGAACTTCAAAACAACCATGGCAATAGGAACTAGAGCTATCATCTAATTAGGTGTCCGATTGTACCTCAAGGGAGTTTTTCCCTTGGACCATGAAGCAATGCTCTTCGGACTTTTCTCTCTTAGATCTCCTCATCTTGTTGATAATCCTTGGAAGCTCGGGAGACGTCAATAAGCTCCAAACTGCAAAAGCCGAGTCATAATGATTAAACACTTGTAAAAGATGTTCACCTAGAGATGCTCTAAGTGTTCTAAGTGCTAATGCATTTGCCTTCTTATGCTTGCTACTATTGGGGAATGATTCCATAGTGGAGGCTTGATAAACTAGATGTCCTAGTCTTTTCAAATAGCTACTCATATTGGCCTTCCAAGCATCAAGTCTAATATGGTCAAACATAGGAGGGCTATCCATGAGAGCAAACTAAATGAGTGCAAATGAACAATGTAAATGAAGATTAGCAAACCAAGATCTCACTCCTAGGTGGTTAAACCTAAATATCAGGAGCGCTAGCTCTGATACCAATTGAAAGATCACCTAGAGGGGGGGTGAATAGGTGATTATGCTAATCTAGTCAACTCAATGCGGAATTAAAAACTAATTTGCAATTTCAACAAGAGATGCACACAACCAAGCCAAGCATATAAGTATGTATGAGCAATATGAATAGATGCAAGGCACAAAGTAAAGAGAGAGAGAGAGAGTAAGAGTCAATGAACATGCGCAAACACCAAGATATGTTTCGAGGTTCGAGCACCCAGCTCAAATATCAATCAATATGAACTATTTTTGTGTCTTATCATTTTTACCAAAAACCAAAAACTGTATTTTCTAAAACTTGGATTTTGAATAGAAAATACGTTTTGTCCAAAACTCTTCCAAATACAAAAACATGATATTAAACAACATTTAGGCATGATGCATATGGATAGAAATCCAATATACATGAAACAAATATATATCCATGTTTTTGTCAATAATTCCAAAATATGTTTTGTCAAAAATACCAAAACATAAAACACATGAATAAGTGAGTCAAGACTAAGTTTGTCTAGGAAATTAAAGCATGCATGTATATAGAACAAATCATATATACATTAAACCATGTAAACTTGTTTTGATCTATCCATTCATGAAAACCAAGATCGGTTAAGCCTAAAACTGAAAAACCAAAAACCAATATTCAAAACATGAAACGTGTGTGTTGTGAACTTGAGATTATCATACTATTCTAATCTTTACAATTTGGATTTTAACACAAAACTAAACTATGGTACCGAAGTCTTCTTGTAGAGCGCAAACTCCAAAGCCGACTCGATCCAAAACTCCTTGATCCATCGAGCAAGTGCTATATGTGATCTTTGACGCTCGGGCTCTTGAATCAACTTATGAAAGATGTGTGAAAGCTTTCACCAACTAATAACTTGATTAATGATCTGAAACTAAACTCACAAGATTATTAGTACACATAACTATATGAGTTAATCATCATCAAAACTAGAGTGGAAGGCCTTTGGGCCAACACGGCCTTCAGAACCACCATTGAGCCTTTGGTTATCTTGAGGACTCTATCCTTTATTGATACCACAAGACCCAATATCTCCAAAGTTCCAACAGAGATAAGGTTTCACCTAAGTTGAGGTACATACCTCACTTCCTTCAATTCTCATATCATCCCATCGAAGATCTTGATCTGGATTGTTCCTACACCTTCCATGGTACATGGATGATCATCGCCTATAACAACTGAATATCTATCTAGCTTCTCAAAGTTAGAAAATCAATCCCTATTCGGGCACACATGGTATGTAGAACCAGTATATAATATCCACTCAGTATCTCCTGAATAGCTAATGAAAGGAGTAGTGACAGAGAAAGAGAATACCGATGAGTCCGAGTCTGATCCACCTGCCTGTGAGGTACTGTCTTGAGTACTGACCACCCGTGCAAGGTTTGCCTCGGTCTTTGACTCCTTCTTCTTCCCTTTGGCCTATGGACAATTAACTTTTCAATGTCCAAATTCTTTGCAGAAGGCACAATGGTTCTTCTTCAGATCTCTAAAACCTGGCCTGGACTTCGATCTCTCACGTTCATCTTTGCCCTTCCTGTATGAACCTTTGCCTCTTACCGCCAATGCCTCTGCTGATGTGCTCGCCTGAGAAGACAGTCTATCTTGCCTCCTCGCATCATAGTTAGCAAGAGCAACTGACACTTTATTATATTTAAGAGATTTTCTACCATTGATCAATATTAAAGTAAAAGTCTCATACTTCTCTACAGGAAGAGAGTTCAATAGAATTACCACTTTATCTTCTTCATCGACCTCCACATCCGCATTAACTAAATCTGTAAGAAGTTTTGTGTAGCGATTCAAGTGTTTGTTGATGGAGCATCCTCTCTTCATCTGAAAACTATGAAGTTTACCCTTCAGCTGTAGCCTTGATTCAATGCTTTTAGTCAGATAGTTTTTCTCTAGGATCTCCCACAACTGCCTCGCAGATGTTTCATGCAACACATGATACTTAATGTCTTGTGTCAAACAAGACCTGATTAAGCCACACTCTGTTCGATTCATCTTATCCTAATCTTCTTTACTGGTTGAGTTTCGCTTCTTTTCCAATCGTAGAGTGTCTTCGAGATTTGATGCTGTCAGTACATCCATCACCTCGCATCTCCACATACTAAAGTTGTTCGTGCCATTGAATTTCACCATATCAATCCTCAGCGGATGTGGATTCATGGATTTCTCCATCGATGTACTTTCTCCAGCCATCTTCTTGACTGAATCCTTAAAGTAATGCGGAAACAAATGGAGTTAGATAAAACAAATTTGATAAAGATAAGATCTTTACCTCCACACGAAACCCTAGTAGAGTTTCTGAAACTATTTACTCCTTCGAATTGAATCCTTGAGCACTCTACACACTGTTTTGAGATCGACACACGATCTCACAGTCCCAACACTGATCCGAGATCGACACACGATCTCTGCCAAACAGCAACTAATGCCCTTGGAATCACCCGATGATCCTAAGACGAACCTGGGATGCTCTGATACCAATTGTTGTGTGCAGATCAATAATCAATGAGGAACCCTTCAATCACAGATGCAGTAGAGAAGTACTACCCAATGACAAGAATAAGGAAACAATAGGAAGAAAAATAAAACACAAGATTTAACGAGGTTTGGCAAATGGCCTACATCCTCGGGCAAGGAAGAGAGAGTGCTTTATTGATTTAATAACCAATACAATATCATGCATACATATGAAGAGGACTTTGCCCCTTTATTTATAGCCAAGAAGACCTAGAAGAATTAGAAACCTCAATTGGACTCGTTTCCAATTCAGAATAGAAATTTGAAATCTGGAAGGATCCATCTGTCGGTCGACCGGCCGGTCGACCGACCCAAGTCCCGGTCGATCGCTGATTAGTCTACAGTTCTGCATTATTATATTACATTTTCTCACCGATTTATGAATAAAATGTCGGTCTAAACTATGTTTTGGTCTCTCTTGCAGATAATCAAGTCAAGGAGGGCAAATGGGTAATAAGAGCTTAATTAAACCAATTTTTTGGTAATTAAATTCGGAATACTTGAAGGCCAAGTAAGGGAACTTCTAGAGGATATCTTGAACCTAGACCTTTGCTCACGTCAGACGAAGATCCAGACGAAAATACCTGAAATTGCGTATACCAAGAAGATCCTAGAAGTGATGGGGTCGCGCTCGCCAAAACCAGGGACTTATGTGAAATCACCTAGAGGGGGGTGAATAGGTGATGGCTATATGGAATATGGCAATAATGCAGAATTTAAATCTACTTAAAACAATAAGCTCAAATTAAAAACACTTGCAAGATAAAAGCAATAAATAATGCAAGTAATAAAGAGAGATAGAGTTTAGAGAAATTTGAGCAAACGCAAACACGAGGATATGTTTCCGAGGTTCGAGCCACGCTTTACGTCCCCGCCTTCACACTTGAAGGATTTCCACTATTGTTGATCCCACTGGATCTCTAATACAAGGACACACTTGTCCTATCTCTCGGTGTCGCTGCAACACTATGAAGCACACCTGCTCGATTGAGGCTGATGCCTCTACAACTTCTCAATTGAAGAAAAAACTTGATCACACTTGATCAAAAAGCTCACTTGCACAATCCTATAACCAATATGAAGAAGATGAATACTTGGGATTGTGTAGTGCAAAAGACTAGAGAGAAGTAGAGGATTGCTTCAAAAGGTGTAGGGAATTTTTGGCTTTGGAGAGAAAATCTTTTCTAAAAGAAAACTAAGGATTTAGCTTGAAAATATTTTCTTGCTTAAAAAACTCTTGTCAAATCATATATATCTTGTGTCTTATCATGTTGAAATGACCCACTATTTATAGTGGATGAAAAACCAACTACACAGCTTAAAGGATTCGTTGGGGTGAGTCTCAATAAAAAATCTGTCAGAAAATAGAGCTGTTGGAGTCTGTCAGACTTTCTGACAGCTACCGGTCGACTGCCAACGGTCATATTTCTGACCGTTGGGGGAAACGGTCGGCCGACTCGGTCGACCGAAATAAACAGAGAGCACTGACAAGTGCCCGGTCGACCCGAGCGGTCGGCGGACGTGCACACATGCACAGCCGTGCACGTCGGTCGACTGGGTCGGTCGACCGGACCCTGTCAGATCTGTTTATACAGAGTCTGGAAAGAAAGAAAAGGAAAATTTTAATTCAAACATTTTTGGTTTAAGGATTTGTAAATAAGGTTCTGGACCTAATAAAACTAAGAGTATGATCATAGATCAACACTCAAACATGTTAGATCATTTTTTGGTAAAAAAATCCTTTTTAATAAAATGTTTTTCTAAAACTGGTTTTTCCAAAACATGGTATTTCTAAAAACTAAGTTAGAAATTCTGATATAAAAATTCTTTTGAAGCCATGAAGCAATACTAAGTGTGTGTGTGAGTGACAATCCCAAATATTCTACCTCTATCATCTAGGTTTTGACAAAATATCTAAAAATAAAAGTAAATTACAAATCTTGAATTTCTTCTTTTGATCCCGAAGCTTTTCTACCGTGCAAGGCTTGGGAATGCAAATCTTTAGCGGCGTCCAAATTGTGAGTTTTGATTGTGGAGCCGTCAAATCAACTTGTTTTAAACTTGAAATTCTTTTAAACAAGATTGTTAAACACATAACTAAATATGGTTTGTTATCATCAAATATCGGGCTAATGGCCTTTGAGCCAACAATCTCCCCCTTTTTGATGATGACAAAACATACATAGTTATTACAAATATTTTGGGTGGAGACTTCAAGTGAAGCTCCCCCTCAACACATGCATATAATAAAAGGATACTCAGGCATAGGTAAATAGCACAAATAATAAACAACCATACACATGTCCATGCCAGAAAATAACTCATACCATAAATAACTCACATGTTCATACAAGACATAAAAACATATAGAAAACACATGTCCACACAAACACAAATACATGTCCAAAATAACATAATACAAAATACAAGATACAAAATACAAGCCCAAGGAAGTCTCTCAAGAATATCTCTCCCCCTTTTTGACATCATCAAAAGGGGAAGTCACTCCTCATCATCGTCGTCCTCATCATCGTCGTCCTCCTCATCACCTGCAGCCATCTCCACATCCTCATCATCATCATCCTCATCATCATCAGAAGCCTCCTCCTCTGGATCAATAGCTGCAACACCTGGCTGTGGTGCTGAAGAAGCAGAAGGGGCCCTAACTGGAAATGGAGGGCCGGAGGAAGGAAGCGGTCGGGCAAATGACGTGGGGTCTGGACCAAGCATGTTGTACTTCACAAAGAGTGCACTAAATTGCGAATCCATGTATCGCATGAAATCAGCAAAATAGGACATATCATTGCGAAGTCCCTGATAACGAGAGTCCATCTCTGCGCGATGTGCCGCATCCGCCGCAGAAATCTGGGTCAGTCGCTGCTGGATCTCAGCGGTCACCCAAGACTGATGCTCCTGAAACTGAGTACGAAGCTCAAAAGAAATGAAGGCCTGAAGGTCTGATGGAATAGATGACCCTGGAGCAGAAGAAGACCCTGGAATAGATGAAGACCCTGGAACAGAAGAAGAAGGAGGAACTGCAGGCTGTTGGGGTGCCTCATGATGCACCCTAACTTGCATCCTCTTTAAGAGAGTGCTGTTCAGGTTCACGGAGGGTTCAGTGGGTCTCATAGAGGACAGGTCAAAATCAAGTTGTTTGAGAAGATAGGAGATAAGCATCCCATAAGGCAAGTGCCTTCTGGGGACAAGGACATGATCGGAGGTCATGTGAGAAATTATGAATCGGGGAATGTTTATCTTAATGCCTTTCAGAAGGCAATAGACAATCAAAGGAACAGGACCCCTAGCATGACTGTATTCACCAGATTTGGGCAGCATGTTATAGAATACAAATTTAATAAGGACTTGAGCGGTGAGTGTGAATTTATTCACCTCCTCATTCCTCACTAAGCCGGGGTTGTCATCCCCATGGAGTAAAGTTGACGCGGTGAGCGCAGACTCACCGGCCGGATATACAAAATCATGTAGGTCATAGGAGTAGACATCAACTCCTCCACAGGAGAGATGCAACAGATCAGTAAATTCTTGGAGAGAGATATCTATATCTCTTCCAAGAACCCTAGACCTAACCCGGTTTCCCTCATAAGCTAGATTAGAGTAAAAGTAGGGTATGAGAGAGGTATACACCGGTTCTCTAATAGCCATGAACTGATCCAATGAATTGTTCCTCAATAATTGTGGGATATTAAGGTACTCAAAATCTTGAAGGACAACACATCTCCCAGAAATAATAGTTCTACTCGAAAGGAGGATAAACCGATTTTCTGCTAGATCGGAAACAAATGGAGGTTTAGTCCTGGTGGAGGAAGAAGAAGGGGCTACTGATTTTCCCTTCTCGGCTCTAGATCTTTTAGGCATAATTTTTTTTTGGTTAAAATGAAAGATCTAGGTCAAAAATAGAAAAAAAGCAAGATTAGGGCTTGATCTAGTCTAGATGAAGGATAGATCTTGACAAAACTAGGATGAACAACAAGATGGAAAGCAAGATCTAAAGAAAAAATGAGATTTTTACCTTGAGGGATAAGAGATCAAGAACCCACAACTGAAAATCCCTGAGATTATACGTAGATCGGGCCTGAAAGAGACGATCCAGAAAAGATTTGAGTGATCAAAGCTAGGATTTAGGTTGGATTGAGGTGGGAAGAGGTCATTAGGGTTTTTAGAGAGGGGGAAAAGAGGCGTCGGCGGTGAGAAATGAGAGAGATGAGAGAGAAAAGGGCTTTAAATAGGGTGGGTAAATGACAGATTCCCGTCGCTCGGTCGACAGGTCCGGTCGACCGAAAATACCCGAGACCACTGACAGATGAAACAGTCCACCGCAGCGGTCGGCCGAAAATACCCGAGAGCTCTGACAGACAAAACGGTCGACCGCACCGGTCGGACGGCTACAGAGAAGGATAAAAACATTCTTCCAGGCAAGGTCGGTCGGCCGGATCTCAGCTCCGGTCGGCCAATCTTGCCCAAAAACTGTCAGCAGCAAAGACCCCAAAAAAAAAACAAAAATTGTCTAAAAAATAGTGAGAAAGATATTTTTAACATACAAAATTTTAAAACATGTTTTAAACTTCAAAATTTACACAAGAAATTTTAATTTTTATTTTTCATATAAAAACAAAGGTTTAGAGATGTTGAAGCCGAATACCCGGTGAAGGGTTCTGAACTTCATCCTCGAGATTCCTCTAAATATGAGTTGAGGTGCGCAATTGCCATCTCTAATGTATTTGCTTTAAATATAAATTTTAAATATTTATTTTAGTTTTTGACAAAATGTGTATATAGATATATGATCAAAATTAGATATGTGGACAAAAAATATGACATAAAGCAAGATAACATGAATTAGAACAAAGCATATACACAAGCAAGATGGAAATGTAAGTTTACACTAACACATATCAATGAAGCACAAAGGTAAACTAACAATCCTATGCATATGTATATAAACAAAAATAAAAGCTTTTAAATGGAGAAATTACCAAACCGAGGGTATTCTCCAAAATAGGTGCCTCCATGATAGTGATGCAAGCGCAATGTAATTTTTGAGCTTTGACGCATCCACCACCTGGGCACCGTCTCCCCCTAAGTCTTGGAGGATGAAGACCCACCTGTTTCAACTAAATTTGGTGTGTTTTTTGGTACCCATATCTTTTTGGGTCCTTTAGGATTAGTACCGGGGCGAACCCAAACATGTTTATTATTCATGTTATGTTTAGCAAAACAAAATTTTTCTAAATGGCCTTTGCGGTCACAATGAGTGCAAATATAAATTCTACCACTACCATACATGTATGCATGCTTATGTGTGTGTGCATGTTTCCGTGTATGTGGATGGTGAGTGTGTTTCCCTTGGGTTATTCCTTTGGGAAACCTAGATGCAAATGTATTTAAGTCAAATGCACATTTTTTAAGAGTTGAATCTAAAACATCAACCCGTTTTTGAATTTCAATAAAATCATTTTTATTACAAGATATAATGGGGGCTTTCCCTTTACATTATAGTTTTCAAAATCAATCTTTATTTTCTTAAAAGCATTAGACAAATCATTTTTCTCTTTTTCAACAATATTAATTTTATCTTTCAAGGAATCATTTTCTCTTTTTAATTTCTTATTATGAGATTGTGAAATCTCATATCTATGTTGGAGTTCTTCAAAGAATTGAGCTAATTCATCCATAGTCAAATCATCATCTTCTATGGAGTTGTCGAGAATTACCTTAGAAGCATCATCTCCATGTGCCATGAAGCACATGTGTGCGGCGTCGTTCTCCTCCTCGGATTCCGACTCCGTATCGTCCCACGTAGCCACCATTGCCTTCTTCTTCTTTGGGCCGTTCTTGGAGGTGGTAGCTTGGAGAGCTGGGCAATCGGCGATGAGATGTCCGATCTTCTTGCAATGGAAGCAAGGACCCGGCTCCTCTCTTTTCCTTTCGAATCTTCCTTGAGGTTTCCCCCTTCGGAAGTTGCTTTGCCTCCCTTTCTTGTAGAACATTTTGCCCACCTTCCGGATGAGCATGGCAAAGTCCTCATCGTAGTCTTCCGATGAGTCTTCCTCGTCATGGTTGGTTGGAGTGGCTTTGAAATCGAGGGCTTTCTTCTTTGGCGCCTCCCTTTCTTCGCTTACTTTCATCTCCATCTCATGCATTTTGAGATTTCCGATGAAGCTGGAGAAGTCCATCTCCTCCCGATCGTTGAGCTCCTTGAGGGTGGTTGCCTTGACTTCCCAAGCTTTGGAAAGAGCTCGAATGACCTTCCGAATCTTTTGGTCATTGTCCATCGTGTCATCAAAAGAAGATAAAGCATTTGTTATTTTGGTGAAACGAGTGAGCATGTCATCAATGCATTCATTCTCAAGCATATAAAAGTTCTCATATTGAGAACGAAGCAAGTCAATCTTGGATCTTTTGACTTGGGACGTTCCCTCATGAGTCACAATCAAAACATTCCAAACCTCAAATGCCGATTTACAATTTATGATGCGTGATAGGTCATCTTCATTTAATGCTTGTATTAATGCATATTGAGCCCTAGCATTGGCCTCATAGTCCTTGGTGGTGTCCTCGGACCATGATCTCTCATCGGTGAGAGGTTCTATAAATTCTTTGGTTATGGCCCTAGCAACCCTAACTGCCAGGGACTTAAGGAAAAGGTTCATCTTGACCTTCCAAATAGGGAAGTTCAAGCCATCAAATTTGGGTGGGGACTTGATGCTAGAAAAATCAATTGAAGCCATGGATAATGAATAAGATGCACAACAAATGAAGAATGCAACAAAATGATATAGCCAAATACAAGGATCTCCCTAAGGTGGTTAAACCAAATTGTAGGGTTAGGCTCTGATACCAATTGAAATCACCTAGAGGAGGGGTGAATAGGTGATGGCTATATGGAATATGGCAATAATGCGGAATTTAAATCTACTTAAAACAATAAGCTCAAATTAAAAACACTTGCAAGATAAAAGCAATAAATAATGCAAGTAATAAAGAGAGATTGAGTTTAGAGAAATTTGAGCAAACGCAAACACGAGGATATGTTTCCGAGGTTCGAGCCACGCTCTACGTCCCCGCCTTCACACTTGAAGGATTTCCACTATTGTTGATCCCACTGGATCTCCAATATAAGGACACACTTGTCCTATCTCTCGGTGTCGCTGCTGTTGGAACCTAACAAGTTCAAGATGTTGAAGCCTCTCAAATTGCAAGATTTTGATGATGGACAAACACTTCTACCTCATGATGATTGCTCTACCTCAGATGAAGATTATTGAAGATTTTGGGTGATTTTGGAAAGTTGTTGTGTAACTTAGAAAAATATGAAAAGCCTTGATAACTTACACAAAAATCCTTTCCTAGTCGACTTGCCCTATTGATATAGTCGACTAACCCAACTTAGTCGACTTGCCAAAAACCTCTAGTCGACTAGTCCATTCCAAAACCAAAATCCTAACTCTCTGTTTGGACTCTGTATGCAAATTAGTCGACTTGACTTTCCTACCTAGTCGACTAACAGATACTCTAGTCGACTAACCCAGTTTCCAAGTCGACTAATATTAGATACAAAAATTATCCAACTCTCTGTTTCTTTCTGAATCAAAACTTAGTCGACTACACCAAATTCCTAAGTCGACTAACAAAGTTTATAGTCGACCAACAGACATTTCTAGTCGACTATATTCAGTTATCCAGAAACCAATTTTTCCAACAGACATATCCCTAGTCGACTAATCTCTAAACCTAGTCGACTAATAGTTGAAGTTTTGCCTAGGCTAGTCGACTAACTCAGTATCCTAGTCGACTATAGGCAGTTTCTGACTGTTGGACAGTTTCTCTTATCTGATCCATTTGACAACGTTTTCCAACGTTTAAAATGTCTGAATTGGTTCCATAACTACCCTAACTGACCCTAGTCTACATCTATAAATAGGGAAGTTATTCCTAAGGCCAATTACCAATTCATTCCATCAGTTTTTCCAAAAGAAAATTTCCAGAAACCTGAAAACTGAATCTCCAACTTCAGTTCTTCACCAAAAGCCATTTCCCTTAGTGAAGGATTCTGAAGTTCAACTTTCCTATACTGAACCTTGTCCACTACACATTCTGTATCAAGGCTATAGGAAATCATTGTATTCATTTCAAAGAAAATCATTGTACAAGGCGTCTTCTTGGGAGTAGAAGAAAGTTGTACAAGGCGTGTTCTCTTGGTGGAAGAGAAGTTGTGCACATTTGGTAAAGGGTGTTTGTCAAGTGGTGTACAAGGCATTTGTTGTGGGTGTACACAAGTAAAGAAAGGGAAAATCTCAAGCATTTTGCTTGGGGACTGGATGTAGGTCACAAGGACCGAACCAGGATAAATCTCCGTTGTTTGCGTTTGTATTTTCTGTGTTAATCTTGTGATTACTTTAATTTCTGCAAGTAGTTTGTTTAATTTTTTATAAACACTATTCACCCCCCCCCTCTAGTGTTGTGTTGCTTTGATTATAGATCCTACATTTGGTATCAGAGCAGCTTCAAGGCAACAATCATACAAGGATGGCAACGGAGTTCACATCATCCCAATTCAAAGAGGGGCATTCTACACAACGACCACCGCTATTTGACGGAACCAATTACAATTATTGGAAGTGTAGAATGAAGATCTACTTGCAGTCGCTCAACTACGATCTTTGGAACATTGTAGAAGCATCGTACACCAAGCCTACAACCAACTACGACGTTTGGAGTGAAGATCAAAAGAAGAATGCAAATCTTGATGCCAAGGCGATGAACGCTCTATTTTGTGCCTTGACCAAAGAAGAGTTCAATCGTGTGTCAACATCCATTTCTGCACATCAAATTTGGCATACACTTCAGGTAACACACGAAGGTACGAATAAAGTTAAAGAATCTAAAATTTCTGTTCTTGTACACAGATTTGAATTGTTCAAGATGAAAGAGAATGAAACCATATCCGAAATGGTTACAAGATTCACCGACATCACCAATACTCTTGCATCCCTTGGAAAGGACTACACTCAAGTTGAAAGAGTCCGTAAGATCCTTCGAGCACTCACACCGGAATGGGAGAAGAAGACAATCGCAATTGAAGAGGCGAACGATCTCTCCACTATGACATTAGAAAACCTAATCGGTAATCTAATGGCATATGAAGTGCAAATAGAAGAAAGAAAGAAGGACGAACAACAATATCAATCCAAGAAGAAAGTACTTGCCTTCCATACAACTTCAGATACGGAAAATTCGGATGAAGATGAAGAAGAAATGGCCATGCTTTCAAGAAAGTTCAAAAGGTTCTTAAAACAAGGTAAGTATAATAAGAATAAAGATACTAACGATATTCCTACTTGTTTTAAGTGTAACAAACCAGGCCACATGAAGAAGGATTGTCCATTGATGAAATCAAAAGAACACTTCAAGACTTTCAACAAGTCCAACAAGTTCAACAAGTTCAACAAGAAGAAGAAAGCCTTTCAAGCAACATGGGATGATAGCGACTCATCTTCCTCTGACGAAGAAGAAGCAACGGAAACCGCCAATATCTGCTTCATGGCCCAAGAAGATGAGGTACAAGATTATGATGATTTATTAGAAGCCTTTAATGAACTTTATAATAATTTCAAAAATGAAAAAATTAGAAATAAAGTTTTAATAAAGGAAAATGAAAGACTCATTCATGAAAATGCATGTTTTGTTTCTCAAACATCTTCTCTTAGTTCTCAAAATGAAGATTTTGAAAAAGTTATTGCATCTTTAAAAAAGGATAATGAAATTTTCTTAAAAGAAAATTCTTTACTTAAAAAGGAAACTATTTCTTTAAATTCTAGAATTTCTATTTTAGATAAAGACATGATTGTTTTCAAAATTAAGTATGAAGATCTTTTGAAAAATGTAACAAAGTTTAATAAAGGAAAAGAGAATTTAAATGTTTTATTATCTTCTCAAAAGATGTCTAACAATCATTTTGGTCTTGGTTTTTCAAAAGATAAGATGTATAAACCTACTCATGTTGGTATTGGATTTTCAAAAACCAATTTTGTAAAATCTACACATGTTCATAATTCATACAATTCTTTTGTAAAAAGAAATGATATTTCAAAAAGAATTAGATGCAAATATATATGGGTTCCTAAGAATCTAAATAATGTTGATAAAAATGTTTATATTGCATCCTTTATACATGATGTGTGTAATTCTAAGAATTATGTTTATACTAACAAGTGGAAACCA
This sequence comes from Agave tequilana, assembly GCA_038442645.1. Taxonomy (NCBI): domain Eukaryota; kingdom Viridiplantae; phylum Streptophyta; class Magnoliopsida; order Asparagales; family Asparagaceae; genus Agave; species Agave tequilana. Next base: position 58,143 of record JAVJIF010032272.1, on the reverse strand, counting down.
AATTCCAATTGGATTTGGGTTCCTAAAGGCTAATCTTTTTCGGACCCTATCATGATGGGTACCATACATATTGTTTTTATCTTATAGGTACCTTATAAAGAAAAGTGGATACTTGATAGTGGGTGTTCCAAACACATGACCGGACATATGCAACTACTATCTTCCGTTCAAATCAAAAAGGGAGGTACAGTGATATTTGGAGACAATAACAAAGGAAAAGTTAATGGTACCGGCATAGTTGATAACATTTCAAAACCCCTTATTGAAAATGTTCTTTTGGTAAGAGGTTTAAAACACAATCTATTAAGTATTAGTCAATTATGTGATAAGGGTTATAAAATTGTTTTTGAAAAAGATGCTTGTCTTATTTATGATACTAATATGAAAGATATTTTATTCAAAGGTTTTCGAAACAATAACATTTATGAATTATCAATAACATGCATGTCTTTAAATGATAATTTATGTCTACTTGCTTCAAATAATGATTATTTTTTATGGCATAAAAGATTTGGTCATTTGAATATGAAAACTATTTCTAAGATTTCTAAATTTGATTTAGTTAAAGGTCTTCCAAAAATTGCTTTTAAAAAGGATTATTTTTGTGATTCTTGTCAATTAGGAAAACAAGTTAAATCATCTTTTAAATCAAAGGATTTAGTTTCTACAAATAGACCTTTAGAATTATTGCATTTGGATTTATTTGGCCCTACTCGTGTTTCTTCATTAAACAAGAGTAGATATGTTTTTGTCATTGTTGATGATTATTCACGTTTTTCATGGGTAATTTTTCTTAAAAATAAAAATGATACTTTTGATGAATTTGTAAGTTTTTGTAAAAGAATTCAAAATCAAAAGTCTCTAAACATAGTCACTATTCGAAGTGATCATGGAGGAGAATTTGAGAATGAATCTTTTTCAAATTTCTGTGATAAGTATGGTATTACACATAATTTTGCATTTCCTAGAGCATCTCCTCAAAATGGTGTTGTAGAGAGAAAGAATAGGACTTTGCAAGAATGTGCTAGAACTATACTTATGGATAGTAACTTACCTAAATATTTTTGGGCTGAAGCTATTGCTACTGCTTGTTATGTTTTAAATCGTGTGCTTATTCGACCTTTTTTAAATAAAACATCATATGAATTGTTTCATAATAGGATTCCAAAAGTTTCTTATTTTAAGATTTTTGGATGTAAATGCTTTATCTTAAATACAAAAGATGCTTTAGATAAATTTGATGCTAGATCCAATGAAGGTATTTTTGTTGGATACTCTACTCATAGTAAAGCATATAGAATTTTTAATAAGAAAACATTTACTATTGAAGAATCATTACATGTTAAATTTGATGAATCCTTAACTAAACCTGTTTCTAATACTTCTCCACATGATGATGATCATATCATAGATATTCCTAATGATAATATTGTTATATCTTCTATTGATACTAACATGTCTAAGGATGAAGAGATTCCTACCGAGTTACCGAAAGCCTATGTTGAAGTAAGGAATCATCCACGAGATTTGGTGATTGGAGATATAAATCAAGGCGTTCAAACGAGATCCAAGTTGAACTACATGACACAAATTGCCTTCATTTCACTCATTGAACCGAAGAATATCAACGAAGCTTGTGCGGATGATTTTTGGATAATTGCCATGCAAGAAGAGTTGAACCAATTTGTAAGAAATGATGTTTGGGATCTTGTACCACGTCCTAATGATCATCCTGTCATCGGTACCAGATGGGTCTTTAAGAACAAACTCGATGAATCCGGTGAAGTCATTAAGAACAAGGCAAGGTTAGTAGCACAAGGGTACAATCAAGAAGAAGGTATTGATTTTGATGAAACTTATGCACCAGTAGCAAGACTTGAATCTATTCGTATATTACTTGCTTTCTCATGTTTTTTAAATTTCAAACTTTATCAGATGGATGTTAAAAGTGCTTTTTTAAATGGAATTATTAAGGAAACTGTTTATGTTGAACAACCACCAGGTTTTGAACATGAAAAATTTCCAAACCATGTTTTTAAACTTAAAAAAGCTTTATATGGTTTAAAGCAAGCACCCCGTGCTTGGTATGATAGATTAAAAAGTTTTCTTTTAAATTCTGATTTTAAAATGGGAAGAGCAGATACTACTCTTTTTATTAAACATGTTAATAAAGATATCTTAATTATTCAGATTTATGTTGATGACATTTTATTTGGTTCTACTAACGATAATCTTTGTCAAGAATTTTCTAAGACCATGCAGAGTGAATTTGAGATGAGCCATATGGGCGAACTTACTTACTTCCTCGGTCTACAAATAAAGCAAATGAAGGATGGAATCTTCATTTCCCAATGCAAATACGCTAAGGAACTTCTAAAGCGATTTGGCATGAAAAATTCTGGTCATAAGAATACTCCAATGAGTACGACGACATTTTTAGACAAAGATGAAAATGGTAAGAATGTTGATCAGAAACTCTATAGAGGTATGATTGGTTCTTTACTATACATTACTTCAAGTAGACCTGATATTATGTTTAGCGTATGCTTATGTGCTAGATATCAGTCAAATCCTAAGGAATCACATATTAAAGCAGTGAAAAGGATCTTTAGATATTTAAATAACACAATCAATTATGGTTTATTTTATCCAAAGTCATGCACATTTGATTTATTATCGTATAGTGATGCTGATTTTGCTGGTTGTAAATCTGATCGGAAGAGTACTAGTGGTACTTGTCACTTTTTGGGACATTCACTAGTATCATGGTTCAGTAAAAAGCAAAATTCTGTGTCATTATCAACAACTGAGGCAGAATATATTGCTGCTAGTGTTGCATGTGCACAAATTATATGGATGAAACAAATCTTACTTGATTATGGCATGACTATCACAAACTCACCTATTATGTGTGATAACACCAGTGCTATTAATTTATCTAAAAATCCTGTTCATCATTCACGTACCAAACATATTGATATTAGACATCATTTTTTACGTGATCATGCTTTAAAAGGTGACATTTCATTAAATTTTATATCAACTGATAATCAAGTTGCTGATATATTCACAAAACCTCTGAAAGAAGATACTTTTATTAAATTTAGAAGAGATTTGGGTATTTGTAATTTTTCAGATTTTTAAACATTTTTTTTTAGATTTTTTCAAAGGCAGTTTTTACAAAAGTTAGTCGACTTACAACTTTTATTAGTCGACTTATAGAAGCCTTAGTCGACTTGACTTTTTACCTAGTCGACTCCTGTAACAAATAGAAACTTCAATTTCTGATTTGTCAAAAGTTAGTCGACTATAGTAAATTACTAGTCGACTAGTCCTATTATTAGTCGACTAATCTTGTCCTGTAAGTCGACTAAAACTGTGACTTTTTGTTTTCTGTTTTCGGATTTCCACTTCAAACCCGACCCGATTTCTTTAAGTTAAGGATCCGTTTACTCTCTCTTTTAAATCCTACCCATTGATATATTTCCAGGATTGATCCTCACCCTTGGTTCTTTTCTTTACCTCACCCAAACCCTAGGTTTCTTTCATTCTCTCCTTTCTAGCCGATTCTTCAGTCGACCAGAAGCTAGGGCACAGACAACCTGCAGCAGTCTTCCACAGTTCAAATTCCTTCAAATTTCTCCACAGTTCTTGGTATCTTGGTATAATCTTTCATCTCTCAGTCATTCCCATACGTATCTACTGTCTACTTGATTCAATTTAGTTTTTCACCATGTCCAAATCAAAGAAAACTAAATTTACTCCTTCATCATCATCTACAACTGTTGACTTTAAGAAATTCCTTAAGAATCCAAGTCTAGAAGAGGATTACCATAGATTGTCATCTCTAGACATCATTCCAGGGAGATTTATCAAGTATGATGATTTTTATCAATATGATATCATGTCATTTTTGAGAAATTGTGGATTGTATAATATGTTTTCCACTGAATTTAAACAAGCATATTATCCCTTCCTCATTTATCTGTTCTACACCAACTTATCATATGAAGATAATGAGGATGCTATCCATCTTTACTCCTATGTTAAAGGTGTCCACATAAAGCTTTCCATAAAATCTATTGGTCGTATCCTATCAATTCCTTTTACCGGCCTCTCACTTGATGAAATTGTTATGGATGATGAGGATGTCTTAAGTCAAATCTTTCTACCTGGCCAAAGATTGCCAATGACCAATAATAAACTCAAACCTATTCCACGTCTTATTGGTAGAATCCTCTCATATAATATCTGTCCCAAAACTGGTAGTTACAATTACTACTCCAGGAAATTATCCTCTTGTGTCTATGCTATTATGGCTGGACTCGAGGTTAATTGGGCTAAGGTCATCTTTGATACTATGGTCAAGTATCATTCTTCATTCCTTCCCTTTGGCGCCTTTTTGACACCTATCTTTCGGAAATATCATGTTGATTTAGCTTCCGAAACTAGTGTTGTTAAAATCTTTGAATTGTTTGATAGTGCCGCCATACACCGCATGAAACTGTCTGATCCTCCTCCACTACATCCCTCTTCACCTCCACATAGTCCTCCTCAAGGTCCATCTTCCTCTTCACAACCTCCTATCAATGATCCACCTCCAACTCAACCACCTCCATATGCTGATGCATTCTACAATTCTATGTCTGCTCAAATTGCATCTATTCAAACCCAACAACAAGCTTTGCACGATTCTCAGTCTCAAATTCTTGAGAATCAATCTTTGTTGATGACTCGGATGGATTCCTTTGAATCTACTCAAGCGGCGATTCTGAGTCTTCTCAAGATCCATTTCCCGTCACCTCCTCCTCCCGGATCCGAGCATTGAAGATATTAGCGTTGGTGTTTCTTTATGTTTTTGCTTTTAAAACTCTTATGTATTTTCTGTTATTTGTTTAAAGACTATGTCAGTTTTCTTGTTTAAAGACTATGTCAGTTTTCTTGTTTAAAGACTATGTATTTTCTCTTTTTGTTAATGACAAAGGGGGAGAATTGGTGTTATGTATGTGTATCTGGTTATCTGTGTATCCATGTTATATGTTTCTATGTGTTCTGTTAATGTTCTGTTAGCTTTGTTGGCTAACTGGTTATGTTCTGAAAATTCTGCATGTTATGTGTTGTGCAACTTTGTGACAAAATCAAAGTCATTTGACATATATATGTTATGTATACTAACATATGACCATGCAGGTGCAACTTAACATTTTCTGCAAGGGCAATATATTTTTATAACCTAGTTACTGCAGGGGAGTTTTGTTGCAGGGGGAGTCATCATAAACATATGTTGTCATCATCAAAAAGGGGGAGAATGTTGGAACCTAACAAGTTCAAGATGTTGAAGCCTCTCAAATTGCAAGATTTTGATGATGGACAAACACTTCTACCTCATGATGATTGCTCTACCTCAGATGAAGATTATTGAAGATTTTGGGTGATTTTGGAAAGTTGTTGTGTAACTTAGAAAAATATGAAAAGCCTTGATAACTTACACAAAAATCCTTTCCTAGTCGACTTGCCCTATTGATATAGTCGACTAACCCAACTTAGTCGACTTGCCAAAAACCTCTAGTCGACTAGTCCATTCCAAAACCAAAATCCTAACTCTCTGTTTGGACTCTGTATGCAAATTAGTCGACTTGACTTTCCTACCTAGTCGACTAACAGATACTCTAGTCGACTAACCCAGTTTCCAAGTCGACTAATATTAGATACAAAAATTATCCAACTCTCTGTTTCTTTCTGAATCAAAACTTAGTCGACTACACCAAATTCCTAAGTCGACTAACAAAGTTTATAGTCGACCAACAGACATTTCTAGTCGACTATATTCAGTTATCCAGAAACCAATTTTTCCAACAGACATATCCCTAGTCGACTAATCTCTAAACCTAGTCGACTAATAGTTGAAGTTTTGCCTAGGCTAGTCGACTAACTCAGTATCCTAGTCGACTATAGGCAGTTTCTGACTGTTGGACAGTTTCTCTTATCTGATCCATTTGACAACGTTTTCCAACGTTTAAAATGTCTGAATTGGTTCCATAACTACCCTAACTGACCCTAGTCTACATCTATAAATAGGGAAGTTATTCCTAAGGCCAATTACCAATTCATTCCATCAGTTTTTCCAAAAGAAAATTTCCAGAAACCTGAAAACTGAATCTCCAACTTCAGTTCTTCACCAAAAGCCATTTCCCTTAGTGAAGGATTCTGAAGTTCAACTTTCCTATACTGAACCTTGTCCACTACACATTCTGTATCAAGGCTATAGGAAATCATTGTATTCATTTCAAAGAAAATCATTGTACAAGGCGTCTTCTTGGGAGTAGAAGAAAGTTGTACAAGGCGTGTTCTCTTGGTGGAAGAGAAGTTGTGCACATTTGGCAAAGGGTGTTTGTCAAGTGGTGTACAAGGCATTTGTTGTGGGTGTACACAAGTAAAGAAAGGGAAAATCTCAAGCATTTTGCTTGGGGACTGGATGTAGGTCACAAGGACCGAACCAGGATAAATCTCCGTTGTTTGCGTTTGTATTTTCTGTGTTAATCTTGTGATTACTTTAATTTCTGCAAGTAGTTTGTTTAATTTTTTATAAACACTATTCACCCCCCCTCTAGTGTTGTGTTGCTTTGATTATAGATCCTACAGCTGCAACACTATGAAGCACACCCGCTAGATTGAGGCCGATGCCTCTACAACTTCTCAATTGAAGATAAACTTGATCACATTGATCAAAAAGCTCACTTGCACAATCCTATAACCAATATGAAGAAGATGAATACTTGGGATTGTGTAGTGCAAAAGACTAGAGAGAAGTAAAGGATTGCTTCAAAAGGTGTAGGGAATTTTTGGCTTTGGAGAGAAAATCTTTCTAAAAGAAAACTAAGGATTTAGCTTGGAAATATTTTCTTGCTTAAAAATCTTGTCAAATCATATATATCTTGTGTCTTATCATGTTGAAATGACCCACTATTTATAGTGGATGAAAAACCAACTACACAGCTTAAAGGATTCGTTGGGGGTGAGATCCCAACAAAAAATCTGTCAGAAAATAGAGCTGTTGGAGTCTGTCAGACTTTCTGACAGCTACCGGTCGACCGCCAACGGTCATATTTCTGACCGTTGGGGGAAAACGGTCGGCCGACTCGGTCGACCGAAACAAACAGAGAGCACTGACAAGTGCCCGGTCGACCCGAGCGGTCGGCCGACGTGCACACATGCACAGCCGTGCACGTCGGTCGACTGGGTCGGTCGACCGGACTCTGTCAGATCTGTTTATACATAGTCTGGAAAGAAAGAAAAGGAAAATTTTGATTCAAACATTTTTGGTTTAAGGATTTGTAAATAAGGTTCTAGACCTAATAAAACTAAGAGTATGATCATAGATCAACACTCAAACATGTTAGATCATTTTTTGGTAAAAAAAATCCTTTTTAATAAAATATTTTTCTAAAACTGGTTTTTCCAAAACATGGTATTTCTAAAAACTAAGGTAGAAATTCTGATATAAAAATTCTTTTGAAGCCATGAAGCAATACTAAGTGTGTGTGAGTGACAATCCCAAATATTCTACCTCTATCATCTAGGTTTTGACAAAATATCTAAAAATAAAAGTAAATTACAAATCTTGAATTTCTTCTTTTGATCCCGAAGCTTCTTTACCGTGCAAGGTTTGGGAATGCAAATCTTTAGCGGCGTCCAAATTGTGAGTCTTGATTGTGGAGCCGTCAAATCAACTTGTTTTAAACCTGAAATTCTTTTAAACAAGATTGTTAAACACATAACTAAATATGGTTTGTTATCATCAAAATATCGGGCTAATGGCCTTTGGGCCAACATTATGCCCCTGGTATAACCGCGGATCCGTGACAATAGCCGCAGTTTTGCGGCAATGTGGTGGACCCACGTGTCGATTTTCGACGCGTGGGCCCGTCTCGTCTTCTAGAAGTCCCTTATGCTTATAAAAAACCCTATAGAGGTCCAAAACGAAGCAGTTTTTAATTTTAGGCTAGGGTTTCTATGTTTTAGTGTAGTGTAGGGTTGGTGTTCTTCATTTCTTGTATTTTGTATTTTTATTTCGTTTTTAGATCTTGTAGTAGGGCTGAGAGATTCAGAGAGAGATAGAGAGAGATTGATGTAATAGATGGTGACAATCTATGTAAGCCTCCTTTCGTCTCCATTATAATCTTCTCCATCTTCTACATGATGCTTAGCTAACTTTTCTTCTCATGGCAATCTAACTATTAATCACTAATCATTTAACTACTTACTTGATAATCCACATGAATCTAGTAGCCTCTACAAGGCCTTGCTCTTGCAAGAGCCATTGATGGCTTATGATGATGGATTCTAACATTTTAATATTTCTAACATCTAACCTACTAACTTGCTAACTTGCAATATTTTCTTTATTTCATGCTCACCTCTAACCAGTTTTGATGATTTAATAGTAACTTGTAACTTGTTATGTGGTATGGATGTGTTGTTTGAATGCAGAAGAACAATCATATGGGTCATGCTCTGTATCGTCTCTTGAAGTCAAGGATTAGTGATGGCCAAGGATCAATGTGAGGCAACTATCACTAAGAGGTTAGCATGATTAGTGGAGCAATTAGTAGTTAGTAGCCATGATTTTCTTTTATCTTGTTTTAAAAATCAATTTCAAAACTCTTATTTTATCTTTTCATTGTTATTTTCACCGCTTTTTTTGTTTGTCTTTGTTTTCATTTTCTTTACCACAAGCTTCATCTTCTTTTCTATTTGTTTTTCAAACCACTTCTCTTTTATTTTCACATCGCCGCTTTCATCGCATCTCCTCGCCTATCACTTTCTGGATTTCTTTTCTTTCCTTTTCTTTTTCTAATTCTTTAACAAAGAAGACTTGTTAACATAACACGTGAATAAAGACTGTTAATGCTTCTATCGCCTCCCGTTCCTGTGGACTCGACCCGTTGAGTCAATGCTATAACGGAAGTATCGAGGGAACATTAGCACATATACATTTTCATTGATTTCATAAAATACACATTTTCGAGTGCTCGTTCCGCTCCATCAACCGCGCCGGTCGACCGCTCCAACCCGAGAGCAAATCCTTATCAGTCGGCCACCAGGCGGTCTACCGTTCTTCTTTTACGGTCGACCGGCGGTCGACTGTATTGTCTGTGCACATTGGTGCACACCGGTTGACGACAAGTCGACCGGTAACTGCTGTCGATCAATATTGTCTTCGTCTTTGGCTACCTTATCTTCGTCTTTGGCTACCTCTCTCTTCCTACAAAACACGCATCGCCGAAACTTTATTACCAGATATTTTTCTCTCAAATTAAATATTGGCATAAATTTTGAAAATATTGATCGAGTAATTAGTTGGGGTTCTACGGTGGTCAACAAGATTATAAATTTAACCGTGATTGGCAAACCTACTTGATTATCCATGTTTTCAAGCTTACGGATTTAGCATGCTGTTAAGTTAAATTCAAGAGGGACAAAACAAATAATAGTAATGGTATTCCTTCACAAGTACTCGAGAACAATTAAGGCTTAGAATTTTCAAGGTATAAATTACTAATTAAATATACCCAAGATCAAAGGTGGGTCTTACATAGCTTGATTGAATCATAACTATTGTGACATTTCTAACGAATAACATGAATAAGTCCCGTCCTTCCTCTATAGGAAAAATTATGATTTACCCATAGAACACGTTTGAATAGTTTGCACATCGAACATACTGAGATTTGAAGTTGAAGTTGGGTTAAACACAGTTTGGTTCTTGATGACTCAACACTAAGCTAATTATCATTTATCAAAAATTCAAGCTGACAACTAGTAAAACAAAATATTCATTAGCAAAGTAAAAGTCTTATAGGTCCTATATATATATATATATATATATATATATATATATATATATATATATATATATATTGATGGGCTACACTCAAGAGTTTTCAGAAATTGTATGGCATTTCACTACTCCCTAGCAGATCATCATAGACAGTAATAATTAGAGACTATCCTTCATGAAAATATTAACATCCTTTCCTTACTTAAAGGTAAAAATTGATGCATCTATATTAATTATGTCTTAACTATTGGTAGGCTACAATGACCAAAACAACACTTGCATCACAATGCTTGAAATTAGAATTTAGTTGTTCATAATCTTACTGGGTATGAGTGACTCAAATTGTGAATGTCTTATTTTATGTTCATCCGTGTATTTGATATATACTGTCTTGAGTGGGCTAGTAAACTTATTGCTTACTATAAGATTGAGAGTTTCACACTCGCGACTTGATCCTGTCTTACTACGTGAAACCACTCGAACACAGAGTTACAATAGAAGCAGCCGGGGAACAATTAATTAAAGAAAATCTTGAAGAGTTCCCATACCAATAATTGTTTGTAAATCATATAGTTGTTATGGGCCAGTTATACATGGGAGAACCTAATTCGGCTTTAGAACCAACAAGATTTACCAGATTAGATTTAGAAATTTAATAAATTGAGCCCCGATCAAATCATGAATTTCTAATAATTTAAAGACGGAGAGTTATTTATGAACCTCAACGAGAGGACATATACTTATGCACTTTAGACTTATGAAATATTAAAATTCGTTCACTTACTCCTCCCCAATAAATCGATTGCCCCTCAGAATCTAAAATACCCACTCTGCACTTAACAATTGGTTAATACAAGTTTGCATATAGCAGTATATTCCATATATATATATATATATATATATATATATATATATATATATATATATATATATATATATATATATATATATTAATAAATAAATGAGTAAAGGATTTACCAAGTTACACATGAATTAACCGAGAATCACAATTATCAAGCACAAGCACAACCCAAGGCTTAATTGATCTCTAACATCCCACGCTCGATTAATGAAAAGTAAGCTTAAGTAGATAAATCTAAATAGAAATTTAGTTCACAATTAGGAGAATAACTTCCTCATCCTTAGCTTCAATCCATCCTTTCTCGATAAGTTCTAATTATGTCTCTTTTGATGTTGACTCTATTAACGTTTTGGTTAAGAACAATTATCTCAGATTAGGAAAAATATTCCTATAGTTTGTGAACCAATTTCAGACACTTACCAATTTAACTTCAAATTCCATTGAATAAAAATTAAAGATCCATCACAACCAACAACTGCAATAAGAAATAAGGTCAATTAGGACCACAGTACTTCTAATCACACAGTAATTTAGATCGCACGGAGAAAAGATTAAGATTTTCACAAAAAATATAATTGATTAAGTCCATGAACTATTTCCAGAAATGTCCTCAAAACAAAATCTGAATCAAAGAAACTCCCTCACCTCTAGTAATGTCGTCCCCCGTGCCACCCGCTGCGTGTGCCGCTCACCGACACCTCCGCGTCGCCCGACAGCATCAACTGTTGCTGGCTGCTCCGTGTGGCAGCACCAGTAGCAGCTGCTGCTGGCTGCTGCTGCGGCAGCACCAGCAGCAGCTGTGCTGCTACGTGCGGTCGCACCAGCAGCTGCTGGCTGCTGCTGCGTGCAGCACAGCCAGCGGCAGCAGCAGCCTCTGCTGGTTGCTCCCGGCGCCTCGTCTGGTCCCTGACGCAGCCAGATCCAAGAAAGGGAGAGGATTAGGGGAAAGAGAGTGAGGAATTGATTTAGGGTGAGGGTTCCTACCGATTGTGAATTGGGGAAGGGTGAAGAGAGAGAAGAAATGGGTGAGAATGAGGAATATTTTCCTTTTTTCCCCTTTCATATATTAGTGATGGCTTATTCTCTTGATGCCACATCATCTCCCCTCTTTCCCAAGTTGCCTTAGCTCATACCACCTCCCAAGTTAGGATTTAATGTTAGTGTATTTGGACGGGTAGTATGCATGATAGAAATATAACCATGTGATGATGGATATGTATGGGTATATTTTCATATATGAAGGGTGTGTGTGTGTGCATGCATATATAGAAACAAATATATTAATAACTATATACACAAATTTTGTATTTAGCAAACATTCATTTCGCCTCAAAAATTTCTCTGCAAGATTTATAAATAAAAGAATCTATTACACAATTTTAATTCAATCGTTACCCCGATAATTTGGTATAATCTTCATGAATGAGGATTAGGGTATTAATCAGGATTTAAAAAAAACGGGTGTTACACTAGCACCCGAGTAAAGGTACCAAACATCATTATGAACACTTGAATCATCATGAGTAAGAAGAAGAGTAGAGTTATTACCCACATCATTTGTTGCTTCGATGAAATTGGTAAGATCTTCAGTTCTATACCAGCAATCCGAGGTATAGTGTCCAAATTTTTGACAGTTATAACATTGGACGTTCTTGTTGTTTCCACATCCAGATATCAATCTTCCCCGGTTACTTCGTCCTCGACCTCTTAAGCTTTGGAACTCCACTTTATTTTGAGTGGTTCGTTATTGGGGACCATGTCCCCTACCTCTACCACGACCATGATCTCTATTATGTGAGCCTCGATCATCTAGAGTCAGCTTTGAGTCTAGTACTTGTTACAAAATTATGAAACTGGTCTTCTTTCACATGCGCTGCTCATGAACTTGGAAAGATCCCAAAAGCTCCTCTATTGAGATCTCCTCCAAATTCTTAGACTCCTCAATTGTCGCCACCACATGCTCGAACTTTAATGTGAGGGATCGCAGTAATTTCTGCATCACTCGAATGTCCTCCATCTTCTCTCCATTTCTCCTCATTTTATTCACAATTAGAAGTAATCGTGAATAATAATCGGAGATTTTTTCTTCATTTTCCATTTGAGCGGCTTCAAGATCACCCCTCAAAGTTTGGAGGCGAATTCCCTTCATCCGCTCGACTCCTTTGTAGATGGTAGCAAGGATTTCGTATGCTTCCTTACTCGTCGTTGCTTCAGCAACTCTCTCGAAGATAAACTCGTCCAACCCTTGATAGAGTAGAAAACGAGCCTTGTTATCCTTCTCTCTTTGCTCTTTAAGAGCCTTCTTCTCTTCAGCGGTGTAGGCGGCTTCTACCTCCGGTGTGGGTTCTTTGAGCCCATCAATGATCAGCTCCCACAACTCTTGAGAACCAAATAGAGCTTTCATTTGAATTGACCAACTCTCATAATTATACTTTGACAATTGGGTATTTGAGGATTGACAAGGTTATTGGTGGAGGCCATGAGGAGAAGAGAATAAAAGAAAAGTATGAAATGACTCTGATACCAATTGTTGGAGTGGTGGGCTGGCAAGAGAAGAGGTGATGGATGTTTGCTAACTCCAAACGCTCTTGAGTACTGGGTTGCTACCCTTTTAGTACCTCCAAAATAAATTCACTCAAGTTAATACTTTGCACAAAGTGAGAAGCTCTGCAATGCTTTGCTTTGCTTTCTTTATTTTTCTTCTTTTCTTATACTTTACAACACAACCATACGACCCCTTGTATAGAATTGTATACAATGAAGTTTCAAGTATAATAAATACATGTGTTAATAACCTCACAAAACTCTCTTAATAAATATACTATAGGTTTTGCTTAATTTATTGGTAGAGTCAATAAACTTCAGGTTTGGTTTCGTATTAACTCCATAACTCCAACAAATCCTGTAATAACTCGTCAGAGAATCCCACCAATAAACCGAAGAGGAATTTCTTCTTCTTCTTCTTCTTTTCGTAATAGCTTATAATAAGAGGAAACATCGCAACAAGAGAAAAAATTCCACTTATAGCAGAATTCGAGAACTTTACACACAGGTCCACTGATGGTCCCAGTTCCAAGCAGACATGCTACGCCCATGGGGCTTGCATGGTCATCGGGGATCTAAAAGAAACCTGAAACAATTCGTTGGTTTACATGTGAATTCAATTAATTTTAAACTTGCGGTACAGAAGGATGAAAAAAAGTGTAAAAAAAATTCATCACTAACCCTCCCATGCCACTAAACAAATTGTGAAGCAACTTTAGAAACTTTATGTTTTATTGAAAAAGATGCTACTGTACTCAAAACGTTGGGAGCAACAATAAACTGATCATACATTTGATCGTCACTTATTAATATGAAAAAAGAGGTGGATGGATGGAGACGTGGAAATTATATGCTTAGACAAAATGTAGTGGAGTCTTTCTAGCCATGCAGCTAGCAAAAACATTCTGGTACAAACACACTGACAGGTTATTTTAATCAAAAACGATGATGATGTGGCAACTCTGTAACCACAAACAAGACGGACTAACTACTTGAATGTCAATTCCCACGATAAAAAGAAAAGATACGAAACAGCAATAGAATATGGACAATATGAGTATGTTGTAGCCAAGTGGTCATCAGCAAAAAAGGCATAGACTCTTACAGGTGATTGAAATTACTCTTCGTGACAAGTGATGGTTGTTGCTGCCCTGTGGGTTTGATCCAAACCTGGCAGCAAGAAGGTAGGAGATAAATATGCAGAGTAATATCACATCAGCAACTGAATTAAAATATTGAGATTTCATTTCTCTTCTAACAAAGGCTTACTGCAGGGATGCTCTTGATAATATAAAAAACTGGATCGTTACCGGCCAAAATAGATAAAGAAAACTGAGAAAATAATGGACAAATAAAATATACCTCTAGAGGAATGTCATACTTTACATGCTCATTTTCCACCAGATATGGCAAGGGACGAGGATCCTGCAGAATATAAAATGTTTGTCAAAACCTGAGCATTAAAGAAAGTCTGATTAAAACATCATTTTAGAAGGAAAAGAAATACAATGAATGGATAAAAGGATTAAAAAAAAAATCTGTAAAGTAGTTATAAACTGATGTGATTTCAGCATCTAAGCACAAAAGGTTAAACTACAAGAAAGAGAGATGGGTACCTGTTTTGGAGCATCACAAGTAAAAGGTTCAAAAGCATCAAGAGTCATAATCCAAGGAGATATTGTAGTACCTAAGAAAGTTTAAGATTGAGAAAAAGTTCTTATGTTAAAGTCAAGTGTTAAATGCATTCTATTTGAAGTTCATTTCCTCCTAACGATGGCTGTTCAATAACTATAGAATATCTCCCTAAAATTGTGTCATAATGATGCCTAGCAAAGCTCTTTCCCAGGAAAGGACCAAGTGGCACATGTTCCCATGCTTGGATATCCCTGTAGGGAGGGAGGAAGATAGAGAAAGATAGCACAGAGATCGGAAAACTAAGTGAGCAAATGGCGCATTAAAGCAGGCCAGGAAAGATCCCGGTCGACCGGTGGACAAGGCCGGTCGACCACCTGGTCGACCGGTGTGCACGACGTGCACAGGTGTAGAACGGTCAACCGCCCGGTCGACCGTGGCTAAAGAGCGATCGACCGCCCTGTCGATCGACTGTATGATGGCTGCTCTTTGTTGGTGCCAGTCGACCGGCCCGGTTGACCGGGCACAGGCGTCGGTTGACCGGCCGGTCGACCGACAAACGCGTTTCTGCTGTCCTTTCTGGATTCAAATTCTTTTTTTGGTTCGAGATCGAATTTAATCAGGGTTTCCTAAAACCCTGGGACTCTGTGGCTATAAATAACGGTTAGAGCCCTCATGTATTGTATTCAAGGAAGATCTCTCAAGTATCCCTCTGTATTAGATTTTATTAATTGTTAAATCAATAAAATCTCTCTCTCCCTTGTTCTGAGGACGTAGGCAAATTGCCGAACCTCGTTAAATACTGTGTTGATTTGCTTTCTCTATTGTTTCTTGTTTTTGTCATATTGGGTACATCTCTGGCTGCATCTATCTCTGTTTGGTTGGTGGATTCCTCAGAGAGGTTGTTCCCAAGGGCGCGCGTAACAAGTGGTATCAGAGCATCCCAGGTTCGTCGTGGGATCGTGTATTGATTCCAAGGACATCAGTTGCTGTTAGACGGAGATCGTGTGTCATCTCGAAGCAGCGTTGGGATTATTTGTGGGATCGTGTGTCGATCTCAAAACAGCATGTGGATTGCTCGAGAAATCAATTCAAAGGTGTAGATAATTTCGAAAACTCTTTGAGGGTTTTGTGTAGAGGTAAATATCCTATCTTTATCTAGTTTGTTTTATCTAACTCTGTTTGTTTCCGCATTGGTTTGAGGAATCAGTTGAGAAGCTGACTAGAGATGGTACATCATCAGGGAAATCCGTAAATCCACATCCATTGAGGATTGATGTGGTGAAATTCGACGGCAAGAACAACTTTGGTATGTGGAGATGAGAGGTGATGGATGCGCTGACGGCATCGAACCTCGAAGACACTCTACGGTTGGAGAAAAAGCGCAATTCAACTATAGAAGAAGATTGGGATAAGATGAACCGGACAGCGTGTGGCTTGATCAGGTCTTGTCTGACATAAAACATCAAGTATCATGTGTTGCATGGAACATCTACGAGGCAGCTGTGGGAGATCCTAGAGAAGAAGTATCTGACGAAAAGCGTCAAATCGCTGTTGTAGTTGAAGAGTAAGTTTTATCGTTTCCAGAGCAAAGAGGATACTCCATTGACGAACATATGAATAGCTACACAAAGCTTCTTACAGACCTAGTTAATGTGAATGTGGAGATTGATGAAGAGGACAAGTCGGTAATTCTATTGAATTCTCTTCCTCGAGAAGAGTATGAGACCTTTACTCCTACATTGACCAATGAAAAAATCCCTTAACTACAGTGAGGTGTTTGCTTCTCTTATGAGTTATGAAGTAAGGAGACATGACAGGTTGTCTTCTTCGGGGAGCACAAAAGCAGAGGCATTGACGATAAGAGGCAGGAATTCCAATAGGAAGGAAAAATGTGATCAGGGAAGATCAAAGTCCAGATCAGACATCAGAGATCTGAAGAGAAATCAGTGCGCCTTATGCAAGGAGTTAGGGCACTGGAAAGTTGATTGCCCGAAGGCTAAAGATAAGAAGAAGGAGCCGATGATTGAGGCAAATTTCGCAAAGGTGGTCAGTACTCAAACTAGTATTTATAGGTGGATGGATCGGATTCAGACTCATCGGTATCCTCTCTATTACTAATCTTACTTTTAGTTACTCAGATAATATTGAGTGGATTTTAGATATAGGAGCTACCTTCATGTTTCCCCGAACAGGGCCTCGTTTTCTAGTTTTGAGAAGCTAAATGGATGCTTCACGATCATGCGTCATGATCATTCATGTAATGTGAAAGGGATGGGTACAGTTCGTATCAAAATGTTTGATGGGATAGTACGAGAATTGAAGGAGGTGAGGTATGTACCTCAACTCAAAAGAAATCTTATCTGGTGCTTTAGAAACGTTGGGTCTTGTGGTATCTATACGAGATGGTATTCTCAAGATGACCAAACGCTCAATGGTGGTTATGAAGGGTGTCCGTCGAAACAACCTCTACTGCCTGAAGGGTAGTACAATTACAGGTTGGGTGAGACTTCTATTTCTTTAGATAATGTTTGCACACAGGTCTGGCAGATGAAGGTCAGACATAGAGGTGAAAAGTCTTTGCAAGCTCCAGTAAAGAAGGGACTGTTGAAAGGTGCTGCTACCTGCAACTTGGTAGGTGAACACAGCGTTCTGGACAAGAAGAAAGTAAAATTCAGCACCAATACTCACGGCTCTGAAGGTCTTCTTGATTGTGTTCACAAAAGCGTTTGGGGACCTGCTAAAACTGCATCGCTTGGAGGTCACAAGTAATTTGTCTCTTTTATTGATAATTTATCTAGGCATTATTGGATATATCCCATGAGACAAACGTATGAAGCACTAGATATGTTAGTGAAGTGGAAAGGAATAATGGAGAAGAAGACAGGTAGGAGATTAAGGAGCTACAGATTGGTGATACATAAACTAATTCCTACGATTTGGCCAGAATACTGGTATTGGTACGCACTTCACAGATAGATTACATGGGTTGGTTAAAAAGATAAAACGTTCCTTGCTGGAGAAGGCTAGGTGGTTGTTGTCTAATGGATTAGAAAAATCGTTTTGGGCTGAGGCGATTGTGTATGCTAGCCATCTCATAAATGGATTGTCATCAACTGTGATAGGAGGTAAAAGTCCATTGGAAGTTTGGTCTGGGAAAGCTACTCAAGGTCATGCTTTGTTACAGGAATTTGGAAGTCCGGCCTACTTTAATGCCAAAGATGGCATGATGAATCCGCGAGCAAAGAAGTTTATGTTTTTGGGTGTCAAGAGAAATATGAAAGGCTACAAGTTATGGGACCTAAAAAACAAGAAGATCGTGTTGAATCGGCATATCATGTTTGATGAGACTTCAGTGTTGAAGTCTACCATCTCTAAGCAGGTAGAGAGGACGAAGACGAAGGAAGTATTACAGCGGGTGGAGGTTGATGCTACTCCACCATCTCCAATTTGTTCAGCATTAGTGAAGACTTCACCGGATGTGACACCGAGTGGAGATTATGTAGCTAGTTTTGATGCTGAACAGGTTGAAGATATTGTTGAGAATGTTGAATTGTTTGCAGTCATTGGAACCAAGATAAAATCACGAAAGTGGGTGAAGAAGCATAAATCTCAAGCTTGTGACTGCAACAAACTCAAGTTGAAGGTCGTTGTTCTCCATAACGGTAGTGAGGAGGTTCATATGACTCAACCAGATAGGTTCGCTGCTGAAGATTAGTTGTTGGCCCAAAGGCCCATCACTCTAGTTTTGATGATGATTAACTCATGTAGTTATAGTACTAATGATCTTGTGTTTAATTAGTCTCAGATATGTGATCAAGATCTTAGTAGGTGTTTAGCTTCAACAAAGAATTTCAAGTCAAGTTTTAGAGTTAGCACGTGTTGATTTAAGAGCTTATACATCAAGACCACATCAAGTATTCAAGAGGAGTCTAACTCATTGGATCAAAGTTTGGACCAAGTCAAGAAGGAGAAGAAGACCTTCAAGAGAAGATTTGTGTCTAGGTTTGTTTGTTGTAAGATTTTATTTTTAGATAAAATTTAAAGGATAGATTAGTTGGTGGATTGCTCAAGTATCATATACACTCACACACAAGATTTATATGTGTTTTCATAAAAGAGTTTTTGTTTTGGAAAATACCGTTTTGATTTTTAAGCTTCAAAGTATACATATGTTTTATCAAAACTTTATTTAGAGCTTAATGTCAAAAACATAGATATTTCATCATATATGTGTAGTGGATCATATCCATACACACAAAACTTTAAAAGTGTTTAGAATATCTTGTTTTTATATTGAAGGAGTTTTGGAAAAATCGGTTTTCAATTTGGAAAAATACAAATTGTTGTTTAAGGCAAAACTTCTTTATTACAAAAATAGTTCAAAATGTTTGTAACATGTTTTTATTTTTACTCAAACATGTTTGTATATTAAAATATAATACTGAACTTATTTTTATAGATTTTTAGAGAATTTATGGGATTTTATTGAAGGTAAAGTGACATGTTTTAAATCCCTAAAATTGCTGTTTCTGGCCTTCTGCCGGTCGACCGCACGGTCGACCGAGCCAGAGGTCGGTCGACCGGGCGGTCGACCGACGTGCACAAAATGTGCACGACTTGTTTGGCTGGAGGGCCGGTCGACCGACCCGGTCGACCGCCAGAGATTTCTGCTCTCTGGAAATGGCCCCGGTCGACCGGGCGGTCGACCGGCAGAGAGCTCTGCGCTTTGTATCCAGGCCACGGTCGACCGGTGGCACAACGGTCGGAAATCCGACCATTGGCGGTCGACCGACAGCAGTCTGAACTGCTGAGTTGGCCTCCAATGGGCAGATTTTGGAAGCCTATAAAAGGGGCTTCCCTTGGATTGTATTCTATAAGATTTTAAGTGAGTTTTTGAGTTAGTTTTTCCTACTCATATCAGTGGTTTTATCCACATGTTTTAGAGTTAATATTTCCAAATCAAAAGGAGAGTTTATCAAGAGTTTTCAAAAGTGATTTTTTGAGTTTTTCACCACATATTCAATCCTTATTTTTCTCACACATACTTGAGCTTTCCATTGCTAAATTCATCCTATAGGAGAGTTGTTGTGAGAGTTATTTAGGTGATCAAAGTGTTTAAATCACCAAGTGTTCAATCTTGTATTTGAGGAGGCAGACTTGCGGGTTCGCGTTGTTTCGAGTTCTAGTGAGAGCTCGGTGTAGAGGTGCGACCTCGGCAAGCTTGCGTGTTTGGGTGTGTTTGCTATTGCGGGAATAAGAGAGGGACTAGAGAGTCCAAAGGAGTTCTAGTGTGAACTCGCTTGTAGGTGTTGCGGCACCGAGTGATCCGATGGGATCGATTTTATAGTGAAAATCTTTCATAGTGTTGAAGGCGGGGACGTAGAGTAAGGGTGCCTGAACCTCGAAATAAATCTCCTTTGTTTGTGATTGCTCTCTCTATCTCTTACTTGTATTTATATCTTGCATGGTTACATTGCCTTTATCTTTACTTGCTTGATATATTTGTGCTTATATTGTTATATACTTGGGGATTTGTTTGCTCACACTTATATTCAACCAAGAGAGCCATAGCGGCATCTCAACTCTTATCTAGAGGAATCTTGAAGAGATAGTATAGAGCCCTTCACGGGGAATTCGGCTACACTCTTAGGTTATACCTTGTGTGTTTAGCCTAAGAATTTTTAATTTGCATTAATAGTTTTAATTCCGCATTAATTCACTATTAGATTAGCTAGTCACCCATTCACTCCCTCTAGGTTATTACATCAGTCACAGATGCTTGAGCTCGGTGGAGCTCATTTCAATGAACTACAGTTGGCTTGATCCTTTGGGCAAGGTACGTAGGCAGCCGTAAAGGCATAGCCATTTGATGATGCAACCCACATGAAGCTATTTGGTTCTCGAGAAGCTGATTGGAACTTCACGTAGAGATAAAGAGTTGTGGCCGATTAAAACTTCACATAGAGGTGGAGAGATTTCACGTAGAGGTGAAGTGTTGTGCTAGTTGAACTTCACGTAGAGGTGAGGTGTTGTGATCTCGATGAACAGATGATCTTCTGGTGAGAAGACAGTTGAGCTTGCATACGAGGAGTGTGCATCTAGTTGTTGAAGTCGATGATGGTGTTCAGTGTTCCCTACTCAGACTTGATTGGACCGTCAGCTGAAGACATGTAGACTGGAGAGAGCCAGTCAATTGGAGAATCAGTGTTGGCTCATGATGAGTTCTTCGTGAGGTCATGTAGTTGCTGAGTTGGAGACATGTTTGGTGACCTGCATGTATGGAAGTTCTCGTCGGTGAACTGTAGGGAAGGCATGTGTGGTGCATCTCAGTTGATAGCTGAGCTGAAGTTGGAAGCTTACAATTGATATAAGAGTTTGGTAAGGTTGCAGGTGGCAACGACAAACTCAATTTGGATCTGGTGAGATCAGTGGAAATCAATTGTACGTGTACTGGCGATTCGTTTGACGGAACAGGTTTCGTCTGTTAGCCAAGTCGAGATCGTGTGTCGACGTCTCCGAGATCGTGTGTCGATTTCGTTTGAAGCGCTCAAGCTGACATCGTGTGTCGATTTCACCGAGATCGTATACCGATTTCGCCAGATGATATATTGAAGTTCGTTGGAGTTCGACTCAGATTTGAAAAATCTTCATCGAGGTGGAGAATTGTAGGGAGAGATGAGATAGAGGAAGATAGAGGGAGATACACAAAGATCGGAAGACTAAGGAAGCGAACGGCGTATTGAAGCAAGGCAGGAAAGATCCCGGTCGACCGGTGGACAAGGCCGGTCGACCGGTGTACACGACGTGCACAGGTGTAGAACGGTCGACCGCCCGGTCGACTGTGGCTAAAGAGCAGTCGACCGACTGTATGATGGCTGCTCTCTGTTGGTGCCGGTCGACTAGGCACTGGCGTCGGTCGACGGCCAACCGACCGACAAATGCGTTTCTGCTGTCCTTTCTGGATTCGAATTCCTTTTCTGGTTTGGGATTGAATCCAATCAGGGTTTCCTAAAACTCTGGGACATAGGCAAATTACCGAACCTCGTTAAATACTGTGTTGATCTGCTTTTTCTATTGTTTCTCTTTTCTTGTCGTGTTGGGTATATCTCCAACTGCATCTGTCTCTGTCTGGTTGGTGGATTCCTTAGAGAGGTTGTTGCCAAGGGCGCGTGCAACAATGCCTAGCTATCAAAATAAGTCCAGTTAAGAAAAGATATTAAAATATAAACTGTGAGTAAACAGTAATCTGGAACCTGAAGAAAAGAAACTGGGATTACCACTCCAATCGTTCATCAATACAAGCCCAAAAATATGATCAGTTGCCCAGTTAACAGCCACAGATTTGCCTAATTCATTTCCAGGACCAACTGTAGCAGCCTGGAAGCAATATAACAACTAATCAATAAGATGATCACTGAGATGCAATAAAAACAGGCCTTCGAAAGGGTTCTTATCAGGAGCAAAACTTGACTGACCGAGAACGTAAAGCAAGTCATTGGAGGTGAAATTTTCAGTGAAGCAATGCTGTATGCAAAACTTAAAGGAGATTTACGGAAAAGAAAAAGAAAAAGGTCTTCAACCCTGTCTTGAAACTTCAAACGCATTTGCAACTGTAAGCTAATAATCAGGAAAGAATAAAATTTTAATTATTCATTGAAAGACTAAACATCTCAAGCTAAAAATCCAGCACTTGTGTAGGCCCAAAATATGGTGGAGAATTTCCTTTTGGATGACCTTGACCTCTGAAAACCCAGGAAAGGAGCCTTTGTCAATTAAAGGCATTCCACATATACATCCAGCAATCTACTACCCTGCTCAACCTAAGCTAGTTAGTTAGACGTGTTACACAAATCAATGAAGGATTAGTGTTGAAACTATTGACAGGAAACCAATACATGTCACCATACTAAATCTGTGGCTTGACTACAATCAGACATCCAGAAAAACAGTGATCCATCCTTTCTTAGGATCCTCTTAAACTAACGTAGAATAATCAGCTCTCATCAACAAAAACATATGATACATACATACATACATATACACACACACACACAAAATATATATATATATATATATATATATATATATATATATATATATATATATATATATATATATATATAGAGAGAGAGAGAGAGAGAGAGAGAGAGAGAGATTCGTGTAGTTCTGGAAGGATTCGAGCCCACTCAAATGCCAACATCTGACATTCAAATATAAGATTCACTCCGTTGAAGTTGATCTATATTATTTAAAGTAAATAAAAATAAAAATCAAGTGTTTTGAATACTTTTGCCCATCAATCAATTGGGGCAAAATGGACGGCCGAAAGTAATGAGTGTAGGTCACATAGAGGGAGGGTGAACAGGTGACTAGCTAATCTAATGATGAATTAATGCGGAATTAAAACTATTTAAGCAAACTAAGAACTATTATGTAAAACACACCAAGTATAACATAAGAGTGAAGCCGAATTCCCGGTGAAGGGCTCTGAACTATCTCCTCAAGTTCCTCTACATTAAGAGTTGAGGTGTCACTATGACACACTTGGTTGAATACAAGTGTGAGCAAAAAATCCCAAGTATATAACAATTAAGTACAAGATATATCAAGCATATAAAAGTATAAGCAATGCAAGCATGTAAGATATAAATACAAGTGAGAGATAGAGAGAGCGATTACAAACATGGGAAATTTGTTTCGAGATTCGAGCACCCTTTTTCTACGTCCCCGCCTTCAAGAATATGAAGGATTTTCATTAAGAACGATCCCACCAGGTCACTCGGTGCCGCAACAGCTACAAGGAGCTCACACTAGAACTCTTGGACTCACTATTCCCCTCACTTGTTCCCGCAATAACAAACACACGCAAGCACACTAGCTTACCGAGGCTGCACCTCTACACTGAGCTCCCATTAGAACTCGAAACAACACGAACCCGCAAGTTCGCCTCCTCAAATACAAGATGAAACACTTTGGTGATCTCAACACTTTAATCACCTAAAAACACTCTCACAGCAAAGATCCCTAGAGAATTGATATAGCAATGGATAGCTCAAGATTGTGTGAGAAAAGTAGGATAGATTTTGTGGTGAAAAACTCAAGAAATTACTTTTGCAAAACACTCTTGTAAACTCTTCTTTAGATATGGAAGAATTAGCTCTAAAACAAGTGGAGAAAACCTCTAAGATAGGTAGGAATAACTAGCTCAAAAACTCTCTTGAAATCTTATAGAAAGCAGCCCAAGGGAACCCCATTTTATAGGCTCCCAAAATCCAGCCGTTGCAGGCCAACTCAGTAGGAAATCCTACTGTCGGTCGACCGGCCTATCGACAGGCCAACGCTCAAATTTCTGACTGTTGCAGCCTACCGGTCGACCGCCGGTCGACCGATCCTGGGCTTTGACCTACCGGTCGACCGCCCGGTTGAACGGGGCCAGATCCAGATAGCAGATCTCTCTGGACGGTCGACGGGCCCACCAGCCAAAAGACCTGTACACGTCTGTACACATCGGTCAACGGTCCGGTCAACCGACTCCTGTTCCGGTCGACCGCCAGTGTAGTCTAACTGAAATATTTGGGATTAAAAACTTGGTCAAATAAATCCTTATAAATTCCCATAAATTCACATAAAATCTACAAAAATAGGTTCATTTAAATACTTGATGTACAAACATGTTTGATCAAAATTCAACACATATTATAAACATTTTGAACCATATTTGTAATATAAAAATTTTTCCTTAAACAAAAATCTGTATTTTTCAAAAATGATTTTTTCAAAACTTCTCCAAATACAAAAACAAGATATTTTAAACACTTTTGAAGCTTAGTGTGTATGGATATGATCCACTATACATATAAGTTAAAATATCTATATTTTTGATAATAAGCTCTAAAATAAGTTTTGATAAATCTAAAACGATATTTTTCTAAACACAAAACTATCTTATGAAAACACATATAAATTTTGTGTGTGCATGTATGAACTTGAGCAATCTACAACTAATATATTCTTTACATTTTATCTAAAACAAATCTTAATACTTACAAACATGACTCAAATCTTCTTTAAAATCTTCTCTTGAAAATCTTCTTCTACTTCTTGACTTGGTCCAAACCTTGATCTAATGAGCTAAACTCCTTTGAGTACTTAATGCGATCTTAATGCGTGAGCTCTTGAATCTATACGTGCTAGCTCCAAAACTTGACTTTAAATCTTTTGTTGAAGCTAAACACCTACTAAGATTTTGATCAAATATCTGAGACTAATTAAACACAAGATCATTAGTACTATAACTACATGAGTTAATTATCATCAAAACTAGAACAATGAGCCTTTGGGCCAACAATCTCCCCCTTTTTGATGATGACAAAACTCATGGAATTATATATGCATGGATTAAAGTTAAGCTTCATAGAAGCTCCTCCTTAACTTATGCATAACAATAAAAACTAAAGATACACAATAACATGCATAAACTAAACAAAACATATATGCATAAACGCACCAAATTCCTCTCCCCTATTTGCATAAACAAGAAAATAAACATGCATATATAAACTCTAAAATTCTTCCCCCTTTTTGTCAATTCATCAACAAAGGAGCAAAAACAAATCAAACAATAAAAATAAATATGCGATATACATGTTGGCCCAAGGTTATAATCACCCGGTTTTAGAGTTTTGATGATCACAAAACATATATAGTTATTTGTGAAATCACCTAGAGGGGAGTGAATAGGTGACTAGCTAATCTAATGGTCAATTAATGCGAAATTAAAACTATTTATGCAAACTATAAATTCTAATGCACAACACACCAAGTATAACCAAAGAGTGTAGCCAAATTTCCTGTGAAGGGCTCTGGACTAACTCCTCAAGATTCCTCTAGATAAGAGTCGAGGTGCCGCTTTGCTTCTCTTGATTGAATACAAGTGTGAGCAAACAATCCCCAAGCATATAACAATTAAGCACACAATATATCAAGAATATAAAGATAAAGACAATATGAGCAAGAAAGATATAAAGACAAGTAAGAGATAGAGAGAGCAATCGCAAACACGGGAGAATTGTTTCGAGGTTCGAGCACACTTGCTCTACGTTTCCTCCTTCAACACTTGAAGGATTCCACTATAAACCGCTCCCACCGGATCACTCGGTGCTGCAACACCTACAAGCGAGTTCACACTAGAACTCCTTTGGACTCTCTAATCCCTCTCTTGTTCCTGCAAGAATTACACACGCAAGCATACTAGCTTGCCGAGGCCACACCTCTACAAAGAGCTCTCACTAGAACTCGAAACAATCGCGTACACACAAGTCCGCCTCCTCAAAGCAAAATGAAAATTTTGGTGATCTAAACACTTTGACCACCTAAAATCCTCTCACAACAAAGATCCCTATAGGATGATATAGCAATGGATGGCTCAAGTATGTGTGTGAGAAAACTAGGATTGATTTGGTGGAGGAAAACTCAAGAAATCACTTTTAAAACACTCTTGATATACTTCCTTTTAATTGGAAATATTTGCTCTCAAACTAGTGGAGAAAACCTCTTAATAGAGTAGGAAAAACTAACTTTAAAACTCTCCAAAAATCTTATTTAAAACAGTTCAAGAAAGTCCCCTTTTATAGGCTAACAAAAACTAGTCGTTGGGGCCAAATCAACAGCCTGGACGTCTGTCGGTCGACCGGCCAACGGTCAGATTTCTGACCATTGAGCTAGCGGTCGACCGGCCCAGTCGACCGTGGCCTGAAAACAGAGAGAAAAGCTCTCTGCTGGTCGACCACCCGGTCGACCGGGGCTTTCCAGAGAGCAGAAGCTCTCTGATGGTTGACCGGGTCGGTCGACCGGCCCTCCAGCCAGACAAGGCGTGCACGCTTGTGCACGTCGGTCGACCGACTCGGTCGACTGACTCCTGACTCGGTCAACCGGCCCGGTCGACCGGCAGAAGCCAGAAATAGGGATTATGGGTATAAAAAACTTGGCTTTTTGATTTAAATAAAATCCCATAAAATCTCTAAAAATCTACAAAAATAAGTTTAGTATAATACTTTGATATACAAACATGTTTGAGTAAAATCAAAACATATTACAAACATTTTGAACTATTTTTGTAACTTGAAATTTTTAGCTTAAACAAAATCTGTATTTTTTCAAATAGATTTTTCCAAAACTTCTCCAAATACAAAAATAAGATATTTTAAACCCTTTTAAAGCTTAGTGTGTATGGATATGATCCACTATACATACATGATGAAATATCTAGTTTTTGACATTAAGCACTAAAAAGATTTTGGTTAAAACACATGTATACATGAAACTCCAAAATCAAAACGTATTTTTCCAAAATGAAAACTCTTTTGTATTTTTTCAAAATGAAAATTCTTTTATAAAAACTTATCTAAATCTTGTGTGTGAGTATATATGGTATACTTGAGCAATCCACCAACTATTCTATCCTTTACATTTTATCTAAAAATAAAATTTTAACAAAACAAACCTAGACTCAAGTCCTCTCTTGAAGGGCTTCACTTGAAGTCTTCTTCTCCTTCTTGACTTGGTCCAAACTTGATGCAACGAGCTAGACTCCTCTTGAGTACTTGATGCGGTCTTGATGCATAGGCTCTTGAATCAAACCGTGCTAGCTCCAAAACTTGACTTTATATCCTTTGTTGAAGCTAAATACCAACTAAGATCTTGATCATAAATCTGAGACTAATTAAACGCAAGATCATTAGTACTATAACTAAATGAGTTGATCATCATCAAAACTAGAGTGATGGGCCTTTGGGCCAACAATCTCTCACTTTTTGATGATGACAAAACTCATGGAGTTATATATGCATGGATTAAAGTAAAGCTTCAAAGAAGCTCCCCCTTAACTCATGCATAACAATAAACAAATATATATTCAATTAAAGCTTGTAAACATAAACAAACATGTATGCAAACATAAGGATATAAACATGCCAATCAAGCATAAAACTCACCAAATTCTTCTCTCCCTTTTCGCAAAACAAAACAATATGTATAAACCAAAATTCTTTCTCCCTCTTTATGTATAAAGCAAGGAAAAACATGTATATATACTAAAATACTTCTCCCTCTTTTTGTCAATCATCAACAAAGGGGTTAAAGTAAATACAAAAACAATATTCTCCCCCTCTTTGTTCGAAACAAAAAAATCAACAAAGGGGTGAAATCAAATCAACCAATAAAGAGATATATGCGATATACATTCATGAAGAGGAAGACGCTAAGTTAACTTCCCTACATACATGCATTATATGGAGAAGGGATGACAAGCCTAACTCAAATAACGCATAATATGCAATGTATAAGTGGAGATGTGAAGCTCTCCCTACACACGTGTATCGCATAAAGAAGAGTTTCAAGCTCCTCAATATAAGATACACTCAACATGAATCTATATGTAGAAGAGATGTTAAGCTCCCTTGCATATAGGCAATACATATCAAAACATTTTAAGACAAATTTTTATAGTTACTTAAAATAAATTTTAAAATTTACTCAAGGTAATAAAACACATTTTGAGATACCCTTGTAAATAAAGAAAAATTTTGAGATACCAATTGTAACTAAAACATATCAAAACATTTTTAAGAATCCAATTGTAACTAAACAATACAAATTTTGAAAATTGTTTTTCAACAAATCAAAGTGAGATATCACAAGATATTGATACCAATAGAAAATGTATGATACCAAATTGAAATTGAAACATTTTTATATTTTGATACTAATGAAAGAAAATATTTTGATACCAATTTAAATTTATATCAAAATTTGATATACCATTTGAAATACATGATAAAATTTTGTACCAAATAGGTAAAACATGTGTGATATCAAGTGAAATTTAAATCCAATTGGAAATTGAAACATATTGATACCAATTGAAACATATGGATACCAATTAAAATAAACAGATACCAATTGAAGTTTATTATAAATTATGATATGATACCAATTGAAGATAATGCATAAGCTTGTTAAAAATACCAATTGAGATACCAATTGAAAATCAAGATTTGAATTAAACTTAGCATAAACATACTTTGTGCTTTAAACATGTAAATGTCTTGTAAATCAAGCATAAATAAATCATATATATGTATGAAATAAAAATGCCAATAAATATTGATATTATATGAAATGAAGCATACATATATAGAAAACAAAATATGAGTATACACGAAAATATCAATTGAGATACCAATTGAAAATATGTTGTGAAACAAATGTATAACTCATAAATAACCACCCTTTTTCGTGAACAAGATAAAAAAAATTTCAATAAAGCATACAAGGCATGCTCGCGCATCCGTTTGCCCTTTAAAGGGGTTGGTAGGGTTTTCAAAAATTAGAGTTTAAATATTTTTATAGTGAAAATACTACCAAATGAAGAATAAATAACTAGTTAAATTAATTTTTGAAAACTAGTTAAAGATCCTTCAAAAACATAAAACCAAATTATATGTCTATCAGAAACATATTAAATACATAAAGGTTGACACTCGAAATCTATAAGGCTAAAAAATAATCATAAAACAAAGTCATGAATAAATAAATAAAGTGTAAGTGTACATGAATCATGAAATTAGCATTTTCCATGAAGATAGTCAATAAAGCTTAAAACAAACATGAATATCATTTTATCACAAATCATAAAAATCATGAAAATTTATTTTTCATATAAAGATGAAAATCATAAAAATTCATTTTTCATCTAAAAACAAACTTCTAGGTATATGTATGTTTTTATCCAAAACTAATAATATGCATACATATTCCAAACATAAAAAGAGTCCATAATATAAATTACATGAAGGCAAATGACTCAAGGGGTATACATGTATATTTATTAGATTTGAAATAAAAATTACATATACATGAAGTAAAACATGTAAATAGGCAAAACAAGTGTAAATGAGAAAATCATCAAAACTAGGCTATACACGTGCATGTAGTGAGTACAAATGAACAATGAAGTACAAACATATATGAATCAAATGTTGCTCACTACTTGTACACATATATACACAAGTTTTGATAAAAACTACATTTAAACAAGTGTTTATCACATGAAGCACAATATAAAATATGAACATACTAAAGATATCATATATGTAAAAAGCATGTAAATAAATTAGGAGTTTTAGAGATAGTTACCAAACCAAAAACTATACTCTAAGTCTCCAAAACATGATGGTCATCCCACTAAACTTCCTTAATAGCGGTGCATCAAATGTATGTCCATCAAGTCCATGTGCATCCACCATCAAGGCACCATCTCTCTCACATTTTGTGAGAACCCACACTTATATCAAATATAAAAGGTGAGGACTTTGGTACCCATTTTCTTTTGGGTTCATGAGGGAAAGCATTGTAAGGAACCCAAACATTCTTATTAGCAAAATTTAAAGAATTTATTCTATCATAACAAAATCTTGCTAAATGGCCTTTGCGACCGCAATGTGTACACTTGTAACTCTACCATGCACATGTGAATGAGTATGATCATGGCGTGCAAAGTGCACATATGCATGTTGTGGGTGATGTGTATGAACATGGGGAACTTGTTTCTTTTGAAACAAGAATTCCAATCTAGAATGATTAAATGGACATTTGCTCAAAATTGAGCTCAAACGATCTATTTTATTTTTCAAAAATTTAGCTTCATTTTTATTAATAGTTGTGACATGAAAAGCATGATCAACAAAATTTTTCTTTTTAGAAACATTAACATTTTCTTTTTCAACAATTTTTCTTTTCAAAGAGTAATTTTCATTCAAAGCAACTTCCTTTTGTTTTTCCACCAAAACAATTTTATTTTTCAAAGAAGTGTTTCCTTCACAAAGATCATTTAATTTAGAAAGCAAGGAAAAATTTTATTTTTCAAAGATTCATTTTCTTTTGAAAAACATTCCAATTTATCTTGTAAAGAATCTTTTTCTTTTAACAAGCAATCAAATTTATTTTTCATTTTCTTGTTGTCCTTTTTAAACATGTCATATTTTTCTAGAAGTTGTTGACAAAATGAAGCAAGTTCATTGTAAGACATATGAACATCCTCTTCTAGCTTGGAGTCAGTGTTTATCTCAAGGGGTTATCCCCTTGGACCATGTAGCATACGTTGGAAGCTTCACTTCCAGCATCCGAATCGCTCCCTGCATAGTATTGTTCTTGTTCGCCAAGGGAGATGATGGTGTTCCATACTAAAAAGCCGAGTCAAGATTAGCAACCCTACATAAATAATCATTATTTAGGGTACTCTTCAAAGCATGGATGGCTTTTGAGTTAGCCTCAATATACTTGCTATTATTAATATATGAATCTTTAGTGGTAGCAAGATAAAGATGAATGCCTAGGCCTTGAGGTACATAGACATCTTAACCTTCCAAGTTTGGATGTTAAGAATGTCAAAGGTGAGAGGTGGCATGAAATCCATGTGTGTATAAATATTGTGATTAGCTAAAAACTGAGGATCTTTAACTCAAGGTTGTTAGACCCAAATCAAGAGCACGTGGCTCTGATACCATTTGAAATCACCTAGAGGGGGGAGAATAGGTGACTAGCTAATCTAATGGTCAAATAATGCAGAATTAAAACTATTTATGCAAACTATAAATTCTAATGCATAACACACCAAGTATAACCTAAGAGTACAGCCGAATTCCCCGTGAAGGGCTCTAGACTAACTCCTCAAGATTCCTCTACATAAGAGTTGAGGTGTCGCTTTGGCTCTCTTAGTTGAATACAAGCGTGAGCAAACAATCCCCAAGCATATAACAATTAAGGACACAATATATCAAGCATATAAAGATAAAGACAATATGAGCAAGCAAGATATAAAGACAAATAAGAGATAGAGAGAGCAATCGCATATATGGGAGAATTGTTTCGAGGTTCGAGCACACTTGCTCTACGTCCCCGCCTTTAACACTTGAAGGATTTTCACTATAAACCGATCCCACCGGATCACTCGGCGCCGCAACACCTACAAGCGAGTTCACACTAGAACTCCTTTGGACTCTCTAGTCCCTCTCTTGTTCTTGCAAGAACTACATACCGCAAGCACACTAGCTTATCGAGGCCGCACCTCTACAAAGAGCTCTCACTAGAACTCGAAACAATCGCGAACACACAAGTCCGCCTCC
This sequence comes from Agave tequilana, assembly GCA_038442645.1. Classification (NCBI taxonomy): domain Eukaryota; kingdom Viridiplantae; phylum Streptophyta; class Magnoliopsida; order Asparagales; family Asparagaceae; genus Agave; species Agave tequilana. The sequence continues at coordinate 26,078 of JAVJIF010032272.1, read as the reverse complement.
TCAAAGCAAGAATGAAAACTTTGGTGATCTAAACACTTTGATCATCTAAAATGCTCTCACAACAAAGATCCCTATAGGATGATATAGCAATGGATGGCTCAAGTTTGTGTGTGAGAAAATTAGGATTGATTTGGTGGAGAAAAACTCAAGAAATCACTTTTACAACACTCTTGATAAACTTCCTTTTTAATTGGAAATATTTGCTCTCAAACTAGTGGAGAAAACCTCTTAATAGAGTAGAAAAACTAACTTTAAAACTCTCTAAAAATCTTATCTAAAACAGTCCAAGAAAGCCCCTTTTATCGGCTAACCAAAAACTAGCCGTTGGGGCTAAATCAACAGCCTGGACGGTTGTCGGTCAACCGCCCGGTCGACCGGCCAACGGTCAGATTTCTGACCATTGAGCCAGCGGTCGACTGGCCCGGTCGACCGTGGCCTGGAAATAGAGAGCAGAGCTCTCTGCGGTCGACCGGGCTTTCCAGAGAGCAGATGTCACGCCCCGCTTCCCAAAATATGCGGAAAAGGAGGCGCGACGAGAGTCGGCCACGTATATACGCGAGGAAAATACCCCACGTATATACGCTAAGCCTAAAGTAACCTGAACAAGCTATAATCAGAACTGTAATAATCATCGAATCACTGCAACAATACATATACATAATAACATATGGATAATGACAAGGATATGGCAGTTGAAAGCGATAAAAGATAGAATCATGAAATAACAGGAATAGAATGACAGGCTAAATTTGATATACGAGAATCAAGAAATAATAGCAGGAACAGAAAATACAAAAAGTACCAGAATCAGAGGAAGAGGACCCAAGCTCCTCGCAAAGCGTACCGCCTCATCAAACACCTGCACATTAGAAACAACCGTCCAATATCTGGACGTGCAAATCCAGGGTCGTCAGAACGCGACCATGGTGAGTGTGTGTGTAAAGGGGAAAAAGCTCGTGCAGAAGAAACAATGTGCATAAATAGTAATCAAAACAACTGCAGATATAAGAGACCATATAACAAATAAATAACAGAACTGTAATAAACATGATAACAACACGAATAAAGATAGGCAACAACTGATCAATAGTAAGCAAGCAACTGATGTCACAATAGGTAACCTATCACATGTCACTAGGCTGGTATTCAAGTCTAGTCACAAGTCTGGTCTTGGTTATAATAATCTGGTCCTGGTTACAATCATGTATACAGTCATGTGATTATAGTCGGTCACAATATGCTATAAACAATTTATTATCATTTATTATGTCAGCGAACACCAATTGCCACATGTAGTAGACGCATCCAATACTACGCCTACCACACGTGTCAATCAGGGTCCTAAGTTATTAAAATTAGTGGAAGAGACATTGTCCATGCTTTAGGTGGGTTCCGTACATACCCGGAACCACGGCCCAATCACCTGGCGCTGAACCAGGTCCTACCGCTAGGTAGTCAATAACAATAACAATGTGTCAATACAATGACAATATGAACAATACGGGATGTCAGTCATCCCCCGGAACCCTGCAGTGGAACCGTATCTCGGCTGCGCAACCTGTATCCTAGGTCCACCCAAAATACAGACGCTGTCTCCTCCATCAATTTCCCCAATCCCAGTGTAAGTTGTCAATTTACATTATTATTTAGATCAATCAGTATCCATGTTATTTCGATTACTGGGATGATACAGTAACAGTAACAATATCAATGTAACAATAACAATGTGAACAATATTACCGTATAAACGGTAGAACAATAGAACAATGAAAGTGTTACGGTCCAACAATATTTTCCCAGTAACTTTCAATAACATGAATCAATACAACAACATAACTAGATAATACTCAATAGCCAGTCTCATCTAGAACCGGTCAATAACTCATATGCCTGTACTGCATATAACAATAGCCGATCTCAATAGTCATCCTGACCATCAAATATCAATCCATGTCAAGTGATCTGGTACAGTAACACACCAATTTAATGAATCAATAACCAGTTCTCTCATCATGTCAATCTACTCTAATCCTCGAGTCACCAATAGCAGAGATCAAATAGAAAAGCTATCAAACTCTGAATATATAATATCACCGATATCGATGAATTTACTCTCACAATAATTCTATCCCTATCACTGAGTAACATCAATAAATAGCAGTCTATTGGTATCCTCAAGATCAACTAATATAACAGACACCAAGATCACAAGTAAGGAATGGAAATGTCCTCAAAGAACTACAATCTAAAATAGTTCACCTATAAGTCAATACTAACAACTCATCCATATTCAAATAATATAGTCAATTGGTACATCGACGAACTCTAGCTTCTAATAATCCGAGTCATTACTACCAACTCTTATCTCCAATAGCTCCATGATCGTCAAGTATCAATACACATCAAGAAATCTGATACATTAATCGTCGTTCCAACATATATCCATAATCAGTACTAGTCCTCTCTCTCTCTCCATCAATCTACCCTGATCCATAAGTATTCACAATTTCCCCTTCTATTAAGATCAGTCATTATATCCCAACACTCGGTATATGACATGTACCAGCATCTAAGATCTATTAGATCAAGTCATTACCACCAATATCCATCTCTCGAAATAATGTTCATCCATCTATATCCATTACATAACTCATGGGTAAGGTCTACATCCAATAAAGGAACTACACCTAGCTGACAGACAGGCATTAGTCGACTAGGGCTAGGGATAAGTCGACTAGGGTCACCAGTCGACTACAGCAGGTGGTGTAGTCGACTAGGGAAGGCTCCAGCAAATAACAGGAAGTCCACTATCATTCTAAAGGGGGTATAGTCGACTATAGGGTAAGAGCAAGTCGACTAATCAAAGTGTTAGTCGACTTATAATATGGGCAAGTCGACTAATCCTTTCTGCAGCTAACAAACAGAGAGTCCACACTTTCCTGGGAGGAAATCTAGTCGACTAGGGGCAAAGTGTAGTCGACTACACTAACTATTAGTCGACTACAAAAGGGGTCAAGTCGACTAACAGAGGATATACAGAGAGTTTAACATCTCCTGGAAGGTGGGTTAGTCGACTAGGATATATATATTAGTCGACTAACAGAGCTATTAGTCGACTAATCCAGGGGGCAAGTCGACTAATAGGCCTCTGCCAGTGTACTTACAATCTGGAATACACCTACACATCTTTCCATATTCTCTCAATACACTCATGTGTTCCAACATGAAATGTCTACATTTTTGATTGAGGCTAAACCTGCACACAAAATAAGAATATCAGATTTAAGAACAAGGTGTGCAAGTGCTCAATTCGAATCCGCTGTAGCAAGGCTATGCGGGTCGTGATCCTCAGGGAGGGACTAGCGATGGAAGCGTTTGTAAGATTCTCTAAAATTTTTATTTATTTTATTAGTTATGATGGTATTCACAAGGAAGTGTGGTGAAAAGAATTGAGAGAGATAGAGATAGAAATCTAAACTAAAGAAAGAAAGAAAGAAAGAAACACATACCTCTTCAGTCTGCTTACCTTTTGAACCGTTGCGATGATTTACCTTTTCTTGGAAGGCGTACAAGCATGGCGTATAGGATCGTCCACCTTCTTAATCTACACTATGAAATAAAAGACAACTATGAAGACCTGTTCATCGCCATAGGCCATCAAGGGCTCTTCTTCGGCTAGGTAGTCTCGAAGCAGTTGGTTCTCATGGTGGGCAAGACATTAGAGAGAAAATAGAAGAAAGCAAATACTGAGATACACAAGATTAAACAAGAACAAAAAAATAATAATAATAAAAGAACAAAACAAACCTCGATTCGATTATTAAACAATGGTGGAAAAATAAAACTTACACCGACTGTCACCATCAGTACAAGTAGATCCCTTCCTCCATGAGAACATCATCTCCTCTCAGTTTTTACAAAAAGGAAAAAAATAAAAATTACAATGGAGGAAAGAAAATCTAAACTACAAGAAGAAAACCTAAACCCTAGATTTGGCCCTCTGGCTCTGCCTCTGGACGCCCCTTCTCTGTTGCTCTGCAGGAGTATTTATAGGAGATATAGGAAGTAGAGTCCCAGTACAACTCCTCAACGAAAACGCATCGCCAACCGCCTCAGGATTGCCGCGGAAACGGAAAATTTGCCGCGAAAACGCGGCACTTTTGTAGCCAAATGCCACGCGCTTTCTCGCGTGGCATCCTCTGGTCCGTCCATCTGGGTTTATCCTTTTGGAAATTGAATCTAGGCTCTTCATCTTTGGATTTGGATATAACTTGGGAATCAAGTTACCTAGATCCCAAATCTTTTATCCACGAATTTGTGATCTTAAATTCTCCTTCTTTGGCTTTTATCCTCATCTGCAAGTGTTTAGGGTTGAATAGAAGTCTATCCTTCCCTCTTCTTTGATATTTACAACTTTGGCCCTTGTGTATTTGCAATTTTGACATTTGGTATTTGCACTTTGCACTTGGGCTTCAAACATGGGCTTTTGGGCTCTTTTTAGGCTTTAATTCTTTCTTTTTATTATTTCGAGGCCTGCACACAATAAATTACAAAATATTAATAAATGTGCAGAATTAAATGAATAAATATGAAAATGTGATGGTAAATGTTATGATAAAAATGCATTTTTCACTACCAATCACACCCCCACACTTATCTTTTTGCTCGTCCTCGAGTAAAAACAAGAAAAAGAAAAAGAAAAGAAAAATTAATCTAACCTAACTCACTTTTGTAGGAATCACGGTTGCACTTAGCATGTGCAACAAGCCGTTAAACCTCTAGGTTACCCTAGAGGACGAGTGTTGTCTCGTGAGAGTTTTCAGCGGATTACACCCACAAAATCCATAAAAAGGAGAATATTTGAATTATATTTGAAGAGACTAAGTAGTCTATAAGTTTTAGGATTATCATTTTTATTCATTCTTCAAACTTAGTCTTTATAAAGTAAATTGTTTTCATTTTTAAGTAAGGATCAAAATTGAATTTTGTGTATAGTATTTTCGTTACCAAAATCATATGCATCCTTATGAATTTTTACTAGGAATTCCTTAACTTAGACTCTCATGCCTCTATATTTTTTTCTTTTTTTTTGTTTTTTTTTAAAATATGTATAACTCATCTAATTTTCTTTCGTGTAAGTATCAAGGCTTCTTGAGGCCCTCATACCTAACTAATTGATTATTAGATGTGTTACTACATATATTATATTTCTTAGTCTTCCTAGGCTTTCTAATCCACCCATCTAGCGAACTTAAAGTCGGGGCTCCCAAACCGGTCGGCTTTAGGGCACCAGGTGAGAAAACACCCCGCGGACTCAAATTCGAGTGAACTAGGCCACAAAACTAAGAGCTTTATTTTATTTATTATTTACCTTTAGACGTGAATACTTATGCTTCTTGAGGCACATGTATCCAGCTTAATTGGTGAAATTTTTTTTTTAAGGATATATTTTTTTTATGAGGCTCAAGGGTCTTTGTCTTAGAATCCTAGATATGCATTAGGTATGCAAATTTCATTAAGGTAAAAATCAAGACTAACTACTTATTCAATTTCTCCTCCTATACCTAAAAATTCAACAATTTATTTATTTTGACGAAGTTTTTAGAAATCCTAATCATGATTTTCCTAATTCTTAAGACTAACTTAGATTTCTTTCAAAAGATAAGTCAAAATATTGTCCTTTTTATAATAATTTTTTTTCAGATTTTTTTTATTAGCAGATTTTTGTTAGTTTTTACCTATGTTAGTATGTTAGTAAAGCCCACCCCCACACTTATCTCATGCATTGTCCTTAATGTATGAATGAATGCATAAATGCATGAAAAAGAACAAGGGAAGGCAGAAGTTACCTCAAGGTGGTGGTTCCGGTGGTGGTCTAATTGGTCCACGAAATGCGACCCATCTACTTTTTGTGGAATTCGGGGAACCCACCAGTGATTTTTCTTATATAACCCACTAAAATGTATGTATAATTATTTTTAAAATTTTCACCCCATCAAATTTCCAAATTTCATAATAAATTTCAGAGTCAATTGTGTCAACCTCCTTGTCCCAAAATGGAGTATGAAAAGATGGAATTATTGACTTGGACGTGGGAAGTACGGGAACGAATACCGACTCAGGAAAGAAACTTAAATCAAGTAATGGTTCAGGAGTCGGGCTAGGTTCAGGAAGTGGGTCCAAATCAATAAGTTGAAGCTCAAGTCCACAATAATCTTCCCACAATGGAATGTGACTCAATGTTGGTGATTCAAGTTCAGGAATGATAGGTGTGGGAATCAACACTGACTCTAAAAGATTACCTAAGTCGGGTAACAAAATAGAGTCAATAATGATTCGGGAATTTGAACTTGATCACAGATTTGAGAATCTAGGTCACATATCTCATTGGGTTCAATTTCATAAAAATGAGAACTTGCCAATTTATCCATGGGACTTTCAAAATTGCAAAATTGGTCAAGTTCAATATGATCATCAAAAATGGGTGATTCAATTTCATGATGAATTGGAACAGGATCCAATGTTGACTCGAAAAAAGTGAAATCAGGTGGAGACACCGGAGTCATTATTGAATCAGGAAGCAAAATTGAATCATCAAGTTGGGGTTCATGATCATATTCATGCTCAAGATCTATTTTAGGAAAGGAAAAACTTGCCAAGTTATCAAAATTTGAAGTTTCGGCAAGTTCACATGATGGCACTGAATTAGAATCTTGTTGTCCAAAGCAACTTGGTTCGTCGGCTCTAAGAGAATGGTCGGCGATATTAGAATTGGCCGGACGATGAGAACGCAAAGATTGAACCATCATATCTATATCATGATCACGGGCTAATCTAGCCTGAGTCATGGCTGCAAGCATCCTTTCATAGTTGATAGGTGCATCATGTTGTGATTGCACTTGAAAGGATGAAGTGTAATCGTGATGAAGTTGTGAGTCGGTGGACTCACGCATAATCATGTCTGCGATTGATGGTAATTGTTGCTTGGACTCATGCATACTTATCATTTCCCCGATAGATGGTATTCTATTCTGAATGGGTGGATCTGAGTATGACTCTTGGGAATATTGTGGACAAGGTGGAGACGGAGGACAAGTCGGTTGAAAATTGGACTCGGGGGAATCGAAACCCCATGAACTCTGTGAAGAGTTAAAAGTATGAAAATTATGGTCATAAGATGGGGGTATGGGTTATATTCATTCGGATAAGACCATTCCGGCACACTAGATTGGTAAAAATTATGATATGCCGGGTTGGTAATATCCGAAAAAGAGTTAGGTGTGTAATATGGATTAAAGTTGGAAAAATTATTATTATATGCCATATCACACCAACACAAACAAATAAAAAAAACAACAAACAAACAAAAAGAAAAAATTCTAACCTAAGTTAGGGTAGACCTATGACCTAGACGACTCCTAACTGGTTAGACTGTCCACGGGAGGTAGGGTGCAGACTTTGACCACGAGTTAATCAGCCAGGTCAGGGTAAGAGTGGTGGGAGGTTTTCCGTCAAAGACGTTCCTTAATTAAATAACCACCAATCTTCGGACTTTCGGCCCTCATCCCCTTCCTAGACACTAATTTGGCAAGAGTTAAATTCCAGCACTTTCCCCCTTAGGATAATCTCTTAATTGAGTCCGAGATGTCCCTAGGGCCAACGTCTACTAATTTTAAGTTAGGCTTGGGTTAGTGAGTGCTTGATATGATTTTTGGGCTAAGGAAGGGTGATGAAATCCCCACCTTATCTTGTTAATGGGTTATGCCCTTAAGATATTTTTGTGCAAGTGTACAAGATATGTAAATAAGATTCACTCAAAGCATGAAATCAACCAAGAGATGAGTCCTTTCTACATGCAATGCGAACGTACCTTGCTCCAGCACTCTTCAACAGTAAAATAAAGTAATTGAAAAGACACGTGCCTAATATGCAAACGTCTAATCAATTTTTATCATTAACAACAAATATTTTACTGTTGAATTAATTAGCAGTAAGCAGGGTTATCACAGAACAAATTTTAACAGAGCAGAAAGCAGATATTACAATTTTCAGCAACCTGCAGAAAAATTGATCAGTAGTTCACTGCTACTGCCGCGGAACCGCGGCTATTGCCGCGTTTGCGCGGCAAAGTAACAGGCTCTGCTGCTCTGCCTTCGAGGGCAGAGGCACAGAGTTGCTATATGTCCACTTCTGCTGCTGTTTTTCTGTTCTCCAAACCTGCAAACAGAAAAGAATAAAAGAATTAGTTAATAATTTTTTTTATTTTAGAGAAAAACTTACCGTCCCTCCCCGGCAACGGCGCCAATTGTTTGATTGGTAGTGAAAAATGCATTTTTATCATAATATTTACCATCACATTTTCATATTTATTCATTTAATTCTGCACATTTATTAATATTTTGTAATTTATTGTGTGCAGGCCTCGAAATAATAAAAGAAAGAATTAAAGCCTAAAAAGAGCCCAAAAGCCCATGTTTGAAACCCAAGTGCAAAAGTGCAAATACCAAATGTCAAAATTGCAAATACACAAGGGCCAAAGTTGCAAATATTAAAGAAGAGGGAAGGATAGACTTCTATTCAACCCTAAACACTTGCAGATGAGGATAAAAGCCAAAGAAGGAGAATTTAAGATCACAAATTCGTGGATAAAAGATTTGGGATCTAGGTAACTTGATTCCCAAGTTATATCCAAATCCAAAGATGAAGAGCCTAGATTCAATTTCCAGAAGGATAAACCCAGATAGACGGACCAGAGGATGCCACGCGAGAAAGCGCGTGGCATTTGGCTACAAAACTGCCGCGTTTTCGCGGCAAATTTCCCGTTTCCGCGGAAATCCTGAGGCGTTTGGCGATGCGTTTTCGTTGAGGAGTTGTACTGGGACTCTACTTCCTATATCTCCTATAAATACCCCTGCAGAGCAACAGAGAAGGGGCGTCCAGAGGCAGAGCCAGAGGGCCAAATATAGGGTTTAGGTTTTCTTCTTATAGTTTATATTTTCTTTCCTCCATTGTAATTTTTATTTTTTTCCTTTTTGTAAAAACTGAGAGGAGATGATGTTTTCATGGAGGAAGGGATCTACTTGTACTGATGGTGACAGTCGGTGTAAGTTTTATTTTTCCACCATTGTTTAATAATCGAATCGAGATTTGTTTTTGTTCTTTTATTATTTTGTTTTTTTTGTTCTTGTTTAATCTTGTGTATCTCAGTATTTGCTTTCTTCTATTTTCTCTCTAATGTCTTGCCCACCATGAGAACCAACTGCTTCGAGACTACCTAGCCGAAGAAGAGCCCTTGATGGCCTATGGCGATGAACAGGTCTTCATAGTTGTCTTTTATTTCATAGTGTAGATTAAGAAGGCGGACGATCCTATACGCCATGCTTGTACGCCTTCTAAGAAAAGGTAAATCATCGCAACGGTTCAAAAGGTAAGCAGACTGAAGAGGTATGTGTTTCTTTCTTTCTTTCTTTCTTTAGTTTAGATTTCTATCTCTATCTCTCTCAAATTTTTTTCACCACACTTCCTTTTAAATACCATCATAACTAATAAAATAAATAAAAATTTTAGAGAATCTTACAAACGCTTCCATCGCTAGTCCCTCCCTGAGGATCACGACCCGCATAGCCTTGCTACAGTGGATTCGAATTGAGAACCTTGCACAACTTGTTCTAAATCTAATATTATTTATTTTGTGTGCAGGTAAAAACTCAATCAAACAAAGGCTAAACCTGCACACAAAATAAGAATATCAGATTTAAGAACAAGGTGTGCAAGTGCTCAATTCGAATCCGCTGTAGCAAGGCTATGCGGGTCGTGATCCTCAGGGAGGGACTAGCGATGGAAGCGTTTGTAAGATTCTCTAAAATTTTTATTTATTTTATTAGTTATGATGGTATTTCAAGGAAGTGTGGTGAAAAGAATTTGAGAGAGATAGAGATAGAAATCTAAACTAAGAAAGAAAGAAAGAAAGAAACACATACCTCTTCAGTCTGCTTACCTTTTGAACCGTTGCGATGATTTACCTTTTCTTGGAAGGCGTACAAGCATGGCGTATAGGATCGTCCGCCTTCTTAATCTACACTATGAAATAAAAGACAACTATGAAGACCTGTTCATCGCCATAGGCCATCAAGGGCTCTTCTTCGGCTAGGTAGTCTCGAAGCAGTTGGTTCTCATGGTGGGCAAGACATTAGAGAGAAAATAGAAGAAAGCAAATACTGAGATACACAAGATTAAACAAGAACAAAAAATAATAATAATAATAAAAGAACAAAACAAACCTCGATTCGATTATTAAACAATGGTGGAAAAATAAACTTACACCGACTGTCGCCATCAGTACAAGTAGATCCCTTCCTCCATGAGAACATCATCTCCTCTCAATTTTTACAGAAAGGAAAAAAATAAAATTACAATGGAGGAACGAAAATCTAAACTACAAGAAGAAAACCTAAACCCTAGATTTGGCCCTCTGGCTCTGCCTCTGGACGCCCCTTCTCTGTTGCTCTGCAGGAGTATTTATAGGAGATATAGGAAGTAGAGTCCCAGTACAACTCCTCAACGAAAACGCATCGCCAACCGCCTCAGGATTGCCGCGGACACGTGAAATTTGCCGCGGAAACGCGGCACTTTTGTAGCCAAATGCCACGCGCTTTCTCGCGTGGCATCCTCTGGTCCGTCCATCTGGGTTTATCCTTCTGAAAATTGAATCTAAGCTCTTCATCTTTGGATTTGGATATAACTTGGGAATCAAGTTACCTAGATCCCAAATCTTTTATCCACGAATTTGTGATCTTAAATTCTCCTTCTTTGGCTTTTATCCTCATCTGCAAGTGTTTAGGGTTGAAAAGAAGTCTATCCTTCCCTCTTCTTTGATATTTGCAACTTTGGCCCTTGTGTATTTGCAATTTTGACATTTGGTATTTGCACTTTTGCACTTGGGCTTCAAACATGGGCTTTTGGGCTCTTTTTAGGCTTTAATTCTTTCTTTTTATTATTTCGAGGCCTGCACATAATAAATTACAAAATATTAATAAATGTGCAGAATTAAATGAATAAATATGAAAATGTGATGGTAAATGTTATGATAAAAATGTATTTTTCACTACCAATCACTACACTAATCATCCAAACACTCATATGAGATACATAGGGTTCCAACATAAAAGATATACAATTATGCATGACATATTCCTATGTATTTAACATGTAAAATAAAAGAAGGGATGACAATCCACATCCATGCTCTACTCATCAAATTACAACACATACGAAACATATTTACAATCACTTAATTAAATAAGGAGAGGGGGAGTGAGAGAGACACTCACATCGAATGCCGTTCGCTGCCGTGCGCGTCGAGGGCCTGTCGGAGATCGCCGAGTTGCTGTTGTGGACGCTGTTGGTGTTGCCGTGCTGTTGTTTGGTTGCCAGATCTGCAGGTGGTGCTCGTCCTGGATTGTGCTGTTGTCGCCGTTGTGGCTGCGCGGACATGGATCTGCTGCAGATTTGCCGGAGAAGTCTGCCGTGTCCTCTGCGGCCTGCTGATGGATGGAGGTCAGCCTGGAAGTGTCATGGGGCTGCTGTGCTGGGAAAGTGCGGCAGCCTGGAGAGGGATTGGAGATCTTGCCGTGGTGGACTGTGCACGACCAATGGGAGGAGATGCCACCAATGGTTGATCGTTACTTGGCCTGATGGTGTGGCTTCGGGGTTGAAGCTTGCTCGGCCATGGACTGGATCAATAGGCGGCTGGGTGGTTGGAGAAGGCCATGGCCTGCAGGTGTTGGATGGGGGTGCGGCTGGATGTGGGAGGATTAAGGGAGAGATTAGCTTAGGGTTAGCTTTAGGTTAAGGATCATGAAGAGATTATATATAGGGGTGTTGGATAATGGGTAAGTGGGTTGTGGTTAAATGGGTATAAGCTTATTGGGTTGAGAGTTTGAGTCCCATAATTAAATAGGTGTTGGGTTTAGGCTAGCGGGCACGGTTTAGGATCCAATAGGTGAATGGATATGCTAATGGGTAGTATTAGGAACGGGTCTAATGGGTTATGGAAATCCAAACGGGTAATTGAATATAGGATCACCAACGGGTAAAGGAGAAATAGGGTAAGAGGCTAACAGGGGAACACAACCTGAATGAACAATATGAGTACCAATGCCAATATCAAACTAAATAAATAAAAATAATTGTGACACAAATAATGATTACTGAATGCTAACAATAGAATAATAATACTTTAACAATAAATAATAATCATAATGAAATAAAAATATTAATAAAGAATAATGACCTTAATGAAATAATGGAAGTAATAATTAAATATCAATCAATAATAATAATGGTAAATATCAAATGTCAAATTACCATTTACTGCCTCAAAATAATTTCCATACTTAATAATAATAATCTCAGGAGAACTAATAAATTAACTTGATTAAACAAAGATAATCAGTAAATTAAAATAAATACTTTGGGAAAAATGAAAATACAGTAGTTTAGATTTGAGATATTACAGCAGAGCTCTCTGGCGATCGACCGGGTCGGTCGATCGGCCCTCCAATCAGACAAGGCGTGCACATTTGTGCACGTCGGTCGATATACTCGGTCGACTGACTCCTGACTCGGTCGATCGGCCCGGTCGACCGGCAGAAACCAGAAACAGGGATTATCGGTATAGAAAACTTGGCTTTTTGACTTAAATAAAATCCCATAAAATCTCTAAAATCTACAAAAATAAGTTCAGTATAATACTTTGATATACAAACATGTTTGAGTAAAAATCAAAACATGTTACAAACATTTTGAACTATTTTGTAACATAGAAATTTTGGCTTAAAATAAAATCTGTATTTTTCCAAATAGATTTTTTCAAAACTTCTCCAAATACAAAAACTAGATATTTTAAACTCTTTTAAAGCTTAGTGTGTATGGATATGATCCACTACACATACATGATGAAATATCTGGTTTTTGAATTAAGCACTAAAAAGGTTTTGGTTAAAACACATGTATATATGAGACTCCAAAAATCAAAATGGTATTTTTCAAAATGAAACTCTTTTGTATTTTTCCAAAATAAAAATTCTTTTATAAAAACTCATCTAAATCTTGTGTGTGAGTGTATATGGTATACTTGAGCAATCCACTAACTATTCTATCCTTTACATTTTATCTAAAAATAAAATCTTAGCAAAACAAACCTAGACTCAAGTCTCCTCTTGAAGGGCTTCACTTGAAGTCTTCTTCTCCTTCTTGACTTGGTCCAAACTTGATGCAACGAGCTAGACTCCTCTTGAGTACTTGATATAGTCTTGATGCATAGGCTCTTGAATCAAACCGTGCTAGCTCCAAAACTTGACTTTAAATCCTTTGTTGAAGCTAAACACCAACTAAGATCTTGATTATAAATCTGAGACTAATTAAACACAAGATTATTAGCACTATAACTACATGAGTTAATCATCATCAAAACTAGAGTGATGGGCCTTTGGGCCAACAATTTGTACTAATCAATTTAAGTGTTTAAGATTATTTCAGGGTTATTAGGATTCAAGATATTTCTTCCCTAAAGGAATATGGTATTGACTCAAGATGACTCAAATACGGGATCAAGAATTCAAGTTACTCAATGATACAAATGGAAAAGCCCGATTGAAGATCTTTTAGTCTCCTACAGCCTTGTAAGATTTTAGTATGTTAAAAAGTAAAGATATGATATACGTGCTCAAGAAGTTACACACACAAAAAAATACTTTTCAGAATACAAGTTTTTGTAATATTGTTTTTGTTGCATGTTTGGTTAATATACATGTCTTATAATTTTTCAAATTTTTATATCAAGTTTAGAACATGTATTTTATCTTCTATACTATGCTACTTAACCCTCAAAACAATAAAATTATTTTAAAAATATTTCCATATCCAAAAATCTATTTTTATCCTATTTCAGGCCTTTACGGTCGACCGGCTGGTCGACCGTCACTATTTCAGGCCAACTTGGTTGACCTACCGGTCGACCGGGCCTTAGAGCCATAGACATGCATGTTGTGCACGTCTGTCGGTCGACCGCACGTCTGACGGTCGACCGGGGCGGTCGACCGTAACCCCTGCGGTCGACCGACCGATCGAACGACTGCAAGCCACTCACTCTCGATTTGTTTCGGTCGACCGGGCCAGTCGACCGGTAGTTCAAAACCCTCTTTTAAAATGCCTGACAGTTGACCGGGCGGTCGACCGGAGCCAATGGCTACTTTGCTAAGTGGCCTGCCAGTCGACCGGTAGCTGTCCAGATTGACACCAACAGCTCTATTCTGGTCTGTTTTATTTTTTATGGATTCCAACGGCTATTTCTTATTTCCAAGTAGCTAAACTCACCCCTAATGACCTGAAAACACTTATGAATAGTATTTATCCTTTGCCTACAAATAGGGGTCATGGCTCTTTGGTTTTTCACAAGAAAAATATCTAAGTTTTAAGTGTTTTCAAGAGAAGAGTGTTTCATTGCTTTCCATTTTCAAAGTTCTTTCTATTGCTAAATTTTTCAGTTAGTTTTCAAGTCTTCTATACTTTTACTACTGAAAATTTTCTCTCATTTTATTTCATGAGCCAAAAATCATCTCCACTCTATAAGAAGTTATAAAAGTGTTTGTGGTCTTTTTAGATCACCATGTAACTTGTATTCCTTTAAGTTGTGGTTCCTCTTGTGTGAGGATAGTATTGTTAGAGTTGGGTACTCTCGGTCTTGTGTAGACCAATTGTAATCCCTTGGGTGTAAGGTTCCTGTGTGGAAGTTCCCTTTGTAGATTTAGTGAAAATCCTTCATAGTGGTGAAAGCGGGGACGTAGAGCAGTAGCTCGAACCTCGAAAACAAATTCTCTTATATTTGCGATTGGTTTCCTTTTTCTTATTTTACATTCTTGTACTTATGCTAATACTTGCCTTGTTTTCATTATTGCATTCTTTTCATCTTCTTTCATTTTTCAGTTTATACTCATATCAACAAGGAAGCAATTAAGCACCTCAACTAATAATCTAGAGAAATCAAAGAGGAGAAGTTCTAAGCCTTTCACGGGGAATTCGGCTTCAATTTCTTATTTTGAGTGACCGCTTGCAACTTATTTTTAAAAGTGCATTAGATTAGCATAACACCTATTCACCCCCTCTAGGTGTTTTTCAATTGGTATCAGAGCTTTGGTCTCTAGGTTCTTGACTTAACATCCTTAGAGAGATCCTTAATTGCTAATCATCATTTTCATATTTCATCCTCATACACTTTAGTAAAGATGGCTGAAGGTATTAAGACCCCACCCAAGTTTGATGGCCTTAACTTTTTCATATGGAAGGTTAAGATAACTGTGTTTTTTGCAATCCTTAGGAAGCCGGGTTGCAAAGGCGGTGCTTTTAGCGCACACCTTGGTGATGAGGATACCTAGTCCGATATTCCCATGAAAGAGTTTAACGCAAATGCTATGGCACACTATGCCTTACTTTAAGCTCTTAATGATGATGACATTGCTAGAGTCATACATTGTAAATCCGCATATGAGATTTGGACTCACCTTTTAGTCACTCATGAGATATGGAGGAGAGGGCTAAAGTTGACCTCTTATGTTTCCAATATGAAAACTTTACCATGCAAGAAAATGAATCTAGTCATGATATGGTTACTAAATTTACAAAAATTACTAACGGGCTTGCTCCTTAGGTGACGGCATTGACAACGATCAAAAGATGAGGAAGATCATTTGTGCACTTCCTCCATCTTAGGAAGTCAAACCTACAACCTTGAATGAGCTCAATGACAAGGAGGAAATAGAGCTCATTGGTCTCATTGGGAACCTCAAGACCCATGAGATGGAGAGAAAAGCTAGAGAAGAAATGGCTCATCTAAAGAAGAAAGCACTGGCCTTCAAAAGCTCTTCCACCTACTCCGACGAAGATGATGAAGAAGAGGATGATGAAGATCTCTCTCTTCTTGTGAAAATGTTCGGAGAATGTACAACAATGCAAAATTTCAAAATAGAAGAAGATGGCAAGGAAAAGAAGATCATTTGCTTCAATACCGGAAGCCGGGGCATATTGTTGCGGATTGTCCGAAAAATAAGAGCAAACCCTCCACCTCCAAGAAGTCATACAAGAAGAAGGCTTTAAAGGCTACTTGGGATTCAGAGAGTGAATCCGAAGAAGAAGTTGACACGGCCCACATATGTTTCATGGCTAATGAAAACACAAATAAGGTAATTCTCAAATCATCTATTGAAGATTGTTAATTATCTATGGATGAATTAGGAGAAGCTTTTGAAGAATTATCTCATAATTATGATTTTCTTAAAAAGAAATATTTAAAAATGAAAAAGGAAAATGAAACTCTTAACCACAAAGTTTTCTTACTCACAAAGGAAAAGGATGAATTGTTTTCAACTCTTACTTCCACTCAAAAAGATTTTGATGCTTACAAGATTTCTTGTAAAGCTAAATTTTCTTTGATAGATAAAGATGAGATTTCCATACTAAAGAAAAAAATTAACTCCTTGGGAGAAGTTTTAAAGAAATGTGATTTTGATAAATCTAGATTGGAGGCTATGTTTCCTAAGAAACATATCCCAAAGAAACAAAATCATGCTACACACACCCATGCTCACAAGTTTCGACATTTGCATTCTCATCATGCCAAACATGTGCACAAACCAAACATTCACACTCCACACACTCATCATGCATTCATGTATGGTAAAGTTTATGCATACACTTATTGTGGTCGAAAGGGTCACTTAGCTAAATTTTATTTTAATAGAATAAATGTCTTAAATAATCATGTTTGGGTTCGTAATGCTAACATTAAAGGATCCAAGAAAATTTTGGTATCAAATTCAACAATTATGTTACATGATGTAGATACACTCTAAAGCTCAAAGACGTAGAGAGCGGTGGTATCTTGATAGTGTTGCTCAAGGCACATGACATGGGATATCAACAACTTTGTAACCCTATCAAGATACCATGAAGGTGGCACCGTCACCTTCAGAGATGACTCCAAAGGAAAGATTGTTGGTATATGTAACATTAAACTTGGTTCATCTCCTATGATTGAAAATGTTGCTTTAGTTGATGGCCTCAAGCATAATCTCTTGAGTGCTAGTCAACTTTATGATAAAGGTTTTAATGTGATTTTTGATGATTTAACTTGTAATATTTTTGATAGACAAACTAATGCATATATACTTTTCGGATTTCGTGAAAACAATGTATACATGATTGATATGTCTAATATGCAATATAATGCTACTTGTTTGAATGCCTTCAATGATAACTCTTGGTTGTGGCATAGGAGACTAGGCTATATTTCGTTTGACTATCTATCTAGAATGAACAATAAGGATACGGTGAAAGGTATTCCTTACTTGAAATTTGAAAAGGACCGCATTTGTGATGCGTGCCAACGTGGAAAACAAACCAAGTCCTCTTTCAAATCCATCAAGGATATCATGACATCACGACCTTTGAAGTTAATTCATATGAATTTGTTTAGTCCTACTAAAACTAAAAGTCTAAGTAGAAATCGTTTCACTTTTGTTTTGGTTGATGATTTTTCATGTTTTACTTGGGTTTTCTTTTTAGAACACAAAATCAAGCCTTTTCACATTTTCAAACATTTAGGAAAAGAGTTGAAAAGGAAAATGATTCTTCAATTTTACGAGTAAGAAGTGATAGAGGTGGTGAATTCAATCGCCAATCCTTTATCACTTACTGTGAAGAAAATGAAATTAAACATGAATTATCTTGTCCTAGAACTCTATAATAAAATAGAGTAGTTGAGAGGAAAAATCAAACACTTCAAGAAATGACTGGGACTACGATAAATGAATACGGTCTCCCTCAATACCTATTGGCCGAGGCCGTAAACACATCTTGTTACATATCAAATAGGGTTTTCTTTTGCAAAAACACTTCTAAATCTTCTTTCAAAATTTACTATTCAAGAAAACTAAATGTTTCTTATTTTAAAGTTTTTGGTTGTAAATGTTTTGCTTTAAATACTAAAGATAATTTAGGTAAGTTTGATGCAAAATCTTATGAAGCTATTTTTGTTAGTTACTCTAACACTAGTAAAGCCTATAAAGTCTTCAATAAATCTACAATGACTATTGAAGAATCTATACATGTAAAGTTTGCAAAATCTAATGTTTTTGTTAAGAATGTTGTAAAAATAGATTCCTTAGATGAAGATATGGAGAGGATTACCTTGAAGGATTCACCTGTAAAAGAAGACGGGCCAAAGATTGATGTGCAAAGTGAAGTTCAAGAAGTTGAAGTGGAGGCACCACAACCACTTCCAAAGGATTGGAGATTCACTCCACATCACCCCAAGGATCTAATTATCGGTGATGTATTAAAAGGGGTAACTACTTGTTCTAAACTCCATGATCTTTGTGGCCATTATGATTTTATTTCTCATTTTGAACCAAAGAACATCCTCGAAGCCGAGGGCGACTCACATTGGTTGCTTGCCATGCAAGAGGAGCTCAATCAATTTGAGCGCAGCTAAGTTTGACATCTTGTCCCTAGACCCCATGATAAACCAACAATTGATACTAAATGAATTTTCAGGAACAAGTTGGATGAATCGAGTAATGTTGTTAGGAATAAAGCTAGATTAGTGGCCCAAGGTTACACCCAAATTGAAGGTATCGATTTTGAGGAAACCTTTGCACCCGTAGTACGGCTTGAAGCCATACGGATAACACTTGCTTTTGCTTCCTATAAAGATTTCAAACTTTTTCAAATGGATGTCAAAAATGCATTTTTAAATGGATTTATTGAAGAGGAGGTGTATGTTGAACAACCCTCGGGTTTGTTAATCCTACACATCCGGATTTTGTTTTCAAACTAGATAAAGCTTTATATGGTTTAAAACAAGCTCCTAGAGCTTGGTATGAAAGACTTTCATCATTTCTTATTTCTAATGGTTTTGCTAAAGGTACAATAGATACCACCTTGTTTACTAAATATGTTGAAAATGATATTCTTATTGTTCAAATATATGTTGATGATATTATATTTGACTCTACTAATGAAAAACTTTGCAAAGATTTTGAATCATGCGTGAAGCAGAAATTTGAGATGTCTATGATGGGCACACTTAACTACTTCCTTGGACTCCAAATCAAGTAAAGGAGTGATGGGATTTTCATAAATCAAGCCAAGTATACGAAGGAACTCATCAAGAAATTTAGGCTTGAAGGGGCTAAGACAAGCAAAACTCTTATGGCTATCACAACAAAACTTGACAAGAATGAGTAAGGTATAAATGTAGACATTAAACTCTATCGTAGCATAATTGGTAGTTTATTATATTTAACGGCTAGTAGGTCGGATATTATATTTAGTGTTTGTCTTTGTGCTAGATTTCAATCGTGTCCTAAAGAGTCCCATTTGATTGCGGTTAAACGCATTATTAGATATCTTAAGGGCACCATTGGAATGGGTTTTGGTATCCGAAGACCGGACAATTTTCATGACGAGTTTTTTGGATGCCGACTATGCGGGCTGTAGAGTGGATAGGAAGAGTACTAGTGGAACCTGTCAGTTTTTAGGAAATTGTTTATTTCATGGTCTTCCAAGAAGCAAAATTCTGTAGCTCTCTCAACCACCGAGGCGGAGTATATTGCGGCGGGGCTTGTTGTGCACAAGTCCTATGGATGAAACATACTCTCCTTGATTATAATTTGCATTATGATCATATTAAAATATTTTGTGATAATACTAGTACTATTCATATGACTAAAAATGTAAATCAACATAGTAAGACTAAGCACATTGACATTCAGTATCACTTTCTTAGAGATCATTATGAGGAAGGAGATATTGAAATTGATTATGTTTCTACCGATTTTCAAATTGCGGATATTTTACTAAACCACTAGATTATAATAGATTTTCCTTTATATGTGGTGAATTAAATGTTTGTATTATGGATTCATGAAAATTTGCAAATACTCTTCAAACATGTTTTATTGACTTGACCCTTTTTGATGCATGACAAAAAGGGGGAGAAATACTTTTGAGTTATTATTTCCTTTTCATGCATACTTTTGTTTCTTATTCTTAATAAATAGCGTGATTTGAGGGGAGCTTTTTCAAGCTCTTTCATTTTTTCCTCTAAATAACTCATATGTTTTGTCATCATCAAAAAAGGGGAGATTGTTGGCCAAGGTTACAATCACCCGGTTTTAGAGTTTTGATGATCACAAAACATATATAGTTATTTGTACTAATCAAGTTTTAGTGTTTAAAATTATTTCAGGGTTCTTAGGAATCAAGATGTTTCTTCCCTAAAGGAAGGTGGATTGACTCAAGATGACTCAAATACGGGATCAAGAAATCAAGTTACTCAACGATGCAAATGGAAAAACCTGATTGAAGATCTTATAGTCTCCTAGACCCTTATAAGATTTTAGTATATTAAAGAGTAAGGATATGATATGCGTGCTCAAGAAGTTACACACACAAAAAAAATACACTTTTCAAAATATAAATTTTGGTAATATTATTTTTGAAAATCACCTAGAGGGGGGGGTGAATAGGTGATTATGCTAATCAATGCACACTTAAAAATTGTGATGCAACAATCAACCCAAAACAAGACTAGAAGCCGAATACCCCGTGAAGGGTTCTGAACTTCTTCCTCCTGATTCCTCTAGATATGAGTTGGAGGTGCGCAATGCAATCTTGTTGTATGAGTTTTTGATTGACAATATGATCATGCAACAAGTGAATATAACTATGAAGAGCAAGTATAATGTTGCAAAGAAAATGTGAAGCAAGTAGATAAAGCAATGAATATAAAGTTAGTGATAGAAGCAAGAATTAAGAGCAAGTAAGAACAAGTAAACCAAACGCAAACACGGAGAATTTTTTCGAGGTTCGAGCACCCAGCTCTACGTCCCCGCCTTCACCCAGAAGGATTTCTAACCACTATAATATCACAAAGAATTACAACCAACGGAGTACCCAACTCCACAATTTTAAGTACAAGTTCTCTCTTGGTGATCAAAAGATCACAAACTATCTTTTATAAACGCCTCTTTCCCTTACAAGAGCCCTGTAGAGTAATGATTAGTATTAAAGCTCAAATAGTGTAAGTGAAAAAGGAATGAACTAGAGAGAGTTAGAAAATGAAACTTCAGCGATGAGAGAATCTTCAGCACAAAAACCAAGGACCAAACTCTCTTGAAAGCTTTAGAAAACTTTTGAAACTTTTGTATATAGCTTGTTGTTATTGTAGTTGTTAAAAACAGAACCCTAATCACCACTATTTATAGGATAGGGCTAGGGATTAAAAAGTTAACACATATAATGTTAATTAGGAAGATTTGACGCATAAAATATCCCCTAAATACGTTTAGAAACGAAAAACATAAATTAAAATGTGTTTAAAAACTAGCCGTTATGGCTAAAACGGCTATCTCGTCGGCCGCCAGTCGACCGGGATTCAAATAAAAAGAGCCGTTGCAGGCATCGGTCGACCGCCCGGTCGGCCGAAACAAACAGAGAGTGACAGAAACCACTTCAGTCGGTCAGCCGCCGCCCGGTCGACCGAAGGGTCCGGTCGACCGTAAACGTGCACACTGATACATCAAAACTGCCAATAATACCAGTCGACTGGGTCGGTCGACCGGTTTGACCTGACATAGTGACGGTCGACCGGTCGGTCGACCGGCTCAGGCCAAAAGCTGAAACTCAAACACAATTTTAAGGAGATTTTGATATCTAATAAAATATTTTTGATATGAAACATGTATAATGCCTAAAATAGAGTTTATAAACAGAAGAATTTGTATTAAATATTTTATATATATATATTTATAGAGAATATATCTAGGAAAGGCATGTGCACAAAAAACGTGTGTGATGGAGCTTCAATTCTATTCACTATTCTTTTTAACAAAACTACAAAAACTAGAAACAAAACTAATGAATTATCTTGAGCCAAACAAAAGTCTTGAGCCATGTAAAGTCTTGCTAGAGCCTTCTCTTCTATGATCCTTCCTTGATGTGCCATAAGCCTTCTTTGATCCATGAACCTAGAAGATCTTGCAATAGCTAAGCAATGGCTTCCAAACATGGTACAAACCTGAAACTTATCTTTAAACAAAACTTATTAGTAACAAATAGCTCTTATTTGTTTTGTTATCATCAAAACTCTAAACAAATGGAGAGTGTAACCTTTTGGGCCAACAATCTCCCCCTTTTTGATGATGACAAAACAAATAGGCTATGTTAAAAAATAAAGGAGAGGTGTAAGCTCGGTGTAAGCTCCCCCTCAAATTATGCTATATTAAACAACTAAAAACAATGTAATATGCAAGCAAAAACCATGAAACAAACACTTGTATAAAACACTTGCAAACCACTTAAACTCAAAAACTAAAAACATATATAACTCATTCTCCCCCTTTTTGTCATACATCAAAAGGGTTAAGAAAACATTTTTATTCAATAACACAAATATTAAGTTCACCACAAATAAAAGAAAATCGGCAAAATCAAGTGGTTTAGTGAAAATATCGGCAGTTGCAAATCCGTAGAAACATAATCAATATCTATATCACCTTTCTCAAAATGATCTCTAAGAAAGTGATATCTAATCTCAATGTGCTTGGCTTACTATGTTGATTTACATTTTTTGTCATATGTATAGTACTAGTTTATCACAAATATATTTTTATATGGTCAAAATGTAAATCATAATCAAGGAGAGTATGTTTCATCAAAAAGTTGTGCACAACAAGCCCCCGCCGCAACATACTCCGCCTCGGCGGTTGAGAGTGCTACAGAATTTTATTTCCTAGAGGACCATGAAACAGACAATTACCAAGAAATTGACATGACCCACTAGTACTCTTTCTATCTACTCTACAACCCGCATAGTCAGTATCATCCGAATAACTCGTCATAGAGAAATCTCCGGTTTTTTCGGATACCATAGACCCATTCCAATTGTGCCCTTAATATAACGAATGATGCGTTTTACCGCAATAAGATGAGACTCTTTAGGACACGATTGGAATCTAGCACAGAGACACACACTAAACATGATGTCTGGCCTACTTGCCGTCAAATATAACAAACTTCCTATCATGCTTCTATATAACTTAATATCAACACATTTACCTTGTTCATCCTTATCAAGCTTGGTTGTAGTTGCCATGGGAGTGTTGCAAACTTTTGAGCTTTCAAGTCCAAACTTCTTTACGAGTTCCTTTGCATACTTGGCTTGACATATGAAATTCCCATCTTGCAATTGCTTGATTTGGAGTCCAAGGAAGAAATTCAATTCACCCATGGAAGACATTTCAAACTCACTTTGCATAACCTTTTCAAACTCCTTGCATAAAAACTCATTAGTAGAACCAAAGATTACATCATCAACATAAATTTGCACAATTAAAATGTCATTATCAACATGCTTAGTAAAAAGAGTTGTGTCTACTTTGCCTTTAACAAAGTCATTTGAAATTAGAAAACTAGAAGCCTTCATATCAAGCTCTTGGAGCTTGTTTCAATCCATACAAAGCTTTATCAAGTTTAAAAACAAAATTAAGATGAACATGATCAACGAAACCGGGAGGTTGTTCAACATAAACTTCTTCATTTATAAAACCATTTAAAAATGCACTTTTCACATCCATTTGAAAAAGTTTAAATTTTTTAAAAGATGCAAAAGTTAGTGTTATCCGTATGGCTTCAAGCCGTGCTACGGGTGCAAAGGTCTCCTCAAAATCAATTCCCTCAACTTGAGTGTAACCTTGGGCCACTAACCTAGCTTTATTCCTAATGACATTTTCAAACTCATCTATCTTATTCCTAAAGATCCACTTAGTACCATTATTGGTCTATCGTGAGGCCTAGGAACAAGGTGCCAAACTTGGTTGCGCTCAAATTGATTGAGTTCCTCTTGCATGGTTAGCAACCAATATGAGTCCGTCTCGGCTTCGAGAATGCTTTTGGGTTCAAAATGAGAAATGAATGCAAAGTTACCACATAAGTCATGGAGTTTGGAGCGAGTTGTTACCGAGTTGTACCCCTTAGATACATCAGATATGATGAGTTCCTTGGGGTGATTTAGCGTATCTCCAATCTTTAGGAAGCGGTTGAGAGCTTCCTCTTTATCCTCTTGAACATCACCAATAGGTTCTTGCTTCTCTTCTTGAGCTGGTGAGTCCTTCAAGGATAGTCTCTCCATGTCTTCACCTAATGGATCAATCTCTACAACATTTCTCAACAACCACATTAGATTCTTCAAATTTAACATGCATGGATTCTTCAATGGTAAGAGAAGATCTATTGAATACTCTATAATCTTTACTAGTAGAAGAGTATCCAACAAAGATAGCTTCATAAGCCTTAGCATCAAATTTACCCAAGTTATCTCTAGTATTCAAAACAAAACACTTGCATCCAAAAACTTTGAAATATGCAACATTAGGTTTTCTAGAATGATACATTTCAAAAGATGTTTTGGAAGAATTTTTACACAAATAAATACGATTTGATATGTAGCATGCGGTGTTTACGGCCTCGCCCATAGATATTGAGGGAGGTCATATTCACTTATCATAGTCCTAGCCATCTCTTGAAGTGTTCTATTCTTTCTTTCTACAACTCTATTTTGTTGTGGAGTTCAAGGACTTGACATTTCATGCTTGATTCTCTTTTCATCACAATAAGTCATGAAGAGTTGGTTAACAAACTCACCACCTCTATCACTCCTTATCTTCAAAATCGAAAAACCTTTTTCTTTTCAACCCTTTTTCGAAAAATCTTGAAATGAGAAAAAGTTTGATCTTTATTTTCCAAAAAGAAAACCCAAGTGAAGCGGGAAAAATCATCAACTAAAACAAATGCATATCTACTACCATTTAAGCTTTTAGTTTTAGTTGGTCCAAAAAGATCCATATGAATTAATTCTAATGGCCTTGTTGACATGATATCCTTAATTGGTTGAAAGAAGACTTGGTTTGTTTCTCATGTTGGCACGCACTACAAATGCGGTCTTTCTCAAACTTCAAGCAAGGAATACCCTTCACCAATTCCTTAGAATTAATCCTAGAAAGATGGTCAAAAGATGCAGTCCTAATCTTCTATGCCAAAGCCAAGAATTTCATCAAAAACATTCAAGCATTTAGTAGAACAATCCAAATTAAGCATGTCAATAATATAAACATTATCATCACGAAATCCGGTGAGAAACAATCATTGGTTTTGCAATCAAAAATCTTGCAAGAAGAATCATCAAAAACAACTTTAAGTCCATGATCACAAAGTTGACTTATACTAAGCAAATTATGTTTTAAACCATCAACAAGAACAACATTTTCTATAATAGGAGATGCACCAACTTGAATGTTACCTATACCGATGATAGTGCCCTTGGAGTCATCCCCGAAGGTGACGGTGCCACCTTCCACGTACCTTGATAGGGTTGTAAAGTTGTTGATATCCCATGTCATGTGTCTTGAACAACCACTATCAAGGTACCACCGCTCCTTACGTCTTGGAGCCTTGGTGTGTACCTACATCAAATAACTTAGGACTTGATTTTGGTACCTACATTTTCTTGGGTCCTAAAGAGTTAGTACCATGAACCCAACAAGATTATTTGATCTATTTACTTGGTCATAGCAAAACTTAGCCAAATGTCCATTCTTACCACAATAAGTACATCTATATACTCTACCATATTTAAAAGCATAGTGTGTGAGAGACTTGTGAGCATGTTGGATGTCGCATGAGTGTTGTGTGAAGTGTGAGCATGAGGAATTTTAACATGAGAATCTTTAGCATGAGAAGTGTGCCTTTTAGAAACATTTCTTCAAGTTTCTTAGTGTTAAAAGCACAATCTTTCAAAACTTTTTCAAAATCAACAATCTTAGTTTTTAAAGAAGAAATTTCTTTTTCATCAATCTTAGGAAATTTTGCTTTGCAAGCAACTTTATAAGCACTAAATTCTTTTGAGTAGAAATGAGAATGGAAGAATTTCATCTTTTTCTTTAGAAACAATAGCAAGTTGATTT
>JAVJIF010032271.1:0-106505 GCA_038442645.1 Agave tequilana | reverse complement strand
GGGGGGTGAATAGGTGTGA
Organism: Agave tequilana; assembly: GCA_038442645.1. Classification (NCBI taxonomy): domain Eukaryota; kingdom Viridiplantae; phylum Streptophyta; class Magnoliopsida; order Asparagales; family Asparagaceae; genus Agave; species Agave tequilana. The sequence goes on along the minus strand of JAVJIF010032271.1, from coordinate 106,486 downwards.
ATGCTAATCTAATGATCTTTTTAAACTTTAATAAAATGAGTGATGCAACGATCTCTCAAAACACGACTAAGAGCGAATACCCCTTGCGAGGTTTGAACTCCTTCCTCCCAATTCCCTAGATATGGGTTAGAGGTGCGCAATGCAACCGTGTGTATGAGATATGATCGAACAAGTAAAGGATGAAATGCTATGATGAGATAACACAAGGCAATATAGCAAGTAAATAAACTAGACAAGATTGCACAAGTAAAGGGTTAGTTCTCAAGCAAGTAATTCAAGACAATATAAAGCAAGAGAAATTTAAAGCAAGAATAACGCAAAGGCAATCGCAAACAAGATGATTTGTTTCGAGGTTCGAGCACACTTGCTCTAGTCCCCGCCTTCACCTCCATGAAGGGTTTCCACTATCCACCGAGGATGCTTTACAATTTGGTCTACCGAAGGACGAGCACCGAGCTCCACCGAGTACAAAGGACCTCTACCGAAAGAGGTTGCTCCACAAGGAAAGGATTACAAGAACCAAGTGATCACAACAAGATCACTACATATTTCTCAAACTCTTTTACAAAACACTCTCACTTCAATTACAACTTCACTATAGAATGAGTATAGGATTTTTGGCTCTATGAAGTGTGGTGAGAAAAACTCAGTTGTAGAGTGATATTAGCAATCAAACACAACTGAAAAACTAGCTCAAAAAGAATTGAAATGAAAGCTTTAAACTCTTTTCTTTCTCTTTTGAAAACAATGCAAACTTGAGGATTTTCTAAGTGATATGAAGGAGAGACTTCTCCTCTATTTATAGGGTTGAAAATAAGTTAAAACATTTTCTTTACACCTAATTCAACCTGCAAAAGCACCCCAACAACTCTCTAAAAATCTGTTAAAGCAGAAAAAGAAAACAGTTTTTCAGAAAATCCAAAGAGGAAAGAGCCGTTGCAAAGTTGCAGGCTTGGTGGTCGACGGTCGGTCGACCGCCAGCCTAGCTGGAAGTAGCCGTTGGCTCCCGGTCGACCGGTCCGGTCGACCGACCAAAAGGAGGAAACACAGTTTCCTTCTTCCGGTCGACCGGTCCGGTCGACCGAAATATCCCGAGAGCAATCTGCTCTCCGTCGGTCGACCGGTCCGGTCGACCGACGGACATGCACAAACAGTGCATGTCCAGACACATCGCCGGTCGACCGGGGCCGGTCGACCGATGTTGCCTGAAACTGAAAAACTGGGTGTTTTGAAGATGGAATTTTTGTAAAATATTTTAATAATACCAATAGCTAAGTATTATGCAAGAAAAAAGTTTATACACATGTTTTAAACAAGTTTTTCAGGATATAAAGCTTTGGTACATGTAATATATAAACTAAGGCATAAAAACTTAGAAATAACCATTTCAAAAACATAGGAAATATATGAAACAAGTGTGTGTGCAAATCCTAGAGCCAAATTTTCTATATTCAAACTTTAACATTCTAAACTTACAAACTTCTAAGAGACTTCAAAGCAATGCTTCAAGATGGGCTATCTTCATTGATCTTCAATTTGCATCTTGAGCCAATTGGAGTTGACTTGAGTCCAAAACCTTGTATTTGTGAGAGAAGACTTCTAGTATGAATAGAAATCTGAAAACACACTTAAAACAATAAATGTTATTAGTACAAATAACTAATATGTTTTGTAATCATCAAAATACACTAAACAAGGGTGATTGTAACCTTGGGCAACACCAAGTAGATAGTGTTGGACCTGATATGTGCTCAGGGCGAGACGCGTGGCTTTTGGGCCTATGTTGGGCCTGCATGCATGATGGGCCTGTTGTTGGAAAAGTGACCGACTTGGGACGTCACTAAGTGGCAGGACAGGTGTCGCTATCTCCACTTGCATTGGAATCACCACTACAAATGCCCCCCTCTTTCCCCTTTTCGGCGTGTACGATCGAAAAGGGGGGAAGCGTAATCGACTTGATCCTCCGACTAGTACATGTTTTGTCGCTTTATGGTCAGAGGAAGTGATTGGCTCATCTCTTCGTATCTTTCACATTCAATGATGTCCTTGATCGGTATGGCCAACTGTCAAATCACACGTCTGATCGGCGTGCGTGGAGGAAAAATAGTCAATCATTTCGCTGATAGGGTCATTGGGATCTGTGCGACAGTTCAATTTGAATCAAGGATCGTCGTGATGCTCGATTCAAACCCTAGGCTATCATTGCAATGATGTCTCTTTCCAATGTATAAAAGGGAAAAGGTTTGAGCAGCATCTTCTGAAAGCCCTAGTTTTTCAAAATTCCCAAATCTTCTCTCCTTCGTCCCCAAGCTCGGGAGCGAATCTTTCATTTTCCAGTTATTTGGACCAGATCTGAGAGATGGCTAGTTAGAAGAAAGTTGTTGCTACTGAGAGGAAAAGGCCTCATTTCAGAATGAGAGAGGCGATGGATTTCGATCCTCTGCTAATCATTCTCCAAAATCAACAAGATGTAGTCCCATTATTTGAAGAACCATCGCATCCTTCTGCCCCCCCCCCCCCGACATTGTTGTAGAGTGATGTGATCGAAATACAGATCACAGGGTTCTCCCTCCTGAGGGAGGTGTGTACTTCCATCAAGGTGTTGGCATTTGGAGTGCACCTTCCCTCAATGTCTTTGTTCACCGAGTGTTTTTTTTATGGCTTGCTCTCACCCAGTTGATACCTGGTGTGTGGCAGACACTCCTAGCATATAAGGCTCTTTGTGAAGATTTTGTCCCTGATTCGTATAGCCTTGCAAATTTTGCATCCTTCTATACGACAAGAAAAACTTCAATCCGAAGTTACTCTTTCATCTCGAGGGGAGGCCATCAGAAGTTGACTGTTAACCTTCTGGATAGTGATCATGGGTGGAAAAATTTTGTCGTCCACATATCTTGTCTTGAGAAGCCACCGAGGAGAGTAATAGGAGATTTGGGGCTCAGGCGCAGTTGCCCAGGGGAGCGAGTTGGTCTCAGCAGAATTTAAAAAATGAGTCGAGAAGTGTATGGGATTGATCACGACAAGCGCAACTGGAGTTGGCTATTGTGCTCGCATAAACCCGTTGAGCCTCCCGCTGCCCCGAAGAATAAACCCTCCACTAAGGGCCCGACAAGGTCAACCTCTGGCATTGCTGGAGTAAAGTCAGGTGAAGATGAGGCTCTGCCCAAAGAAGAAAAAGGAACAGTCTTCAGCTGGGATTTCCTTGAAGAAGAGGATGTTGGCCCAAGAGGTTACACTCTCCACTTGTTTAGATTTTGATGATAACAAAACACTTAAGGGTATATTGGTATAATAAGTTTGTTAAGATGAGTTTCAGGTTAGTAATTTTGAAGGCCCATTGTTTAGCTTTTTGTAAGACTTTCTTGGTTCATGAAGAAAATAAGGCAAAAGGCACTAGAAGGAATATTCATAGAAGAGAAGGCTCTAGCATGACATTGCCATGGCTCAAGACTTCTGAGTTTGGCTCAAGAGACTTCATTAGATTTGTTTTCAGTTTTATAGTTTTGTTAAAGAATAGTGGATAGGTTGAAGCTCAAATACACACACATAAATTTAATACGTTTGGTTTTTGATTTAATCGGTTTTGGATTTTAAGTACATATATCGGGTTTGGTTTTGAACCAGTTTTAGTTCTGCTGATCTGCTTGACACCCTTTTATAGTTATATCATAAATTTTTATTCTTATATTCAAATAACATGATTTAAAATTGCATTTCAAAGATAACTTTTAGATCTAAATTTCTTATTAAATAATCATTCTCAGATTCAGATTTTAAAGATGTCAAATATTTAATTGAACTCTGTCTTGTTCTGAAAATAGCTTACAGTTTTGTTTTGACACCTGTCAGTTTTTTATTGATAACTTTTTAATAAAAAATGATATTGAGTTGATTTCAGTTGAATTAAAAACGAAGACTAAATATCTACAAATTATTCCTATATATCTTATTTTGAATTCGAACGTTTGCAGCCTGAAAATGTGCTCAAAGTTGACCAATCTGCCAGATTGGCAGTAATGGCTAATTTTCTGGAGGCTGATTTTTAACATGTTTTCAAAATGTGTTAAGTTTAAATAAACGTGGTTAGCTGTATTAGAGGGTCAATTTCTTCCTCTTATATTCAGGTAAAACTTTTTCATGTTTACTCTTCCTAAATCCTATATAAAGGGGTCATTAGGGTACAGGTTTTCACAACAACAAGCATGGCAAAATATTCAAAGTTTTCAAAGGCTTTCAAAAGAGTTTGTTCATTGGTTTTTGTGCTGAAGAATCTCTCATTCTTGAAGTTTTAGTTTCTAAACTCTTTCAAGTTCTTTTTCTTTTCCACTTACAATATTTGAGCTTTAATTCTAACCATTGTTCCACAGGGTTCTTGTAAGGGAAAGAGGCTTTTGTTAAAGAGAATTTGTGGTCTTTTGATCACCAAGAAATACTTGTATTCGAGATTGTGGAGTTGGGTACTCCAGTGTGATTGTAACTCTTTGTGAAGTTATAGTGGTTAGAAATCCTTCTGGGGAAGGCGGGGACGTAGAGCTGGGTGCTCGAACCCGGAAAAATTTTCGGTGTTTGCGTTGGGTTTACTTGCTCTATCTCTTGCATTATATTCTTGTTTCAATATTTGCTTTAATTACTTGCTACAATTACTTGCTCTATATATACTCATTGCTTTATTCACTTGTTGCATATTCATATTGTCAATCAAATACTCATACAACAAGATGCATTGCGCACCTCTAACTCTTATCAAGAGGAATCACGAGGAAGGAGTTCAGAGCCCTTCACGGGGTATTCGGCTTCTAGTCTTGTTTTGGGTGATTGTTGCATCATAATTTTTAATTGTGCATTGATTAGCATTATCACCTATTCACCCCCTTTAGGTGATTTCAATTGGTATCAGAGCATGGACTCTAGTTTTGGCTTAACATCCTTAGAGAGATCCTAAAAATTTGCTAATCAATACTTGCATTCTTTCATTCATACACTAGTAAACATGGCCGACAACATTAAGACCCCTCCTAAATTTGATGGACTAAATTTCCTCATTTGGAAGGTTAGGGTGACTATTTTTCTACAATCTTTAGGTAGCTTAGTGGCTAAATCCTTGACCAAGCTCTATGTTAGACCCGATAGTGAGGAGAGCACTTGGTCCAACTTTACCTATAAAGAATATGAGGCTAATTCTAAGGCCCAAAATTTCCTTCTCACCGCCTTGAATGAGGATGATCTTACACGGGTTATACACTACCAATCCGCCTATGAGATTTGGCAACATTTGTTGGTCACTCACGAGGGGACATCACAAGTCAAGAGAGCCAAAATAGATCTCTTGAGGTCCCAATATGAAAGTTTCAAAATGCTTGAAGATGAGTCTATTGATTCTATGATTACAAGGTTTATAAAGATTACTAATGCTCTTTCTTCTCTAGGTGATGATATAAGCAATGATCAAAAGGTGCGAAAAGTGATTCAAGCTCTTCCTTCATCATGGGAGATAAAGGCTACCACCTTAAAAGAGTTGAATGATAAAGATGAAATGGATCTCATAAGTCTTATTGGAAACCTTAAGACTCATGAGATGGAGAAGAAGGCAAGAGAAGAAGCGGTACCTCAAAAGAAGAAGTCCATAGCCTTCAAGTCTTCCTCCACAATCGACGACAATGAAGAAGATGATGAGGAGCTATCTCTCCTAGTAAGAAATGTGAAGAGGTTGTACCGCAAGAACAAACTCAACTTTAGAAGGAAATTGGAAGGGAAGGAGGAGAGAAGAATCATATGCTTCAATTGCCGCAAACCCGGACACATCATGACCGATTGCCCGGATTTCAAGAAAAAGGTGACTTCCTCCTTTAAACAAAAGAGGCCGGTTGAAAAGAAAGCATTCAAAGCTACTTGGCATTCGGAAGCGAATCTGAAGATGAGGTCGATACGACAAATATGTGTTTCATGGCAAACACACCCAAGGTAACCTCTCAACCTTTTGATGAAGATAATGAATTAAGTAAAGAAATGCTTGTACATGCCTTTGTTGAACTTTCTGAAAGCTATGATGATAAAAAGGAGAATGTTAAATTGGAAAAGAAAATTGCTTTCTTAAAAATCAACTTGCTATTGTTTCACAAGAAAAGGATGAAATTTTTGTAACCTTGTTTCTACTAAAAGAGAATTTGAAGCTTATAAAGTTGCTTGTAAAGCAAAATTTTCAAAAGTTGATGAAAATGAATTTCTTTGTTAAAAACTAGAATTGTTGATTTTGAAAATGTTTTGAAAGATTGTGCTTTTAATACTAAGAAATTAGAAGAAAAGTTTTCAAAAAGGCACACTCCACATGTTAAGAATGATAAAACAACCCATGCTAAAAATGCTCATCATGTCAACGCTTCACACAACACTTCACATGTTAAATCTACTCATGCTCACAAGTCCCATGCTAGTAAGCCACACACTCATTATGCATTTAAATATGGTAGAGTTTATAGATGTACTTATTGTGGTAAAAATGGCCATTTAGCTAAGTTTTGTTATGATCAAATTAATAGAACAAATATCTTGGGTGGGTTCGTGACACTAACCCCCATGGACCCAAAAGAGTATGGGTACCAAAGACCACCCCTATTGTATTTGATGTAGGTGTGGGCTCTCGCATGACATGAGAGTTATGGTACCTTAAAGTGGATACGTTCCAAGCTTAAAGAGGATAATTTGGATGCATCACTTTCAAGGGGAGTTTGGTGGGAGGACCACCTTGTTTTGGAGACATGGAGAGTTGCCATCTAGGTTTTTGATAACAATCTCTTACTCCCTTTATGTTTGCATGCTTATTAAATTATTCATTGTAGCATGTCTTATTTAATATTCATTATGCCATATGCCATGATATTTTAGATTAGTGATATACATGTTTAGTTATTTGAGACACCCATATTTAATATGAATTTATATCTTTGTGTTCTCACATTTGTTTTTAACTAATGTGTATGTCCTAAATCTATGCATGTGCATATACTTAATGATCATATGTATGTTTATGAGTTTTGTTTTGATACTTCATGTTTTGATTACTGTTTGAATGTTAGTTTTCATTAAAACTTGGATATATACTTGTACAACTAATGAGCCACAAATAGATTATTACGTGTACTTGAATGCTCATTTGTACCCATTAGATGTACTAGTATAGTCTAGTTTTAATGATTCATGCATTGACTTGTATTCACATATCGTACATGTTTTTTTTATGTTTTAACTTCATGTATATGTCCATCTTGTCTAAACTATTAGATATACATATACATCCTTGAGCCACTTGCTTTCATGCATATACTTTTGTGGACTCTTTCATGTTTGGATATGTATGTATACTTTAGTTTGTATAAGACTTACATATGCCTTGAAGATTAAATCGTTTTATTGATTCACTTGTGTTTCATATTTTAAGGAATTCATTATTGAGCTTGATTGTCTAGTTTCATGATAATGTATTTCACATACATCTTGTACACTCACTTTACTTATTGTTTTTTTCATGATTTTATTTTCATAAGTATGATATGGGCTTTATGGATTTTTGAGTGTTGATGATCATGTGATTTACCTGTGCTTCATGAAATATATTTTTGATTTATTCCTTACTTGAAGGATTTCGTACTAGTTTACAAACTTTTCATATAACTAGTTCGTATTCTTCATATGATAGTATTTTTCAAATGTACTCTATTTTCAAAGCTATTTTTGAAAACCCTACCCATTTAAAGGGCGGTTGGTTGGTCGACCATGCTTGTATGTTATTATTGAAAAATCATTTTAAACATGTGCATGAAATGGGTGGTAGGTAATATGAGTTATACGCTTGATCTTATTGTAGTTTCAATTGGTATCATTGAATCGTTTCAATTGGTATCAATATTGACATTCTTTTTGTATTCTCATATATGTTTAATTTTTGCTCAATGATATCACAAATTTTAGTTTTGCAAAATCAAGCTTAGCATAACCCAAAACTTGATTTAGTTCATCATGTCAATTATTTTTAATTAGTATCTATTACAAGCTTATGCATTGTTTCTTTTAGTATTTCATAAAGGGGAGAAAATTCTTGTTTTTAAATGGTTTTATGTAAAATTGGTATTGGTTGTATTTTCAATTTGTATAAGTTTTCATTTCAAATTGGTATCTTACTCCCACCATTTATGATGTAAAATACTTTAGTTTGATATATGCTAACATTTTCAATATTAATATCAATGATTTTAGATTGGTATTATTCTCTATTGGTATTCTCATTGCAAAATGATTTTAGTGTTTATCTAAAAATTTGGTTTTACCTTTAATTGGTATCAATATTTTTCAATGGTATCAATATGTTTATCAAAAATTTTAAATTGGTATTAAAAAACATAAGTTTTGATCTTTAAGATTTGATGATATGACAATTGATTTTTTTTTTTTAGCCCATTTGTTGATGAATTGACAAAAAAAGGAGAAGAGATATTTGAGTTTATGTATGCATATATGCATGTTTATATCTTGTTTATGCATATATTGTTTATTAGTTATTTCCTAACCCTTTTTGATGTATGACAAAAAGGGGGAGAAGTATTGGTGTTTTCATATTTTGTACATGTTCATGTTTTGTACATGTTTATCTCATATATGTAGGTTTCATGTTTTGTACATATTCATATATGTATATGTTTTCATATTTTATACTTGATAAAATAGAGTATCATTTGAGGGAGAGTTTTACCTCTCTCTTTTATATCTTGTGATGTAGCCTATATATTTGTCATCATCAAAAAGGGGGAGATTGTTGGCCCAAGAGGTTACACTCTCCACTGTTTAGAGTTTTGATGATAACAAAACACTTAAGAGCTATATTGGTACTAATAAGTTTGTTCAAGATGAGTTCAGGTTAGTACTATTTTGAAGGCTATTGTTTAGCTTTTGCAAGACTTTCTTGGTTCATGAAGTAAATAAGGCAAAAGGTATTAGAAGGAATGTTCATAAAAGAGAAGGCTCTAGTATGGCATTGCATGGCTCAAGACTTCAGTTTGGCTCAAGAGACTTCATGAGATTTGTTTTAGTTTTATAGTTTTGTTAAAGAATAGTGGATAAGTTGAAGCTCAAATACACACACATAAATTTAATACGTTTGGTTTTTGATTTAATCGGTTTTGGATTTTAAGTACATATATCGGGTTTTGGTTTTGAACCAGTTTTAGTTCTGCTGATCTGCTTGACACCCTTTTATAGTTGTTATCATAACTTTTTTTCTTATATTCAAATAACATGATTTAAATTGCATTTCAAAGATAACTTTTAGATCTAAATTTCTTATTAAATAATCATTCTCAGATTCAGATTTTAAAGATGTCAAATATTTAGTTGAACTCTGTTCTTGTTCAAAATAGCTTACAGTTTCTGTTTTGACACCTGTCAGTGTTTTATTGATAACTTTTTAATAAAAAATGATGTTGAGTTGATTTCAGTTGAATTAAAACGAAGACTTAAATATCTACAAATTATTCCTATATATCTTATTCTGAATTCGAACGTTTGCAGTCTGAAAATGTGCTCAAAGTTGACCAATCTGCCAGATTGGCAGTAAATTTTCTGGAGGCTGTTTTAAACATATTTTCAAAATGTGTTTAAGTTTAAATAAAACGTGGTTAGCTGTATTAGAGGGTCAATTTCTTCCTCTTATATTCAGGTAAAACTTTTCTATGTTTACTCTTCCTAAATCCTATATAAAGGGGTCATTAGGGTACAGGTTTTCACAACAATAAGCATTGGCAAAATATTCAAAGTTTTCAAAGGCTTTCAAAAGAGTTTGGTCCTTGGTTTTTGTACTGAAGAATCTCTCATTCTTGAAGTTTTAGTTTCTAAACTCTCTTAAGTTCTTTTTCTTTTTCCACTTACAATATTTGAGCTTCAATTCTAACCATTGTTCTACAGGGTTCTTGTAAGGGAAAGAGGCTTTTGTAAAAGAGAGTTTGTGGTCTTTTGATCACCAAGAAATACTTGTATTCGAGATTGTAGATTTGGGTATTCCGGTGTGATTGTAACTCTTTGTGAAGTTATAGTGGTTAGAAATCCTTCTGGGGAAGGCGGGGACGTAGAGCTGGGTGCTCGAACCTCGGAAAAATTCTCGGTGTTTGCGTTTGGTTACTTGCTCTTATCTCTTGCATTATATTCTTGCTTCAATTATTTGCTTTAATTACTTGCTACAATTACTTGCTCTATATATAATCATTGCTTTATTCACTTGTTGCATATTCATATTGTCAATCAAATACTCATACAACAAGATTGCATTGCGCACCTCTAACTCTTATCAAGAGGAATCACGAGGAAGGAGTTCAGAGCCCTTCACGGGGTATTCGACTTCTAGTCTTGTTTTGGGTTGATTGTTGCATCATAAATTTTTAATTGTGCATTGATTAGCATTATCACCTATTCATCCCCCCTCTAGGTGATTTTAGAGGATGATGGCGAAGGAACCATGCTCTCGGTCTATCCCGTCGAAGAGGAAGAGGTCGGAGTCAGATCTTAGGGTGCAAAAGCCTCAAGAGGTAAGCATTGTTATTCTTCCTTTCACTCTAGCTCTGATCAGCAAGAGTTTGAAGATCTGGATTTTGGATCCAATGACGAGGAGGTGAAGAGGAAGAAGCTGAAGGTGAAGAAATGCTCTTCTTCGATGAGAGGGGCCAGCTCTGGGAAGGTGGCCCCTAGTGTCCGGCGGGGACACGAAGGCCTTGATGTCTACCTTGTGCCGAGGCGGTATGAGAAGTCTCTGGTCAAGCACTTTTCTGAGTCCAAGTTGGTTGCAGGTCCACTGGACTTTCTTCTGCTATCCAGCCAGAGTCTCTGATAAGGGACTCTGCGTGATACCTTTGATTGATGATCCAGTTCTAATTGCGAATCGTCCAAAGCTATCTCCTGGCGAGGAAAGTACTACGGTGGGGACACTGCAAGTCGCAAAAGAGCCTGTCGTCGAGCACACCATAGGGAAAACTTCATCTTCAAGAATAGACCGAGATGTCCAAACTTCAACTACCAAGTCGAAGTTGCTTTTGAAAAGGGATGATGGCTTGGCTGTTCTGGGCGAATTGAATGTTTTCGTCAAGTTAAAAGAGTTTGAAAGGCTACCTCTGGCAGATTAGAAAAAGAAGACGAAGAAGTCATGATAAGGTATGATAACTTCATTTTCACTCTCCATAGACTATCACTTTCCACTGAATCTTCTTTTGCGTGGTGTATTATTCACTTTCGAGTCCCTGAGTAGCCAACAGGCCGCTCGGAAAGAGAAGAGAGCAGGACTATTGCTGGCTTGGAGAAGGGGTCAGCAGATTGGCTACCAAGAAGTAGGTTGTAGATAAACTTGTCCAACTTCGGCCTATGAGGCACCGGAAGGGGTTAGAGGAAAAGGGACATAGAACTGTATCGGTTCGGGAGGAATCCAAGAAGAAAGATGCTAACCTTGAATCTGCCTGGGGAGGTTGAAAGAAGCTGACTCTGCCCTCCAATCCGCTCTTGAGGACAAAAAAATTCAGTTGGAAAAGTGGAGAAAGGCGCAACTATCCGACACGCTCATGAGAGAAGGAGAAGGCTCACAAGATGGTTTATGATGCAATCTCTGACATGGAAAAGGATAGGACTGCTTCTAAGAGCAAAATCGGCTAACTTCAGAGTCGCCTTAATGAGGCCATAGAGCGGGCTACAAGTATCTGGAGGAAGCTGCAAGATGATGTTGATCTTTTCAATAAAATCAAGTATGTGCAAGGTTATAAGGATCATGACCTAGGTAGGGATCCACAGTATTCTTTAGAGGAGGAGGAGTCTTCCGGAGATGAGGAGAAGGGGGAAGAGCATGAAAATAAAGACCATGGCGGAGGAACCAGATAGGGGGATGGCTCAAACTGAAGGGACTTTCGGGGCACCACGCGAGGGACCATCGGTTCAGACTGATACTGCTGCCACCATAGTGGAGAGAGCTAAATTCGGTGTTGAGGGAGATGAGTCAAGGTTAGAACGTGTACCAGACTTAAACGCTGAATTCTCTTAAGCACATGATGTGAGTGAATGAGAGTTGAGATATAAATTTGTACTTCTTTTCGATCAATGAAAGTTGCCTTGTCTTCGTCTTCATGTTCTTTGAATGTACTTTTCCTTATTTGTTTTACTGTTGATTTTGCGAATTGTAGCTTGGTAGGTCTGCAAACGTGGACATGAGATTGCCCCTGGACTAAATTGGGATTTCGTCTCCCGTGGGGCTCTTGTAAGACCTTCAAGTCACTGTGAGCGATTCAAGAGCATGTTTGCAAGGTCCAGGGTTGTTGAGGATTCTCATGACATATCAGACAACTCTGATGGTCCTGATGGTAGAGATGAAGGGATCGACCTGGGCCTTGACGATGAACCAGGATCTTTGCTCGATTTCCTTCAAACCAGACGAGAAGTCATGAAGAGGAGTGGTGCTCAATTGGTTCCAGAGCACTCTTTCAGGGTTGAAGTCACCTTATACGATTGTCTAATTACTAATTGTATCGCGAGTGGGTGTGCGACTCAGCAATTTTGAGGCAGCTTGCTTCTAAGCTGGCTGAATGGAGCTTGCCTCTAAGCTGGCTGAATGCGTCGATAAATTCAAAAGGAAGGCACAACAGCTAGGGCTTGAAGTACGATGTGCACTCTCTGGGTGATGCCCTTCAGGAGGCATGAAGAGATAACTGAGGATTAGCAAAGTCTCTACAGGAACAGCTTGACGCTAATGAATCTCTGAATAAGAAACCAGAGGAATTGATGATGGAGCTAAATAAGATGCTCATGGAAAAGATTGAATCGATTAATTCCAATCAGACTATGCGCTCTGAGATCTCTAGGATTCAGTTTACTTGGAGGTTGTGGGAAGAGAAATTTCTTGCTCTGAGAGCTTGTTGCACAACTGCAGCGTGAAGATGCACAGTGAGAACTCACGATAAATTAGTTAAGGATGGAATTGGACCGAACTTCGACTGCTCTTCGAGTTGAAAGATGATCTAACAAGAATATTTATGTAATCCAATCAATTTAGAACGAGAATTAGACCGCCTTTGTTATGCTTCTTTGGACCTCTGGTTCTCAATCCATTCCCGGGGTTGAGCTAGAGGCATAGATGGTGATGTTCTCACGTGGAGTAGAAGACTCCGTTTTTTTAAATATGCAATGTAAGACATTTTGTAATATGAACTGACCTTGAGATATTTTTGTGTTTAAACTTTGCTGCTTATAGTAGATTGCTTTGTATTTGCAAACAAGTAATGTTGGCAGCTTGGGTTGTCGGGAATGGTTACCTGGACAATTTCAGTCCCGGAGTTGTAAAATTGATGAAGACTCAATGTATTGGTCCGTTTGGGAGACTTTCCTCTTTCAGGAAGCTCTTCGCATAGGATTTAGCCGTCAGGGTGAGGACCTAACATAGGTTTAAAATGATCATCATGAGCGCTTTCATCTTTCAGGAGAGGCTCTGTATATTTCTAAGTCGTCAGGGTGAAGACCCGCTTATAAGCTTTATGACATCAGGAGTATTTATCTTTCAGGAGAGCCTTCGTATAGGTCTTAGCCGTCAGAGCGAGAACCAATATAGGCTTTAAAGTGACCGGTCATGAGTGCTTCTGTAACGCCCTTTCCCGCATGTACGGGGACTCTACAGCGACATACATACGCAGGGCAAATATACCCTTACATATGTACGCTAAGCCTCCGTACAGGGAATATATACTATATACATAATAATTCCAGCATAAATAAGTACAAGAATACTTGCAAAAGGGATCAGTGATCATGATAGATATGAAAATCAGGATAAATAAGGAAATAAAGACGAAAGAATAAAGATACCTATGAATAGTATAGGTGACGAGTCTCCTATGTGTATCACGTGAAATACCTGATACTATGATATCTTGAATCTCCAACCTGGGCACGCAAAATGACCTAGTGAGTGGTAAATTAAAGGAAACAATAATATATAATATAATATACAATCACAATATTAATGGATAATACATGTTTATATACCGGTGATACAATATAATGATGATAACAATCGGGAGAAATATACAAGTGTCATACTTTATCATCATCAATACTTAGCATTTTATAACAGTATCATTACTACAATAATATCCAATTTTATATCATTACTATCAGTTTATATGTCCAGGCTATGCTACATAAAAATAATAGGTAAATTACTTTAGGGGATTATGTTACTACAGTCAATAGAGTTATACTATTTATATATTTTTCTCAATATGCGTCATATGATACAGTATTAAGTGTGACTAATTATAGGAGTATATAGGTAACATGTAGCAAGTTTTAATTACTTTATATTTCTTATTTAATCTAATAATAATAACAGTAGCATAATGGTGCCATGATGAATATAAACATGTAGATATAAAGTATGCAGAATAACTATGCTACAGTGTTATAATTATATAGTAACAGTATCAACAACGTATACATGAAACAGAACATATGAAATGCAGAGTATACGTGTACATAAATAGTGTGTCACTACATGAAACGTAATAAGTATCAGGAAGTGTAACAATGTATACAGATGACATGATAGTGGATAAAGTATCAGAAATAGTAACAAGTACAACTGAACAATAATATACACGGCAAGTCATATTATTTATACAATAATAACAATCAGTATCACATAGTATTTTAATCAATCTCTTCCAGTGTCCCATACCATTGGCAGCTCATACCGGAGCCCGCATTCCGGTCAAATTATCCAAACATGGCATACGGGTACCATTATCCGAACGAGAGAGTGACCAAATAATAAGCGTTCTTGTCGTCATTATTGTTTACATTATTTTATTATGTTAATTGAAAATTCAATGGTCAAGAAACTCTAATCAGGTGGGTGTATCTCGTGCATACCCAGGATCACGGCTCTAAACAGTCCCCTGGTTGTTGAGACCAGGGCCCTCCGCTAAGAGGGGAGCAGGAAACGAGAAACGGGAGCTCATGGAGCTATATACAATCAGTAGCCAACACTACTATTTCCTGCAGTGAGATAAATATGGATCTAGTATATCCACCCGATAAGATCTAGTCAACCGTCAAGTCTCCCCCAACCCTATATTATATTTAATATATTAAAACTACACAATATATTGGGAACAATAACAGGGCATGATACATGTCACATGATAACTGGACATGAGCTATGCTGATATCATGAAATAAGATAAAAGAAAATAGGAAACAAGAGATGTGGGATTCTAAAGGTGGCCCCCGTGGCTTAGATCCATGTGGCACTTAGTTCCACACATCACATATCAACAGCACTTATGTCCAGTAAGAGGAGTATTAATATTAGTAATGGAAAACAGTCATGTAACGAGAATATAAGAATATCCATGTAGCAATAATTCATATATATGAACAGTGGTCCACGTAATAGGAATATAGAAACAATCAACGCATGTATATCAGTGAATCTATGTAACAGTTAGTATAACTGTGTATATAGTAGCTATGTAGTGATGATACAAATATATGAAATCACGAAATCTAGTGAAATGGTGTATCCGTGTATCAGTGGTACATTAACATGAAATAATAGTGTCAGTATAATAAAGCATCCGCGTAACGGTGATACGAGCACATGAAATAATGTGTCAAATGTAACAAGTTACATGAAATACAATGTCCAATGAATTAGAGTGTACGTGTAACGATTACAAGTACATGTAATACCAGTAACTCAGTGTAATAGTGATACTAGTATATGTAATAGCAATGTGTATTGCCGTGAGTGAAGTAACAGTGAGAATATCAAGGTGATATCTTTATCCTAATTATGTATCAAATTACCTCTATTTGTTAAAACGATTTCAATATTATTAACATGATCTATATCATAAAGTAATTATTTATAATTTTCTATTTTCAAACTCTTCACAATC
The DNA here is from genome assembly GCA_038442645.1 of Agave tequilana. NCBI lineage: Eukaryota > Viridiplantae > Streptophyta > Magnoliopsida > Asparagales > Asparagaceae > Agave > Agave tequilana. The sequence continues at coordinate 90,518 of JAVJIF010032271.1, read as the reverse complement.
ATTTTAATAATTATTAATTTAGTATTTTAGAATGTCTTTATCATTAATCCAATAATCACTTATTACCCATATATAAATCAAGAAACAAATTAAATTGTTATTTTATCAATTATATTAAAATAACTATCATGCATATTCCAATTATAGTGATTTATCAATAATTATATTTTATTAAATAATATTTATAATGATCTACTGCTAATCAAAATTTATTAAATAAGCAACCAATCAATTTTATTAAACATGATAAAATATAATTTATAACAGAAAAACACTTACAAAGTGATCGCAGGAGTATACTTTCTTTCTTACGATCGCAACGATTTCAGAATCGTCCAAATCGAACTCCGGATGCTCCAGGTATCGCTCGAATACTATAAGCATTAAAAATAGGTTAAATATATAATAAAAGATTTAAAATTATAAATCTTATAAATTTTAGGGGGTTTTATGCAAATTTTATCTTTATTAATTTGGATGCGGGTATGGGTGGCTAACGGGTCGGGTTTGGATCCAAAATCCAAACCCAAAACTTAAACAAATGGGTATGGGGGTTAATGGACTTGGGTTCGGGTCCTAGAAAAGGTTTTGCACTCATTATGGGCGTGAATTCATAACAACAACAGCAGCAGCCATTGCTGTGCTGCTTCCCGCCGGCGACGGTGGCTCCACCAGGCCGGTGGCCGCTCAGGTGATCTCCCCTGAAGGGGGAGAAAGAGAAGAAGGAAAGAGAAAGAGAGTGAGAAAAAGATAGGGATAGAAAAAGAAGAGAGAGAAGTGTGGGGTGGCAAGCGTGGCCAGGCACGCGGCGGCGGTTGGCCGACCGACAGGCTGCTGGCGACGATCTCATAGGAAAGAAGTGAGGAGAGAAAAGGTGAGAGTAAGGAAGTAATGATGAGTTGAAGAAAGAGAGTGAGAGTGCTAGGGAGAATGGAGAAGAGAGAGGAATGGTGGTGTTTGGACACCCTCATCGTCGGCCGGAGGCGGCGCTGGCCTGAACAGAGTGGAAAGGATAGTGGGAGTGAGGAAGGATGAGTGTGTGTGGATATGAGTTAGAGAAAGTGGAGTGAGAGAGAATGAGGAGAAGAATAGAAAGATTGAAAAGAAAAGAAGAAAAATAAAAAGAAAAAGAAAGAGGAGAGAGAAGAGAGAGAGAGAAAACGGTGGAGAGTCGGTTGAGGGGTAATTGGCTTGCAGGGCAAGGAAAGGAAGTTGATTGGAGAAGAAACAAAAGAAAAGAAAGAAAAGGGAAATTTTTAATATTATTTAATCCAGAAAAATTTGACTAGCTCAGAATGCTTCCCAAAAATTCTATAAAATATAGAATATTGCACTGAGGAGTAATGTGAAATAAATTTTAGAAATTTTGTCTTCTATGCAAATTAAAAATCCTAGAATATTTCGCTAATACTGGGCGACACCGGTTCGGCCGGATTTTAGATTAATTCAGAAAAATCTCCAAAATACACTATGGTTGAGTATATAATTTTAAGAAATAACTTGAAAATAGATTCTTAAAATTCAACCCTGATTGTGGATTAAAATAACTAGAGCTGGTTATTGGTATCGGTTGACATCGATTTCGGATATTTTCTAAAATAATCCTGAAAAATCTCAGAAAATTCTAAAATATTGAAAAATAATATCTAAAACTGAAACTGACTCAATCTGACTAGCAGAAAGGTCAAATTAATTTATACACCGTATCGAACACTAATATTGTGACATGTACATCAAGGGTCAAAGGGTTACACTTCTCCCTACCTTACAAAAAATTTTGTCCTCAAAATTTCAGTTTAGGTGGGAGAATAATATTTACAGTCCTGGTGCCTAAATGTTATGGGCCTACGATACGTCTGCTCCGCCACTCTGATATCTATAACGAACTCCAAATGGAGACTAGTATCAGATATCAAAATAATAAGAAAGGAATCAAGATTATGAAAGAGTAGTGATTAGAAATCAGAATGTTTAGAATGATAAGTGAAATAGGGAATAGAAAAGAGTCAAGGAATGAATTTTCAACAAAATAGTATTCTTGTACTCGTAGCTAGAATCCCTAAATTAGAATACATATGAGTTCTAATTTGAATCGATTGTATTGTTGGTAAGAGCGCGATCATTGATTTAGGTGGTTACCCATATCAGGTATGAATGTAGGCTCTAATACCAATCTGTAACACCCTGTTCCCGTAAGTACGGGGATGTATATACGCAGGGCGAATATACCCTCACATATGTATGCTAAGCCTCCGTATAGAAAATAAAAATAATATATACAATAATTTTAGCATAAATAAGTACAGGAATACCTACAAAATGGGGTCAGTGATCATGATAGATATGAAAATCGGAATAAATAAGGAAATAAATACAGAATAATAAAGATACCTATGAATAGTATAGGTGACGAGTCTCCTATGTGTAACCCGTGAAATATCTGATGTTATAATATCTAGAAACTCTAATCTGAGCACACAAACTATGGGTCGTGAGAAAACGACCTAGTGAGTGGTAAAATGAAAGAAGCAGTAATATATATATATTATTATAATATAATTACAATATTATTAGATAATACATGTTTATATAACAGTGATATAATGTAATGATAATAATAATCGGGAGAAATATACAGGTGTCATACTTTATCACCATCAATACTTAGCATGTTATAACAGTGTCATTACCATAATAATATCTAATTTTATATCATTACGATCAGTTTGTATGTCTGGGCTATGCTACCTAAAAATAATATGTAAGGCACTTTGGAGATTATGTTATTACAGTCAATAGAGTTATACCATTTATATATTTTTCTCAATATGCGTCATATGATACAGTATTAAGTGTTCTTAATTACAGCAATGTATAAGTAACATGTAGCAAGTTTTAATTACTTTATATTTCTTATTTAATCTAATAATAATAATTGCAGCATAATAGTGTCATGATGAATATGAAAATGAAGATATAAAGTATGCAGAATAACCATACTACAGTGTTATAATTATACAGTAACAATATCAACAATGCATACATGAAACAGAACATATGAAATGCATAGTATATGTATACATGAATAGTGTGTCACCACATGAAGCTTAATAAGTATCAGGAAGTGTAACAATGTATACGATGACATGATAGTGGATAAAGTATCAGAAATAGTAACAAGTACAGTTGAACAGTAATATGCATGGCAAGTCATGTTATTTATATAATAATAACAATCAGCACCACCTGATATTTTAATCAATCTCTTCTAGTATCTCATACCACTAGCAGCTCATATTGGAACCTGCACTCCGGTTGAATTCATCCAGTCAGCATAAGGGTACCATGATCCGAACGAGAGAGCGACCAAATAGCAAGCGTTTCTGTCGTCATTATTGTTTATACCGTTTTATTTGTTAATTGGAAACTTAATGGTCGAGGAGCTCTAATTGAGTGGGTATATCTCGTGCATACCCAGGATCACGACCTTAAATAGTCCACTGGTTGCTGAGACGAGGGCCTCCGCTAAGAGGGGAGCAGGAAATGAGAGCTCATGAAGCTATATACAATCGGTAACCAGCACTATCATCCCTTACAGTGGGATAAACATAGATTCAGTATATCCACCCGATAAGATCTAGTTAACAGTCAAGTCTTCCCCAACCCTATATTATATTTAACATATTTAAAGTATACAATATATCGGCAACAATAATAGGGTATGATACATGTAGATAACTGGACATGAGCTATGTTGATATCATGAAATAAGATAACGAAAAACGGGAAACAAGAGATGTGAGATTTTAAAGGTGGCCCCCGTGGCTTAGATCCATGTAGCACTTTACTCCATACATCACATATCCACAACACTCATATTCAGTAACATGAATATCAATATCAATAATGAAAAAAAGGCATGTAATAAGAATATAAGAATATCCATGTAGTAATAATTCATGTAATATGAACAGTGATCCACGCAACAGGAATACAGAAACAATCAACACATGTATATCGGTGGATCCATGTAACAGTGATGTATGAACATGATATAACTGTGATATAGTAGCTATGTAGCGATGATACAAATATATGAAATCACAAAATCCAGTGAAATAGTGTATCTGTGTATCAGTGGTACATTAACATGAAATAATAGTGTCAGTGTAATAAGGCATCCTCGAAACGATGATACAAGCGCATGAAATAATGTGTCAAGTGTAACAAGTGTATACATGAAATACAATGTTCAGTGAATTAGAGTGTACGTGTAACGATACAAGTACATGTAATACCAGTAATTCAGTGAAATAGTGATACTAGTACATGTAATAGCAGTGTGTATTGTCGTGAGTGAAGTAACAGTGAGAATATCAAGGTGATATCGTTATCCTAATTATGTGTCAATTTACCTCTATTTGTTATAAATATTTCAATATTATTAACATGATCTATGTCATAAAAAAATTATTTATAATTATTTATTTTCAAACTCTTCACAATTATTTTAATAATTATTAATTTAGTATTTTAGAATGTCTTTATCATTAATTCAATAATCACTTATTACCCATATATAGATCAAGAAACAAATTAAATTGTTATTTTATCAATTATATTCAAATAACTATCATGCATATTCTAATTATAGTGATTTATCAATAATTACATTTTATTAAATACTATTTATAATGATCTACCGATAATCAAGATTTATTAAATAAGCAATCAATTAATTTATTAAACACAATAAAATATAATTTGTAATAGAAAAATACTCACAAAGTGAACGCAGGTATAGTTCTCTTTTTTACGATCGCAACGACTCCAGAATCGTCCAAATCGGACTCCGGATGCTCTAGATATAACCCGAATATTGTAAGCATTAAAAATAGATTAAATATATAATAAAAAGATTTAAAATTGTAAATCTTATAAATTTCAGGGGTTTTTATGCAAAATTTACCTTTAGTAATTTGGATGCGAGTATACGTGGCTAACATAACTTAAACAAACGGGTATAGGGGTTAATGGACTCCTGTTTAAGGATGTGAACCCATGAAAGCAACAGCAATAGCCATTACTGCTGTCGCTGCCCCCCGGCCTGTCGGTGGCGCCATGGTTGCCCGTCTGTGGTGGCGGCTCCACTAGGCCGGTGGCCGCTCAGGTGGATCTCCCCTGATGGGGGGAGAGAGAAATGGGAGGGAAAGAGAAAGAGAGTGGGAGAAAGAGAGAAGTGGGGTGGCAAGCGTGGCGAGGCACGCGGCGGCAATTGGCCGGTCGATGGCCTATCGGCGACGATCTCATGGAAATAAGAGAGGAGATAGAGGGTGAGAGTGAGGGACTAATGAAGACTGGAAGAAAGAAAGAGAGTGAGCGTGCTAGGGAAATTGGAGAAGAGAGAGGAAAGAGAGAGGAGGGGTGGGGTTGGACACCCTCGTTGACGGCCGGAGGCGGCGCTGGCCTCGTCAGTGGCCAACAGCAACGAACAGAGTGGAAAGGAGAGTGATAGTGAGGAAGGATAACTGTGTGTGGGTATGAGTTAGAGAGAGTGGAGTGAGAGAGAATGAGGAGAGGAATAGAGATTGAAAAGAAAAGGAGAAAAATAAAAAAAACGAATAAGGAGAGAGAAAATGATGGAGAGTTGTTTGAGGGGTAATTGGCTTACAGGGGAAGGAAAGGAAGTTGATTGGAGAAGAAACAAAAGAAAAAAGGAAAAAGGAAAATTTTAATATTATTTAATCTGGGAAAATTTGACTAGCTCAGAATGCTTCCCAAAAATTCTATAAAATATAGAATATTACACAGAAGAGTAATGTGAAATCAAATTTTAGAAATTTTGTCTGGTTTGCAAATTTAAAGTCTTGGAATATATCGTCGATATTGGGCGACACCTGTTTGGCCGGATTTTGGACTAATTCAGAAAAGTCCCCAAACATACACTAAAATTGAGTATATGATTTTAAGAAATAATTTAAAAATAGATTCTTAAAATTCAACCCTGATTGTGAATTAAAAATCCTAGAGCCGGTTATCGGTATCGGTTGACACCGTTTTCGGAGATTTTCCAAAATAATTCATAAAAATTTCAGAAAATTCTGAAAAACTAAAATATTTAAAGATAATATCTGAAATTGAAATCATCTCAATCTAACTATCAGAAAAGTCAAATCAACTTTGTACGCCGTATCGAGCACTGATACTGTGATACGTACATGAAGGGTCAGGGGGTTACAACTACTATCTTTCAGGAAAGCTTCTGTATAGGTCTTAGTCGTCAGGGTGAACACCCGCTATAGGATTTAAAGTGACCATCCAGAGCACTTTCATCTTTCAGGAGAGCATCCGTATATGTCATAGCCGTTAGGGCGAGACCCCATAGGCTTTAGAGTGAACGTCATGAGTGCTTTCATCTTTCAGGAGAGCCTCTGTATAGGTCTTAGCTGTCAGGGTGAGAACCTGATATAGGATTTAGAGTGACCATAAGGAGCGCTTCCGTCTTTCAGGAGAGCCTCTATATAGGTCTTAGTCATCAGGGTGAAGACCCTCTATAAGCTTTGGAGTGACTGTCAGGAGAGCTTTCGTCTTTCAAGAGAGCCTTCGTATAAGTCTTAGCCTTCAAAATGAGAACCCAATATAAGCTTTACAGTGATCGTCAGAAGCGCTTTCATCTTTCAGGAGAGCCTCCGCATAGGTCTTAGCCATCAGGGTGAGAACCCAATATAAGCTTAAAGTGACCATCAAGAGCGCTTTCATCTTTTAGGAGAGCCTCTGTATAGGTCTTAGCCATCAGATTAAGAACAAGGTATAGGCTTTAGATTGACTATTAAGAACGCTTTCGTATTTCATGAGAGCCTCGGTATGGGTCTTAGCTGTTAAGGTGAAGACCCATTATAGGCTTTAGAGTAATCATCTTGAGCACTTTCGTTTTTCAAGAGAGCCTCTGTATAGATCTTAGCCGTCAGGGTGAAGACCCACTATAAGCTTTAGAGAGTTGTGTTACAAACATGGATTTGGGGACGCTTGGGAGAGAAAATGATACACAACAATGATTCTTTTCATTGAATAAACTTGAGTTTAATGTAGTACTGCTTCAGCTGAAAAGAATTCCACTATTTATCGCGAATTTCTCCGTCTTGGGTCTCTAGGGTGTAAGAACATTTTTCTTCTTTAGCGACTATGATATAAGGTCCCCCCAAATTGGCCCCAAACTTTCTCGCATCCCTCTCTTTAGTGCTTTGGATGACATGCTTCAAAACTAGGTCTTTGATTTGGAATTCTCGAGGCTTCACCTTCTTGTGATGTGTTGCCTTGATTTGTTGCTAGTACGGCACGACTCGGATCATGGCCTGCCATCACCTCTCTTCATAGTGATCTTGCACTAGTCAGAGCTGGGCGAAGTTTTGGTCCACTCGACCCCTTCCATGCGCAGTGTCGACTTGGTGAAATCGACCAGGATAATAGCCTATGCCCCGTAAGCTAGGAAATAGAGTCCCTCCTGTAGGAACATGCGTGGTGGTCCGATACACCCAGAGCACTCAGAAAAGTTGCTCGACCCATTTGCTACCTTACTGAGGCTATTGCACGTGCTATCGAGGATGGTGCGATTATTGATCTCAGCCTGACTGTTGCCTTGCGGGTAGTATGGCTTAGAGAACCGGTAGGCGATCTAATATTTGGCACAGAAGGTGGCTCCTTCCTTGCGGTGAAGTTTGTCCCATTTCGGAGATGATAATGTGGGGGAGGCCGAAGAGACACACAATATTTTGCAATAGGAATTTGATCACTTGTTTTTCAGTGACTTCGGAAAGCGACACAACTTAGAGCTATTTGTGAAATAGTCGGTGGCGACTAGTAGGAACCGAAACTGAGACTGTGCTCGAGGAAGAGGGCCCACCACATGAAGCTTAGTAGTTCATGACCCGTCGTCGCATCCACCAATTGATCAATTCTTGGCAGAAGGAAGCTGTCTTTGGGATAAGCTTGATTGAGGCCTGTATTCATCTTTCACGGCTTTTTCTTGACTAGTTTGACCTTCGGGTTGATGGATAGTCGATGATAGATGATGGATGGGTCGACTCCTGGCATATCTGTGAGGGTCCAAGCGAACACATCAAGGTTGTTTGATAAGAAATCTTTAAATTGTACCTATATATCGAAAGATTTACCCTAATTGGGAAGGCTCATTCCAGATGTAACTGGTGCACATACATCAGCTCTAAATCTTTTTTGATCGACCGTCAAGAGCCTCTGACTCATCGGAGGAGTTGGTCTCTTGGCTTCTGCCGCTCTATAATTGCTATTGAGTGGTAATTTGCTTCTGCTTCTTCCCTTGGGGGTGGTCCTGATCGGATGCCACCCTCGCATTCTTTATCACCCACCCGGATTTTTTTCGAGCGATGGCAGCAATGCTCTGGGCCACAGCTTGGTCTCCCCTTATGTCTGCGGTTCTCGTTAGGTAGGATACCGCAGGAGCTGGTGGTAGCTGGATGAAGCCGCCCTCATCATGTGGAGCCAAGTTCCAATGAGGATAGCATTGTGCAGGGACTTAACATCGATTATGAAGAACTTCGTGATGACATTGTATGGATCGGCATGAACATGAAGTGAGATCGTATTGGGAGATCGAGTCTCATTCACATCAAACCCATATAGATTGGACTTAGTTTGAAGGTTGATCATGGCTCTGGCCATTTTTAGGGTATCTTCCATTCTGTCCAGAGCGCCTCCATTAAGGATATTGATGATACTCTCACTGTCGACCAGGATTCTGGACACTCAGTAGTTGCTGACATGCATGTGACGCTCAGGGCGTCATTGTGCTGGAAGTGAACCACATAAGCATATGCCTCCGAGAATACGATTGGCTTACTAGGAGTCAGAAGGGGACCAGTCAGGACCGTCGGATATTTGGTCTTATGGGCCTCGTTGATATTGATGGACCTCTCCCTCAAGGTCGTCCCTTTAAGCGAGTAGGTGTTGAAGATGGCGTCAACCTCTCCATAGTTGTTGAGAGCACATCTCATCATACTCTTTTCAGAAGCTTCCTTCCGCACCTTGACCTCCTTGGGCTCTTCGATATTTAGGATGAACTCCTTGAGGTACCCTCGGTTGATGAATTCTTGGAGCTGCTTCCAAGGATGTTGACAATCGACTGTATGGTGGCCCATCCCGTCATGAAAGGCGTAGTAGTCTCCAGCTCTTGAACCCTTCGGGTTAGGCGAAAGTGGTCTCGGATGTCTCAGCCAGGATTGGTTCTTGATCACACTGAAGATTCAGTAGATGGAAGTTTTGAATGGAGTGAAGCCGGAGTCAACTTGTAGACCTCAACGGGGTTCTAAGAGGAACTCGGTTGAGATCACTTCTTGAAGTCGTTCTGCCCCCGCTTCTTACCTTCTTCGGAGGAGCAGACTATGACTTTGTCTTCTCTCCCTTGCTCTCTTGCTTGTGAGGTCAGGTCGTCGAGCCTTGCGTCACCACTTCCAGTTGGACATACTTCTGGGCACGAGATAGGATATCATTTATGTTGGTGATGTCGTTCTTCACCAAATGTTTGTAGAAAGAGTGATCGGTTTACAGCCCGACAATGAATGCAACCGCGGCAACATCATCACTATAGTTATAAACCATAGCCATCTGGTTCTGAAAATAACTGATATAGCGTTTGAGGGCCTCTCCTTGATTTCATTTTGATATTGAGGAGGTGGTTGTTGTTCTTCTTAAATTCTAACCATTGTTCTTCTTAACTCTTACCGCGAGGCATACTAGTTGAAGAAGGCATCACTAACGTCCTCGAAGTTTCAGAGAGATCGTGACGGGAGGGAGTAAATCCAATTCCAAGGCAAAGCTCTTGAGGCTGGAAAGAAACACCCGACTTATGAGATAATCATCTTGGGAGTGGACTGTCGTCTTGATCTGATAGGCTCGGAGGTGCTGGACGAGGTCGGTCTCTCCGGTGTTGCATTCGAAGTTTGATATCATAAACTTCTTCAGAAATTTTTGGGACATGATTTCTTCTGAAAGAGGAGAATCAGAGATTAGGATGGATGATCCTTGGCCGCCACGGGGTTATAACGTGTCCTTGTGGATCCGCTTTCAGACCATCTCCACAAGATCCTCGATGCAAGGAGTTTTAGCGGTCCTGCAAGGCTCGCTTTCGTCAGAGTGCTTGTCAATAAGCGGAGATGCGGATCTATGATGCCTCTAGCTACCCCCCATGTGGGCGGTGTCCGTCACACGTAAAGGTGAAATATGAGATTCCTCCACGTCGTACCTCCTCACCTGGACCTTTCTGAGGATCTTAATCTAGGTGAGGAGCTGGTTTATTAAGTTTATAAAGTTTCCTCCCTTCTTCCGTGGACGTACACACGATATGTTTGATCGGAGGAACCACTTTAAATTGTATGTTGACTTTTTTTACTTTGAAATATCTTCTTCTTCTCGTTGCTCGACGATCCGGCTTTTCTTTTTATGCTGCGGTGATCCGCAACAATTGGTATCACAATCTATCAGTTTGTTGCAATAATTTTATAATAGGGGTCAAGTGTGATAAGTTGGGCCTTCAATGGTGGTCATTTTCTTTCCATCATCCCAATATGTACCATGAATGCTTCTATATTTTACAAATGTCTTGATATAAAGTTTTCAGAACCCTGACATGGTTCATGACATTCTCTAGGCTATAAGATCAGTCAATATTCTTTGCAGTCCCAGGCCTGCAGATAGCGTATATGCTTGTCTTTTAAAAGTCTCATCTTTTTGGAGTAAATTAGAAAATCAAAGACAAAAAACTAACAAGATAATGTGTTGAGGCACATTTGACGCTACCTTTAGAATAATATTTACTCCCACTTTGATTCAATAGGGATTATGCAGTTTGCTTTTTTTTTTTTTTTTTTTTTTTTTTTTTGGTGGTGGTGGGGGTTGGGGGGGTGGGGGGGGGGGGTGGGGGTGGGGGGGTGGGGTTGGCTCCGGGAAGTTATATTGTATTACTTTATAAAGTAGCATATGACCCTGAGAGAGAGAGAGAGGGAGAGCTCTGCAGAAGTTGCTCTGTATTACATTGTAAAGTAGTAGATGACCCTTTGAGAGAGAGGGAGAGCTCTTCGGAAGTTACTGTGTGTTACCTTGTAAAGTAGTAGATGACCCTTTGAAAGAATATAACTGTTGGTAGAGTGATACTCTTTTATTAAGTTTTCCAAAATTGTATGGTAGGTTTCTAGTCCCTGTCATATCTGTCTCCATTCTCAATACTTGCAACTAAGTTATACAACCTTAGACAATAAAAACATGAAAATAAATAAACATATAGAAAGCAAGAAAAAAAAATGTAGTTATTGAAGTTAATTATATTATCAAATAATGTATCAATCTCACAAGATTGAGTAGGATTTGAATGATAGCTAATTTATTTACTAGGTTTAACCTTATCCCAAATGATAATTTCTGTAGTAAATCTTTTAAAAGTCCTTTTGTGAAAGGATCAACAAGTTTCTGATTTGTACTAAAATAGTTCCCCAATTATTGAATCTTTAATAAGTAATTATCAGATTTAACTATGTCCTAAACTCAAATGCTAGTTATATACTTTATTATGTCCTGTAGGTCTAACAAGTTGGAAAATAATATACTAATTACTACTAAGTTATTTAAATTAAACTTTCAAGAAGGAATGAACTTCTCTGTTTAGATCGAGACGTGCAGAGTACTGTCTTTAAGAGTAGATTGAGCCCTTCTGAGAGAGTATCTCGGTGTAGCAAGTTGATGGTGGCTTACCCTCCAGGATTTAACGATCGCTGACCCTGCAAGAGTGCACTCGCAATGCACAGGCCCTCGAACAACTCGGTTTTGTTTCCTCTAGAGATACAGAGAAGCACAGAAGAGTTTGAGGAAATTTCAGAGGAGGAAGAAGATGATTGTGTTGTGTCTTTGAGAGCAGGGATGATGTCCTTTATAAAGATAGTTTTTCATCATCAGAAAACCTTGGGTAGATAACACAATCCTTGGATAAAGGAAGAAATCTTACCTTGGCCAGAGTTCACTGCAGACCTTGGCCAGAGAGCTCTCAACGGCTAACTCTGACCCAATGACAGGACATGAAAATGATGTGAATCTCAACAGCTATATCTAACCAGATCTGGTGATAAGATTTGAAGGGATTTTATTTTAATTTTAAATCCAAAAATAAAATTGACAAAACTTAACCTATTCAGGTCACATCCGCGAGGCTCTAAAACCCGAATTTGCACCCCCCCTGCGTGGGCGATGCGGGCGCACATGCACACATTAAGGTTTTCGAACTCTGTAACCCAATTTTCTTCACTGGGCCTCACTGGGCTTGTGCGCGCGCGCGAGCACCACCTAGTTTCTAACACACACAACCCATCATGAGAGAGACTTCATATTTAAACACTATAAAGTTATCTTCCTATCCAATATGGGACTAAAAGAACTTTATATAATTTTGAAATACCCTTAAATACTAATAATCCCCCACTATTTCAAAATTAAAAAAGGAAAGATAATAAGAACGAGAGAAAAAAGGAGGAATCAAATATGGAGGAAACATGAGAGCTCAATGCCTCAATAGTGGTGACTTTTAGTTTATGAACCACTACCTAAGATATGTAGGTGTGTCCCACATGAAATTGGTGAAACATAAAATTTCTATGAACCAATCTTTCTAATTATGGATCATTAACTTATTACCCACATATCATTCTCAGAACCAAGCTGTTCAAAATAGTTTGGCGCGAATCGGCCATGCGCCCTACCTGGATATTCATGAGCGCTCTAGAAAATATGTCTACATTCTCATAGAAAGCGGCCCCACTTCCACACTCATTTAGGTGGACTCATTAAGTGTGCATTGCAATTAAACACACCACCCAATAAGGTCTATGATAATCCATTAAGAGCTAATGCTCATCCTTTGAACATTGAAATATACACTATCTACATCATAGGAAGGGACTTCTTAATAATAAAATAATGATAATGCATCACCAAGCCAACAAATAATTTGTTATTACTCATATGAACCTACTTCATAAGTTCGTCAATCACATAAGTTGGGTTACTATCACTTTTGACTCTTTGTTATAGACATGAGTCCTATTCCCCTCGATGTATTCTCCACTAGTTTTCCCTAGTACTTTGGTAAATGGATTACTTATATTAAATTCTGACCTCACATAGTCAAGAGATCTCCCATCATGCAACAACTACTTTATAATTTTATATCTTAGGCGTATATACCTACTCTTCCATTGTATATTTTATTCTTAGCTCTAGTAATAATAGCTTGGTTATCACAATGAATAGACACAGACGGAGCTGGTCTCTTCCAAATTGGTATATTAATCAAAAGATTCCTGAGCCACTCAGCTTCAGTGCCTGCTTTCTCTAAGATAAAAAACACAGGCTCCATAGTAGAGCGAGCTGTCACGATTTTCTTGGATGATTTTCATGACGCCACATCCCCACCAAGTATGATCACATATCCACTTGTGGACTTTAACTCATCTGAATCTGAGATCCAGTTAGCATCTGAGTACCCCTCTAAAACAGAAGAAAAATCACAATATGTCAAAGTATAATTAATAGTTCCTTTTAGATACTTTAGCACTCGATGTAATATTATCCAATAGTCCTTATTAGGACAATGAGTATAACAACTACGTCGTCCCACGACATAAGCAATGTCAGGTCGAGTATATTTCATCAAGTGCATTAGATTACCAATGATTTGTGCATACTCAGACTGTGACACACTTTAATCTTTATTCTTTCTTAAGTGAATGTTACCATCATAAGGTGTGGAAACAGGAGTGCAGTCAAAATGACTAAATTTCTTCAACATTCTTTCTATGTAGTGTCTTTGTGAAAGCATGATACGATCAGAATATCTAGTTATTTTAATTCCTAATATCACATCAACGTCACCCATGTCTTTCATGTCAAAATTAGAGGATAAAATAGATTTGGTATCATTTACAATTTCTAAGTTTGTGCCAAGTATAAGCATATCATCAACATATAAACAAATGATAATACCAACATTATCCTCAAATTTAGTATAAATATATTTATCAGCTATATTAATCTGATAACCGTAGGAAACAAGAACACTATCAAATTTATCATATTATTGTTTGGGTGCTTGTTTTAAACCATATAAAGATTTTACAAGTTTGCAGACTGTGTTCATTTTCAGTTGTCACACAACCTTCAGATTGGTCCATATATATTTTTTCTTCTAGTTTTTCATTTAATAATACAGTTTTAATATCCATTTAATGTATCACAAGCTTATGAATAGATGCTAAGACAAACAACACTTTAATAGATGAAATTCTAGTCACAGGAAAAAATGTATCAAAATAATCAAAGTTTTTCTTTTAAGTGTATCCTTTAGCAATCAATCTAGCTTTAAATATATTCAAAGACCCACAAGTTTCAGTTTTCTTTTAAATATCCATTTACAACCAATTGGTTTTGTACCTAGTGGCAAATCAATAAATTCCCAAGTGTGATTTGATAATATGGATTCTAATTAATTTTTAATAGTCTCTTTTCAGAATGGAGCATCTGGAGAGGAAATAACCTCTTTATAAGTGAGAGGGTCATCACCAACAAGAAATGTAAAGAAATTTTTACCAAAGTCAGTTTTTTTTTAACTCTTTTACTTCTCCTTAATTCAATCTTTTCATTATCATCAGATTCTAGTGCATGACTAGAGGATGAAGCATGAGAAGATTTATCTACAAGGGTTTTCAATGGAAAAACATGCTTAAAAAATTCTACATTTTGGTTTCAACAATAGTGTAAACCTCCATAGTATTATTATCACTTCTAGTCAAGAAATCTATATGAAATACTATGATGTGCATAACATATGAACATGCAGTCAAAAATTTTGGATCTTAGTTTCTTTCTTTTGGGCTCAGGTAGAATAATTTTAGCTAGGCACCCCCCACACTTTTAGATAGTTTAAGTTTGGCACATGTCCTAACCAGAGTTCATATGGAATTATACCGGTTTTCTTATATGGTATTCTATTTTGAATATGACAAGCAGAGAGTATAGCCTCCCTCCACAAGTTCAGAAGTACACCAGAACTTATAAGCATAGCATTCATCATGTTTTTGAGTATTCTATTTTTTTTCTTTCAACAACACCATTAGATTCAAGTGAATATGGAAGGGTAACTTCATAAATTATGTCATGTTGTTCATAAAATTCATTAAATTGTCTAAGTTCATATTCACCGCCTCTATATCCGATCTTAATCTCTTGATTTTCTTATTTAGTTGATATTCAAAATTTAATTTATATTTCAGAAATATTTTAAAGGCTTCATCTTTAGATCTTAACAGATAAACTGCTGTATATTTAGAATAATCATCAATGAAGGTGATATAGAATCTTTTACCATCTTTAGTTAAGTTATTTTCAGGTCACCAAGATCATTATGAATAAGCTCAAACAATTCAGATTCTCTTTGTACACTTTTTGATGATTTCTTAGTGAATTTAGATTCAACACATATTTCATATTTGTCATGATTAGATATAGTTACATTATGCAAGAGACCTATATCTTTCATTTTCTTAATGTAAGAAAAACCAACATATTCTAACCTACCATGCCAAAAATCATAAGAGTCAATCATGTAAGCAGAAGAAGTAGATGCATTTTCATTCATGATTTTAAGTATATTCAGCATAAATAAATCCTGACTACAATACCCTTTACCAACAAATTGTCCATTCCTAATCATTACAATTTTATCAGATTCAAAACACACCTTAACTCTTGCTTTTCCAAGAAGAGAAACAAAATGAGGTTCTGATGAATCTCTAGAACATGAAGCACATCTGTAAGAGAAAAGATCGTCCCAGAAGTGAGCTTGAGAAGCACCTTCCCTTACTCATAACGAGTTAAGGCCTCGAGTCGCCCATGAACACTTGTCACCATCATCAACAGAGGAGTAAGAAGAGAAAGCTCCTCTGTCGGCACATATATGATGGATTGCCCCAGAATCAATCACCCAATTCTTATTATGTGCAATCATATTAACTTCAGAGATTACATCAGCAATAATGTCACTCTCAATCAGGCAAGCTTACAGTTTGGATGGATCCTCTCTAGTTTTCCGGAGCCTACACTATGCTAAGTAGTGTTCGGGTTTGCCACACACAAAACAGTTTTCTTCCTTCTTGAAAGTAGACTTAGGATTCCTTTTCATCTTAGAGTTCTGATTTGATTTGAAGTTTGGCTTATGAAAATATTTTTTTGGTTTAGAAGGCTTGCTTTTAATTAGATTTGCCTTGAAAGTAAAGCTCCTTGGCCCTTTCTGTTTTCTCTCTCTTTTTATTTTTCTCTTCAATTCTAATATGAATTATTACATCTTCAACGTTCATTTGAATTCTTTTATACTTCAGTTCTTTCTTGTAATTTTTTCATGAGTCGGGTAGTTTTTCAATTAGGGCTCCAGTAATAAAGGCTTCGGGTAGGGTGATGTTTTCATTTTTAAGATCATCAATTAAAACGTAGTATTCATGAAATTGAGAGGAAATGTCTTTTTCATCAAACATGACTAAATTCAGAAAATTTCCAATCGCAAATTTTTGAGCTCTAACATCTTTGAGAATGTATTTCTTATTAAGACTTTCTCAAATTTCACTTGTAGTTTTATAAGAATAGTAAACATCAAATAGCACATTACTAAGTGTGCTAATAATGATGTGTCTATAAATTTTTTTTGGCCTTTTCTTAGTTTACAATTCTTTTCTTTCTCTAGTTTAGGATTAGTTATAGCAGAGGCATAACCAGTTACATCAAGTGTAGACATAATTTTTTCTTGCCATCTTTTATAGTGAGTTCCATTAAATGGTTCAATCCTAGAGATGTCAGGAAAAAACTTAATATTAGTAGCAGCAACCATAGCAGTATCCATATCTACTCTTAAGATTGTTGAAAAATAATGTTCGAATTACTGCTAAACTATTTAAATTAAACTTTTAAGAAAGAAAGAACTTCTCTATTTTGATCGAGGCGTGCGGAGCACTGTCCTTAAGAGTAGATCGCACCCCTCTAAGAAAGTATCTCGGTGCAGCAGGTTGATGGCGACTTACCTTCCAGGATTCAACAATCGCTGGCCCTGCAAGCGTGCACTCGCAATGCACATGCCCTCGAACAGCTCGGTTTAGTTTCCTCTAGAGATACAGGAAAGCACAGAAGAGTTTGAGGAAATTTCAGAGGAGAAAGAAGATGGTTGTGTTATGCCTTTAAGAGCAGGGATGAGGTCCTTTATAAAGAGTTTTTATCATCAGAAAATCCTTGGGCAGATAACACAATCCTTGAACAGAGGAAGAAATCTTACCTTGGCCAGGGTTCACTGCAGACCTTGGCCAGAGAGCTCTCAACGGCTAACTCTGATCCAATGACAGGACATGGAAATGATGCGAATCTCAACAGCTATATCTGACCAAATCTAGTGATAAAATATGAAGGGATTTTTTTAATTTTAAATTCAAAAATAAAATTGACAAAACTTAGCCTAATCGGGTCACACCCGTGAGGCTCTGAACCCCGGATTTATACCCCCTGCGCGGGCGATGCGGGCACACTTGTGCATTAAGGTTTTCGGATCCGGTAACCCAATTTTCTTCACTGGGCTTCACTGCGCGTGTATGCGCGGGCACCCCCTAGTTTCTAACCCACACAACCCATATTGAGAGAGACTTCATATTTAAACACTATAGAGTTCTTTTCCTATCTAATGTGGGACTGAAAGAACTTTCCATAATTTTAAAATACCCTCAAATACTAACACTTATTGCTTCACTGTCACAATTTATACGACCATTGGTGACAAAGGCTGGAACCATAAAGGTAATTTTTAGAAGACTATTTCTTAGCCTTCAATATCAATTATTTTCATTTATGATTATCTTAATTCGTACAATAACCTCAGCCAAAAGTAAATCTTTCGTATAAACTTTGGAGGAAAGAAAAAAAAATTAGTGTTATTTATAACATTTATATCATAACTAAAAACCAACATGTTATCATCATAAAATACATTAAATAACGAATTATTGTACAATCTTACTGTAAATACATTTATTAGATTCATTAATATTAAAACAATTAAATATAATAACACTTTCAAACTTTTCATGTCGTTTCAGTTTCGGGAAAGGATATTGACACCCCAACAAATGAGAAAGGCCCCCCTCCCCACCCCCCCCCCCCCCCCAAAAAAAAAAAAAAAAAAAAAATTTACAAGTGTGCTATTATTATTTTTTTACAATTTTACCCTACGTGAAATATCTAAAATGCCCTTATCATTCCTTCCTTCTTCCACTGATTTTCCTCCTCATTGTTCTTTGGCTACCCCCTCCCCGGCGCTTCCCCGATCCCCTCCCACCCCGACCTCCCCCTCCACCCCGATCTCCCCGGCGCTCCCCCGTTCCCCTTTCCCCTCCCCGTGTCCTTCCCTCCTCCTCCCCCTCCCCAGATGCTCGGCCGGATTCTGGTCGAACAGGTGACGACCTTTGTTCGGCTAGATCCGGCCGAACATCTGGCGGAGGGGGAAGGATGCGGGCAGGGGGGAGGGGGAGGGTGGGTGGGGGAGCGCCGGGGAGGTCAGGAGGAGGGGGAGGCCGGGGAGGGAAAGATCGGTGGTGGAGGGGGTCGCCGGCGCAGGGGGGTTTCGCCGGTTCGGGGGAGTGCGGGGAGGAGGGGGAGGGGGTTCACCGGTTCACCGACGAGGGGGAGGCCGATGGTCCCCGACATGGGAGGGAGAGGAGGAGGAGAAGAAGAAAAGGTCATTTTGGCCACTTTAGAATTTTAGAGAGGTTTTATTCAAGGCGGTGCTTTAACCTATGAGGTGCCTTCATTACTTTTTGTGGTTGGAATATCCGCTCCCTTCATTTTCGAGGTCTAAAATTTAAGCCATATAATATCTTATCTGATTTGATCTTGCCTCTTTACAGTACACCTTTGTAGAGGGAGTGCACCTCTTGCATTTGCAACTTTTCTTGCCACAGCATCAGAATGGAAAGGCTAGTTCTTTTATTTCTTCATAATAATAATAATAATAATAATAATAATAATAATAGAACATATGTCATAAAAGACCCTGCCCGTGAAATAAGAAAACTCTCACAATCTACCAACACATTTCATTTCACAATTACCCCTCCTTGGCCGCCGCCTCATCCACATGGGATCCCAGAACAGACCCATCAACGGGGCCAGATTGGGCGCGGCGACCGCAACCAAAGGCGGTACCTTTATCCCCAGCCGCCCCTCAGCCTCTTCTGGAAATACACCCTCCTCTCTTCGGGGCCCCACATCGCCGGCGCGGGGTCCATCGCTGCGGAGAGCACGAGGGGCGAGGGGGTAGTAGTCGAAGCGTTGGAACGATGGTGGGATTTGGTAGGAGATGTAGAGTTGGGAGTGGAGGGGATGGGGCGGTGGTTGGGTTGGTGAGGATGTGGGTCAATGCTTGGATCCCTTGCTCCCATGTTGATGCTGGAGCTTCGGTTTCGGCCATTTTTGAGGAGATTTTTTGGGGATTACTGGAGTTTGATAGTGTGTGTCGCTGGAACCAATGGGCAATGGGAGGTAAATTTTTTATTTTTTTGCAGATTAGTCCTTGAGAATTTTAAACTTTTAATTGTTTCTATGTGCTTTGTTTGTTTACATATGCCTTCCTAGTACATTCTAGCCAGGGGTGGCATGACAAACAGGTAGGGTAAGGGTATGGCAAGGGTCTTTAGCCTGATTGCCCAACTTTTTACCCTTGGTGTACAAGGTAATTTAGGTTACAAATTATATTTACCCGACTCAATTTGGTAATGGGACATCAGTTGGCAGGCTTCAGTCCTCTGAGTACACGATTCATTGGGTTGGGCTTTGGGCACTTGACAAGCTTCAGCACACTGAGGATACCATTCATCGGGCTGGGTTTTGGCCCATGGTTCACAGTCGCGGTCTTGGCCGCTGACTCGGCGGGCACTGAGACGGATCAGTCTCGGCGACTCGGATCGGTCCCTGGCGATACGTGCAAAACGCTACATAGAAAACTCAAAAAATTCTGAAAAAATCATGACAAATCTTTAAAAAAATGTAGACATCCACATTCATGTATCACATGTCCAAAACATATCACCTAGCACACTAAACATAAAGTGAAAGCATAAATACATGCGTCGTCGGTAGAAACATATCAAAATACATGCACAATATAGTAAATTACACAAACTACATTAATAAATACATGCTAATGTAGTTATTTTCACATTGAATTGCGATGAGGCACAAAATCATCATCATAATCATCTCTGCGGTAAGTAGACAAACCGATACTAGTACTCGTAGATCTCTCAAGTTGTGGTCTGTAGTCATGGACGTATGTCACACCATAATGTTGGCCTGATGTCAAACTTAACATTTACATATGACATTCAAGACTATAAGTTCCTCCATCAGTACTATTGTTGCCCTCATTATTGTCATCATCACCACTGCCGCCATCACTGCCATCATTATCATCGCCATCTTCACCATCATCACTATTAGAACTAGATAAAACTCTCACATCTTCACCACCATCACCATCTGCTTTTCTTATACCTCAGAAGGGGGAAGGGGGAAGATCGAAAACAAAGAGAGAGAGTGGGGGGGGAGGGGAAAGAGACAGAGGTGGGAGATGAAAAGGGAAAGAAAGAGAGTTAGTGAGAGAGGGAGGGGGAGGGAAAGAGACAGAGAGGCAGGAGATGGAGAGGGGAAGAGAGCGGGTGAAAGAGGGGGAGGGAGAGAGAAACAGAGGGAGGGAGAGGGAAAGAGACAAAGAGAGGGAGGACCATCACCTGGGGCTGGGGAGGAGCGGCCGGTGGCGATTAGGCGGCTGCGGAGTCCAGATATGAGCAGCGATGATCGGACAACGACGGCGATCTCTAGATCTGAGTGAGAGAGACAAGTGTTTTTCTTTATACCCATTCATCACGGGTGAATATACATTTCGAGCCGACTCGACTGAGAATTGGAGTCGACTCGGTCGAGTCACGACTGATTCGGCGGTGAATCGTTCGAGTCGACCGAGTCAACTCCGATTCTCGGCCGAGTCGGTCTCCTCTGAGTTGAGTCGACCGACTCGTGACTCAGACTCGTCTCGGAGCGGGCCGAGACAGATACAACTCGGCCGACTCGTCTCCGACTCGGCCGAGTCTTTGAACCATGTTTGGGCCTCCCGCTTTGAGTTTTCATATGAGAAAAATATGGAAGTACTAGGAGACAGTCTCAGTTCTGAAATAGTAAACGTATTTTAGGGGTGGCTAACGGGTCCTAATCGATGAGTCAAACCCGAAACCATTCTGACTTTTCTGGTATGGAGTGACCCTTACTCGGATTGGGGTCATATTCGGGTTACCACGCTTGACCCGATGACTACTGGGGTTGGGCTAGTGTTTGGTTCCTTGACCCAATTGCACCCATGTGTTCATACTTTATATAACACCACATGAGCCAATAATAAGTAGATAAGGTGGTTAGTGTCTTTTTTTTAATTCTCATTGGATATGATGGTGGTTCATGTCAGAGCTCTATAAATTATAATTTATTGTTATTCCTTTAACAATCACACATATATCTTATTATAAATATATGTTAAATTACAAGAAACTATCATGAACATGGTTAGCTACAATTTTCTATCACGATCTTTTCAAAAAATTGAACTCCGCCGTGCATCGTCCACTGCCTGTCCTAAGCCAGGATAAAGGAGGAGGGTTGTGGTAGGCCTGTGATAGCCAACGTAAAACGTTGTCACATACTATGAACATAAACCAAGAACTAAATTTCGTTGGGGCGTTCCCTACTGAGCGACGCGCTACATCGGAACCCGGTTGTAGTGAAAAGTGGGCAAGGGTTGTTAGGTCGTCGTCCAAAAATGACGCGCCACATCGAAGCCCGGATGTGGTGTCAAATGAGCAAGGTTCCCACACTTTTATGAACGAGTGAGGGTAAAGAAATTAGCTCATGAATATAGGATTATGTTAGCATCATGGAACATCGGTTCTCTTACAGGTAGATTAGCAGAGTTAGTTAATGCTATGGTTAGACGAAATGTTAGTATTTTGTGTGTGCAAAAAACTAAGTGCGTAGGTGAAAAGGTTAGAATTATAGAGCCTTGAGGTTATAAACTTTAGTATACTGGTAGAGATAGAAATCGTAACGGGGTGAATGTGATCATAAATAAACAATTGCTTGAGGATGTAGTGAAGGTTAGGAGAAAGGGTGATGGGATTTTACTAGTTAAACTTATTTTAGGTAAGGAGATTTTTAATATTATTAGTGTCTATGTGCCACAAGTGGGACTTGATGAGTCAAGTAAGCGTCAATTTTGGGAGGATTTAGATGAGATTGTGCAAGGCATATCCATTAGAGAAAAGCTTTTCATAGGCGGTGACCTCAATGGGCATGTAGGTACTAGTCGTTATGGATTTGATAGTGTACATGGAGGATTTGGTTTTGGGGAAAGAAATGTACCAGGTAACTCGATTCTAGATTTTGCTTTGTCATATGATTTGATCTTAGCGAATACTTGGTTTAGGAAGAGAGTCTCACTTGATCACTTTTAGAAGTGGATCAAGTGCGAGTCAAATAGATTTCTTTTTAACTAGAAAAGTAGATAGAGATTATTATATAGATTGTAAGGTAGTACCGGGTGAGAGTGTAGTAATCCAACATAGACTCCTAATTTTAGATGTCCGATTAGAAGGAGATTTGGAAAGATTAAACGTAAGTTAGATCTTAAGATTAAATGGCAGCGGCTAAAAAAAGGTAGCCAAGGAGTTTTTGTAAATCGAGTAGTACATGAAGCAGATTGGATAGCCCAAGATGATCCCAATACAACATGGAACAAATTTGCTAGCTGCATTAAAAGAGTAGCTAAAGATGTATTTGGTGAGTCACGTGGTGGTGCTCCACCATGTAAGGACACATTATGATGGAATGAGGAGGTAAAAACTACCATTAAGATTAAACGACTCTTATAGAGATTTGAAAAAAAATTGTGATGGAGTGAGTTTTGAGAGGTATAAGCTAGCCAAGGAGGCTAAAAAAGCTGTTCAGAACGTGAGAGCTAAAGTATACAAAGAAGTGTATGAGAAGTTGGGCACCAAAGAGGTTGAAAAGGACATATATAGAATTGCTCGAATAAGAGAGAGAAAGACTAGAGACTTATGTACTGTGAGGTGTATCAAAGATGAGGATCAGAAAATTTTAGTTCGAGATGAAGAAATCAAAGAAAGATGGAGAGAGTATTTTGATAAATTATTCAATGGTAGTTCTACTCAAGACTAGGATGACCTTACCATTCAATGCCAGGATATGAGCCATAATTATATGCGCAAAATTAGCGAATCTGAAGTTAAAGAGGCCTTGAAGAGGATGGAGTCAAGAAAAGCTATTGGCCTGAATGGAATTCCTATTGAGGTATGGAGATGCTTAGGAGAGGTGGGCATGAGATGGCTGACAAACCTCTTTAACAAGATCTGGCTAACTAAAAAGATGCTAAATGAGTGGAAGAAGGTACCTTAGTACCTCTCTGTAAGAACAAGGGTGATATTCAGAGTTGTTCAAACTATCGTGAAATAAAACTCATGCGTCACATCATGAAGCTTTAGGAAAGGGTAATTGAACACAGGTTAAGGCAGAATGTTATAATATCAGAGAACCAGTTTGGGTTCATGCCGGGGCGATCGACGACAGAGGATATTCATTTTCTTTGTCAACTTATAGAGCGATTTTGAGAGAGGAAGAGAAATTTGCATATGGTCTTTATTGATTTAGAAAAAACTTATGATGAGGTACCAAGAGAGGTATTATGGTGGACATTGATGAAAAAGGGAGTCCCCATCAAATTATTGACATAATCAAGAATATGTACGATAGAGTAGTGGTAAATATCAGAACTTGTGGAGGCATAACAAGTGATTTTTCTATCACAATTGGATTGCATCATGAATCTGTATTGAGTACATTCTTATTTGCCATAGTAATGGATGAGCTTACTAGAGCTATTCAGGATGAGATATCCTAGTGTATGCTATTTGCTGATGATATTGTCCTAGTCGATGGAAGAGAGCTGGGGTAAATGCCAAATTGGAGTTATGGAAGCAAACTCTAAAATCTCGAGGTTTTAGATTAAGAAGGGCCAACAGAGTATATGGAGTGTAAATTCAGTAAACATGAAATCCGAAATTATAGTATTGTGAGATTAGATGGACAAGAAATACCGATGAGCAATCATTTTAAGTACTTAGGTTCTATTATTCAAAAGGATAGAGAGATCGATAGTGATGTCAATCATAGGATCTAAGCCGGCTGGTTGAAATAGAGGAGCGCAACAAGAGTTTTATGTGATCATAACATTCTGTTATGACTGAAGGGAAAGTTTTATTGGACTGCTATTAGACCAGCTTTGTTATATGGCACAGAATGTTGGGCTATAAAGAGACATCATGCCCAAAAGATGAGTGTAGCAGAGATACACATGCTTCGTTGGATGTGTAGTAACACGCGGAGAGATAAGGTAAGAAATGAGGATATTCGTACTAAGATAGATGTAGCCTTTTTAGAAGAGAAGATGAGAGAAAATCGCTTACGATGATTTGGTCATGTGCCACGTAGACTTACAGATGCACCAGTCCGGCGAATAAAGCATATCAATTTAGGGCAAGTTAAAAAAACGCAGGGGAGACCGAAGAAAACATGGATGGAGGTAATACGACAAGATATAGAGGCTAAAGGTCTTAGTGAAGGCATATTGCTCGATAGGAATGAGTGGAGAAAGCTGATCCATGTGCCTAATCCGGCGTAATTCTCTTTTGGTTCATGTAGCCTACCCCAAATACCAAATGGCTTAGTTATTGTTGTAGTTGTTGTTGATCTTTTCAAAAAATTGCCATCTCCATTTAAGTATTTAATGAGATGAGAGGTAGAAGGTGAGGGTATTTTGGGCATTAAAAGGCCACAAATAATCACATGTAAGTTACATGATTAGAAAAAGGGGGAGTTCATTTCAGCCACCTATGTCAAACCGTAATTAGGAAAAAAAACTCGCTGACAAAATGTAAATCGCTTCAGTCACCTCCTTTTTTTAAAAAGGGCGCACGCCCACGTGTCAAGCGCAGAAGCGCTACTGAGGGTCGCACGCTAACGTTCGAGCACAGAACCGCTATTGAACATGCTTTAGAGCAATGAAAACGACTTAAATACCCTCATAATATTAATCTGAGGATTGCGACCATTATTATAGTTCTCACAAAAATGCCTATTTCTAAGTCTTTATTAGGATCGTGACCATGATCCCAGTCCTCACAAAAATACCATATTTTTCATATTTTTGAGTCTTTACAGGACTGCAAGCATGACCGCAGTCCTCTTTATTAGGATTGCGATCATGATCACAGTTTTCACAAATTGCCATATTTCTGAGTTTTTATTTGGACTGCGATCATGATCACAATCCTCACAAAAATGCTCTACTTTTTAATCTGGCTCTCTTCATGTTATGCGATCAATTCGATTCAATCCCCTCTATCGTCTCGAGATCTAATAATCCATGGTGCTAAAGTTAGTTGCGGCAAGACTCACCTGTGATGTAGGAGATCAACTAAAGCAAGCATCAGAGGATCAATGTTCAACAGCAGACCATACACAGTTCTCGGTCGACCGTCCGATCGACCGAGACAACAAATGGAAGCCGCCAGTTGGCCGCCAGGTTGACCGGCTAGAAAATAGAAAAGTGACCAGAGCGCCAAGCACAAAGGAGACCAGAAAACTGAGTCTCTTAGCCGGTCGACCACTCAGTCGACCAGCAATATAAATTTGACTAAGCCGTCGACCGCTCGTCGCGTATCGTCTATTTCAGATTCTGTTTAGGATTTGTTTTTGGGTCCGTTTTGGATTCCAATTTGTTTCGTTTCCTTTTATTTCTAGTTCTCTAGTTAGATTAGAAATCTATTTTTTGAAGCCTATTTAATGCCATTGTATTTTGTTTTTAGGATACAAGTTTTAATCAAAAAAATTGAGTTTCTCTCCAGTTGCTCGTGGATTCGAGTTGCTCATCTTTGCTCGTGGATTCGAGTTGTTTAGCTCGTGGATCGAGTATTATCGTACCTGAAGGTATCTTTTATGGTTCGTTGGCGCTAGAACAAAAATAGCCGGCGTCGTTCGCTTCCTTGTATGCGTCAAGTGGTATCAGAGCTTTGGCTACTTTCTGGCGATGGCAGGAGACGAATTGGATTACAATGCCTTTCCACATGGATGGGCACTGCTGAAAGAGAGGTCGATGCTATCAAATCAACCTTTGACAGCGTGGTCCAAGAGCTCAAGAGATTGTCTCTCAAGATTGATGATCAACGTCTAGCCGATGGTATGTACCAAAGAGGACGGGGTCATCCATTAACCAATTTTCCACCGCCACTTTCACCCTTACATCTACTACAACAACCACCACGTTAACCGCCTCCATCACAACCACCACTAAATCAACCATCTCCATTACAACCACCAGCTTATCAACCACACCCATATCAGCCACCATCAAGGTATCCTTTGCGAAATCCTCAAATTGATGAATTTTTTGACAAGGAAGAATTGGGCAATCCCATTTATCGATATGATGACTTTGAAGATGAAGGGATGACCTATGGAAGACAGAAAAGATTCACTAATCCGAATCCAAACAGGAGAGGCCAATTTTCTAAATGGGAGCTAGGTTTCCTTACCCTAGTCATGGTAGGGAAGGAGGGTACCCAAATCCTAATGAGTATAAGATAAAAATTGATATTGAATCATTCTTGGATTGTATTTATGAAGTAGATAAGTTCTTTGACGTGACTTAATTCCCGTGGAAAAGCAAGTCAATTTTGTGGCGTACAAGCTCAAGAGAGGAGAACTGCAATTACAAAGAGATGTCAAGGCAAGCCACCCGTGATGACATGAAGGCGCATGAAATAACTACTTCAAGGTAGATTCATTCTACCTGACTATCAACATATCTTTCACAATCAATTTGAACATTGTCAGTAAGGTACAAGGACTGTCATGATATATACGGAGGATTTCTATCGATTATCATCACGCTGTAATTTAGCATGACGGAGGAGCAACAAGCGGCAAAAGATATTAGTGGCCTAAAGTATTATATTCAAGAACGCGTGATCCTTCACGATGTGTTCTCTGTTGATGAAGTTCCCAACAAAGATTTGAAGATCGAGAGACTACTTGAAGTTAGAGACAGAATCATACCCTCACTGTTACACTATTGGGCGAATAAAAAAGGCCCATCCATTAAGGTAACGAATCTTTGTCATGTCTCTATTTCAATTGGTAAGTTTTATCAAGATTTCGTTGCTTGTGATGTTGTCGATATGGATGCATGTCACATACTTTTGGGAAGACCATGGCAACACGACGTCGATGCTACCCATTGAGGCAAGAGGAACATCTACATGTTCACTTTGGAGGGCAAGATTATTGCCATGAAGCCTATTCCACATGTTCCAAAGCCGTTGAAAAAAGAGAAGCCGAAGTTCATATTCATATGCAATCGAAGCGAGTTCTTGGTGGAATTAAAAGAGAAAGCAAAGATTTGCTTTGGTGATCAAAGAAGTCGCTCCATCCATTGAAGTCCTTGAGAAGATGAAACCCATGTTGGAGTTCATTCCGAAAGAACCACCACCCATGAGGGATATCCAACACCACATTGATCTTATTCCTGGAGCAAGTCTACCTAACCTCCCATACTACCGGATGAATCTTAAGGAGAACGAAGTTTTAAGGGAGAAGGTCGAAGAGTTGATACACAAAGGACACATTAGAGAGAGCATGAGTCCGTATACAGTACCGACCCTTTTGACACCAAAAAAAGATGAAAGTTGACGCATGTGTGTGGATAGCCGAGCCATCAAAAAGATCACTATTCAATATCCATTTTTCATACCTCGCCTTGATGATATGTTGGATGATTGGGAGGATCGTGCATGTTTTTGAAAATCGATCTAAAGAGTGGCTACCATCAAATTCGCATTAGGCCGGGAGATGAATGGAATACGGCGTTCAAAACTCCAGAGAGATTATATGAGTGGATGGTTATGTCTTTTGGACTATTCAATGCCTCTATCACTTTCATGAGATTGATGAACCAAGTATTGAAGTCATTCTTGGGGAAGTTCGTGATTGTCTATTTTGACGATATTCTTATATACAGTTCGAGTGAAGAAACATATGCAACACCTATGAGAGGTGTTGACGATGCTACAAGACAACGAGTTATATATCAACTTGAAAAAGTGCATTTTCATGACTAGCATCTTGATATTCTTGGGGTTTGTGGTTAGCTCTCAAGGAATCCATGCGGATGAAGATAAGATAAATGCAATACTGGAGTGGCCTACACCTAAGAGTGTCACGGAGGTGAGGAGTTTTCATAGTTTAGCTACTTTCTACTGGCGTTTCATCTGGAATTTTAGTAATTTCGTGGCACCTAATATCGATTGCTTGAAGAAGAAATGTCCTTTTCTTTGGACCGAGTCGGCCGACGAAGCTTTTGCACTAATCAAGGATAAGTTTATTAATGCTCCCATATTAGCTTTTCCTAATTTTAAAAAGGTGTTTGAACTAAAGTGCTGATAAGCATTATTTTATGTTACTTTTATAGTCCCGTCTATCTATTTTATGTATCAAAATAATGCTACTCGCATATGCGTTAGTGTTTGCAGTGCATGCGCCCAATCGAGAAGAAAGGAGAAAAGCAAGTGGAATGGATTGATTTCGCACAAAATAAAGATCGAATGATGTTTTTTCGAACATGCTGTGGTATTTTGGCCATAACTACTTCTACAAAATTCCAAACGAGGTAATTCAAGTGTCTACGGAATGGAAATTCTAAGATCTACAATTTTCATGTTGAGTGCTTCTGGTAACTCATCCATTTGACGGGCCGTATCGACCATTTACCGAATCTGCCCCAGTTGAAATTGAATTAATTTGTAATAAATTTTGGCTGAGAGTCTTTTTTTTTTTAATTCTCAATGGTGGTTCATATTAGAGCTCTATAAATGATAACTTATTATTATTCTTTTAACAATCACACATATATCTTATTATAAATATATGTTAAATTACAAGAAACTATCATGAACTTGATTAGCTACAATTTGCTACCACGATCTTTTCAAAAAACTACCATCTCAATTTAAGTATTTAATGAGATGAGAGGTAGAAGGAGAGGGTATTTTGGGCATTAAAAGACCACAAATAATCACATGTAAGTTACATGATTAGAAAAAGGGGGAGTTCGTTTCAGCCACTTATGTCAAACCGTAATTAAGAAAAAACTCGCTCTTAAAATTTAATTCGCTTCAGTCACCTTTTTTTAAAAAGGTGCAAGTCCACGTGTCAAGCGCAAAAGCGCTATTGAGGGTCGGACGCCAACGTGTCGAGCATAGAACCACTATTGAACATGCTTTAGAGTTATGAAAAAGACTTAAATACCTCACAGTATTAAGCTGAGGACTATGATCATTATCATAATCCTCACAAAAATACTCTATTTTTGAATCTGACTCTTTTCTTGTTATGCGATCCATTCGATTCAATCCCATCTATCGTCTCGAGATCAAATAATCCATGGTGCTGAAGTTACTCGCGACGAGACTCACCTGTGATGCAGGAGATCAACTAAAGCAAGCATCAGAGGATCAATGTTCAACAATAGACCATACACAGTTCTCGGTCGACTGCCTGATCGACTGAGACAGCAAATGGAAGCCGCCAGTCGACCGCCAGGTCGATCGGCTGGAAAATAGAAAAGTGGCCAGAGAGCCAAGCACAAAGGAGACCAGAAAACTGAGTCTCATAGTCGGTCGACCGCCCAGTCGACCAACAATATAAATTTGACCAAGCGACCGCTCATCGCGTATCGGCTATTTCAGATTCGGTTTAGGATTTGTTTTTGGGTCCGTTTTAGATTCTAATTTGTTTCGTTTTTTTTATTTATTTCTAGTTTTCTAGTTAGATTAGAAATCTATTTTTTGAAGCCTATCTAAGACCATTGTAATTTTGTTTTTAGGATACAAGTTTTAATCAATAAAATTGAGTTTTTCTCTCCAATTGCTCGTGGATTCAAGTTGCTCATCTTTGCTCGTGGATTCGAGTTGTTTTGCTCGTGGATTCGAGTATTATCCTACCTGAAGGTATCTTTTAGGGTTCATTGTCGCTAGAACGAGATCTAGCTGGCGTCGTTCGCTTCCTTATATGCGTCAAGTGGTATCAGAGTTTCGGCTACTTTCTGGCAATGGCAGGAGACAAGATGGATTGCAATGCCTTTTCACATGGATGAGCGCTGCTGAAAGCGAGGTCGATGCTATCAAATCAAACTTGGACAGCGTGGTCCAAGTGCTCAAGAGATTGTCCCTCAAGATCGATGACCAAAGTTTAGCCGATGGTACGTACCGAAGAGGACCGGGTCATCCATTAGCTAATTTTCCACAACCACCTCCACCCTTACATCCACCACAACAACCACCACCACATTAACCACCTCCATCACAACCATCACCAAATTAACCATCTCCATTACAACCACCCCCTTATCGACCACATCTATATCAGCCACCACAAGGTATCCTCTGCGAAATCCTCAAATGATGAATTTTCTGACAAGGAAGAATTGGGCAATCCCATCTATCGATATGATGACTTTGAAGATGAAGAGATGACCTATGGAAGACAGAGAAGATTCACTAATCCTAATCTAAACAAGAGGCAAATTTTCTAAATGTGAGCTAGGTTTCCTTATCCTAGTCATGGTAGGGAAGAAGAGTACCCAAATCCTAATGAGTATGGGGTGAAAGTTGAGATTTTTTCTTTCAGTGGGAACCTTGATATTGAATCATTCTTGGATTGTATTAATGTAGTAGATAAGTTCTTCGATATGACTTAGTTCTCATGGAAAAGCAAGTCAATTTTGTGACGTATAAGCTCAAGAGAGTAGCGACCACATGGTGGGATTAACTGCAAATTACAAAGAGATGTCAAGACAAGCCACCCGTGATGACATGGAGATGCATGAAATAACTACTTCAAGGTAGATCCATTCTACTTGACTATCGACATATCCTTCTCAATCAATTTGAACATTGCCAGCAAGGTACAAGGACTGTCGTGATATATATGAAAGATTTCTTTCGACTATCATCACGCTGCAATTTAGCATGACGGAGGAGCAACAAGCAGCAAAATATATTAGTAACCTAAAGTACCCTATTCAAGAACGCGCGATCCTTCACGATGTGTTCTCTGTTGATGAAGTTCCCAATAAAGATTTGAAGATCAAGAGACTACTTGACGCTAGAGATGGAACTACACCCTCACTGTTACACTATTGGGTGAATAAAAAAAGCCCCATTCATTAAGATAACGAATCTTTGTCATGTCTCTATTTCAATTGGTAAGTTTTATTAAGATTTTGTTACATGTAATGTTGTCGATATGGATGCATGTCACAAACTTTTGGGGAGACCATGACAACACGACGTCGATGCTACCCATCGAGGCAAGAGGAACATCTACATATTCACTTGGGAGGGCAAGATGATCGCCATGAAGCCTATTCCACCTGTTCCAAAGCTGGCGAAAAAAGAGAAGCCAAAGTTCATATTCATATGCAACCGAAGCGAGTTCTTGGTGAAATCAAAAGAGAAAGCAAAGATTTGCTTTGATGGTCAAAGAAGAAGTTGCTTCATCCACTGAAGTCCCGAGAAGATGAAGCCATGTTGGGGGAGTTCAAAAGAGTTATTCAGGACGAGCTTCCGGAAACACTACCACCCATGAGGGATATCCAGAACACATTGATCTTATTCCTGGAGCAAGTCTATCTAACCTCCCACGCTACTGGATGTATCCTAAGAGAGCGAAGTTCTAAGGGAGAAGGTCGAAGAGTTGATACACAAAGGACACATTAGAGCATGAGTCCGTATACCGACCCTTTTGACACTAAAGAAAGATGAAAGTTGCCGCATGTGTGTGGATAGTCGAGCTATCAAAAAGATCACTATTCGATATCCGTTTTCCATAACTCGCCTTGATGATATGTTGGATGATTAGGAGGATCGTGCATGTTTTCAAAAATCGATCTAAAGAGTGGCTACCATCAAATTCGCATTAGGTCGGGAGATGAATGGAAGACGGCGTTCAAAACTCCAGAGAGATTATATGAGTGGATGGTCATGCCTTTTGGACTATCCAATGCCCCTAGCACTTTCATGAGATTGGTGAACCAAGTATTGAAGTCATTTTTGGGGAAGTTCATGGTGGTCTACTTTGGCGATATTTTTATATACAGTTCGAGTGAAGATGAACATATGCAACACCTATGGGAGACGTTGACGGTGTTACAAGACCGAGTTATATATCAACTTGAAAAGTGCATTTTCATGACTAGCAACTTGATATTCTTAGGGTTTGTGGTTAGCTCTCAAGGAATCCATGTGGATGAAGATAAGATAAATGTAATACTGGAGTGGCCTACACCTAAGAGTGCCACGGAGGTGAGGAGTTTTCATGATTTAGCTACTTTCTACCGGCGTTCCATCCGGAATTTTAGTAGTTTTGTGGCATCTATTATTGTTTGCT
This sequence comes from Agave tequilana, assembly GCA_038442645.1. Taxonomy (NCBI): domain Eukaryota; kingdom Viridiplantae; phylum Streptophyta; class Magnoliopsida; order Asparagales; family Asparagaceae; genus Agave; species Agave tequilana. Next base: position 57,794 of record JAVJIF010032271.1, on the reverse strand, counting down.
TGAAGAAGAAATGTCCTTTTCTTTGGACCGAGTCGGCCGATGAAGCTTTTTTCTAATCAAGGATAAGCTTACCAATGCTCCGATATTAGCTTTTCCTAATTTTGAAAAGGTGTTTGAACTAAATTGCTGATGAGCATTATTTTATATTACTTTTATAGTCTCATTTATCTATTTTATGTATCAAAATAATGTTACTTGGATATGCGTTAGTGTGTTTGCAGTGCTTGTGCCCAATCGAGAAGAAAGGAGAAAAGAAAGTGGAATGGACTGATTTCGTACAAAATGAAGATCGAAGGGTGTTTTCTGAACATGATGTGGTATTTTGGTCATAACTTCTCCTACAAAATTTCAAACGAGGTCATTCAAGGTGTCTACGGAAAGATAATTTTAAGATCTACAACTTTCATGTTGAATGCTTCTGGTAATTCATCCATTTGGCGGGCCGTATCGACCATTTACCGAATCTGCCTCAGTTGAAATTGAATTAATTTGTAAATTTTGGCTGAGTCTTTTTTGTAAAATTTTTTATGAAAGATGCAACAAATGGAAAATTATGGCAGCTTGTGGCAAGTGGGATCTGATTTTTTTTTAAAATGAAGTTGGGACCAGATTTTGGCAGCTTGGATTTGATTTCAAAACATGGAGTTTGGTTTTGATTCAACAGTTTGGATTCGAATTCAGTTTGCAGTTGGAGGAGTTGGGATCTGATTTTTTTTTTTTATGCAGCTTGGAGAGAGGATCTTGTGCAAAGGCTATAAATAGGCCTCGGTGGAGAACTAAAGGGGGGATTATGGGCTGTGTGTGTGTGTGTGTGTGTGTGTGTGTGTGTGTGTGTGTGTTGTAATTAAGACTGGGAGGAGGAAATTAATTAGGAGATCAATTAAGGGCTTATTGGAGTGGTTTTGTTTAAAAAGGGTGTTTTATTTTCTTTAAACAGAGCTTATATAATGCTTTTGTACTTCGAAGGTCATCAGCTGTGAGCTTAATATAACAAAGAAGTTTTTTCTTTTACTTTCAATTTTTTTTCATGATTGAGTTATATTTATTTTCATGCATCTATCTTCTTTTTAATAACTTTGTGATGGAGGAAAGACTCGGGTGGATGATCTCTTCACGATCAACTTGACGAGAACAAGACTTTATGCTAATCTCGGATTCATTTTCCTATCTCCCTCTCTCTTATTCTTCTTTTCATTCATTTCCAAGTAATGCATCTCATAGGCTGGTTAACTTTTATTTCTTATTTTTACTCTTTTTTTAAATTTTTAGTTTCTTCTCAAAATTTTTAAAACAAATTCCAAATCCAAAGTCATTCCAACTGAATTAAAAATAAATTTTGGATTTTAAAAATTGTGATTTTCTACAAGTCTATGTGGATTCGACCCTTATCTTGTCACTATGCTATTTTTTCTAAAAATTTAAAGGTAAGATTTGTTTTTTATCGGAAATTTTTACAACATTCGAGCCGCAACAAAATTTTGGCGCCGTTGATAGGGACTTGTATAAAAAAACTATTTTTGAAGCCGACATTTAACTTTTTCTAGTTAAAAAAATTAAAAATTAAAAATTATTTTTTTTCCTTTTTTTATCATCCCTGTGATCTAAAAATTTATTGGACAATTGGAAATTTGCACAGACAGGAGGGTGCCTGCTTGCTTACTAATTGTGTTGCTAAAAATCGGGAAGGTTGGTATCTTTCTAACTCTACCCATGAAATCTCCTGTCAGTGGGGTTTTGGAAGTATTTTTGATTGAAATGGTGATGCATTAGTGCATTAAAAAAATCTTAAGAGCTGTCCCCCTCACATAAGGTCAGATTTTATTATTCGTTCCTTGGCTCAAAAATCATAATTTCATATAGGTTATTCTGAACTTCAATTAATTTAAAATCAATTAAAACTTGACCACTAGAATTTCGAGCTTATTAAGTGGAATTATTGTGGAACACTCCAGTGATTACTTTCAAGCTTTCGAAGAGAAGCTTACTTGTCTTAAAAAGGGTGACTTAGCCATTGCGGCAGTGCCTGGCCTGGAGGAAGGACTAAATTGCTTGTTTGACGATTTTAACCGGTCAGCCCACAATCCGTCCAATCCAGTTATGAGCTGTATAACTAGGTAGAATTTATTCTCTTAAGATTAGTGGTTAAAATTGATTACCTTCAAATTAAGCTCAAGATAAAGAAACATTTAGTTTGGAATTGCTTGTTGAGTCAATTGCATGCAATCTTTTCTAGAACTTAAGGTTCTATCAAAATCTTTCTTTAGGGCAGCAATCTTTTCTAGAACTTAAGGTTCTATCAAAATCTTTCTTTAGGGCAGTATCCTGATTTATGCTACAGTGGGTCCGTGTTAATGGTCGTTTAGAATCCATCATTGTTTCTGACCCTTATGTTGATCTTTTCTTCATTTCTGACACAATGAGTGATGCAAATTAACCCCGTCAGATGATCTTATAGGATTACATGTATCCGATAAGATCCACTCAATCTTCTTGTATCACTTTGCCGCCCCTTACAACAAATTTCGAAATCAAATCCGGTATGATACAGATGCTTCCAGGTTTTTGAGGATTGACCAATGAGAACCCGTACCAACATGTTAGGAAGTTTAAAGACATTTGCGAAACCATGAAATATAATCAAATAACTAAGGAATCTCTAAAACAGGCTATTCCTGTTCTCCCTGAAAGAAAAACCCAAGGCTTGAAAGAAAAAGCCAAGGCTTGGTTACTTTCTCTCCAGCTTGGAACAATCACCACTTGGGTAGAGCTAGCTGAAGCCTTTTATAGGAAATTCTACTCAAAGTAGAATGTTTCTATACGTCACCCTTAATACCTTTCATCAATTACAAAGGGAGACATTTTTCATGTACTTTGAGAGATTTAATGACATTTTGCTTGATGTGCTCACCATGGATTTGAAAAAAATTCGTGTGATCCAAATTCTGTACGACGGCTTAGATTACTTAACTAAGACGATGGTCGAGTCCCTTTGTAATGGAGCATTCACAAGTAAAATCGCCAAAGATACATGGGATTGAAGAGGTAGAACAGAACACGTTAGAATGAGAACCTGTGAGTATTAATGCTAAGCAACCCACCACCATTATGATTACCACCAACAAGGGTGGTATGCATATGGTCAATTTCAATTTTGAGAATGATGCCAGAATGGGAGCACTAGTGCGAATGTTTGAAGCCTTAGAGATGAGCAAAGGAGCATAATCTTCGGCTCCCAAACTGTCTAAGCCTGTGGTGTCCCCGTTTGTGTCCTCTGTGACAGTCACGACCACCTAGTAGAACAGTGTCCTGGGTTACTAGTCATCAAAGTTGCACAAACAAATGTACTCAATACATTTCACAAGCCCAATTTAAACAACCCATTCAGTTAAACATACAATCTAGGATGACAGAACCATCCAAATCTTTCTTGGAAGTCATCTCAAGGACAAGATATGGTGGATCGCCACCTTTTCAAGGACCGCCTCTTAATAATCAATTCCATCGGGGGAACCAATTCACTGTTGCACCATATGTCCCTTTCAATCAAAGAAATCTTCTTTAAAGGACATGTTCCAACAATTTATGCAAAGCCAGGCTCGGACTAAGAAAAACTAAGCCCAAATAATCATGCTGCTTCTTAGGCAATAACAATAGCTAAGACTGAGATTCAGTTAGGTCAGATAGCTGCATCTGTAGGGGGGGAGAGAGAGAGAACAATTTTCAAGTCAGACTGTGCCAAACCCGAAAGGACAACCTGTTCCTTTGAATGTTCCAAAAGGCTAATTTGAAGTTGGCTCTTATTCAACCAATAAAGAAGTTCAGGCTATTCACACTTTACGGTCTGGTAAGAGGGTGGACAATCAAGTCCAAGTTTCATCTGACAATTACCTCAATTCTGAAAATCTCAACAAGGAGAAAGAGAGAGATCCCAGTGAAGTCAACAAGGAAAAATGATAAAGTTGTTGACACTCAAGAGAAACCATTTGTGCCCAAAGCCCCATTTTCTCAACGTCTTCAGCTAATAGGAAGAAAAACCACTGTGAGAAAATTTTAGAAGTCTTCAAAAATATTCAAATCAACATCCCTTTCTTGGATGCAATCAAACAAATCCCTTCTTAAGTTTCTAAAAGACCTCACTACTTCAAGAAGAAAACTTTTATTCCTCGTGAAGTAACATTTGCTGCACAAGCATCTTGTCTCACCCAACAAATTATTGCTCCAAAATATAAAGATTCTGGGAGCCCAACAATTTCAGTTAGGATAGGAGACTAAATAATGGATTGGTGTCTGTTAGACCTAGGAGGGAGTGTAAATCTTTTACTCCTATTCTGTGTACAAACTAAGTTTGGGGGAGTTACAACCCACTAACTTTACCTTACTTTTAGCGGATAGGTTTGTTAAGATCCCTATGGGAATTGTTGAAGATGTCATTTTAAACGTTGATTAATTTTATTTCCCTGCGGACTTTGTTGTCTTAAACATTGAACTTAACGTTCCAAGAAGGCTTGTGCTCCCATGTTTATTTTTGTAAGTCTCGAGCTTATAGGCCCAACCCATCACGAGTCTCGAACTAACTCTTACTATTACCTTCACGACTCATAGCATTTTCCTTATCAAACATTCCAGAACTAGTCTTATAAATCCATCTGCTTCATATCGGTTTACAAAAACACTTTTTTCCAACCATTCATTTTTGGAGACAGATTGTTAGTGATTATAGTAAGCACTCTCCTTACAAAAACAACAACAATAGGCAAAACATCGCCTGTGAAGAACAGGCAAGCCTAAGAAAAATGACCGCCAGGTACCTCGGTCCTCGTCATCACAATCAACACCGTCAGCTCGCAGTCCTCAGGGCCATCTTGATGGAGGGTCCCAACATGTGGATCCTACATCGAGATACTTCGTTCCACATGCTCTCTAGATGGATGAACCTGAAAGCAAAGAATCCCAATGACACAGGTAATATAGGAAGGATAATTTATGTTGATTTGCTGCGGTGGGGAAAACTAAATTCTCTTATTACGTTCTCACCAACTAATCGAGCATAAAACCAAATAGCAATGTCCCAAATCAAACAATTTTCTTTGGGAAAACTCTTGTCCATGGTCCCACGGATGGTGGAGATTTGTGCATGGTTAGCCTGTTGGTGACGGTTGTTGAGACCAAGGTTGGTGTACCCACGGATGGCCGAGATTCGTGGATGGTTGAAGCCTAGGATTCTCGTGAATGATGATTAAGGTATATTCACACATGAAGGGGGTGATTGCTGGGTATATAGTCCCACATTATAAGTGAATAGAGAAGTGATAAAACTTAAATAGAAAGTTGAGGTCAAGACCTAATAACCTAAGATTTTGGGTCAAATTGATATTCAATCTCTACTTAAGGCCCATTGTGTTCCTCCGCAGAGGCCCGTGCAATTTCCCAACGTGGTATTAGGGTATAAGATCCTATCCGCTCTCACAAACTAGCTGTACAATATATTGACTTGGGAAACATTATTTTTTAATATAGCCATAATAAATGTTATGCTTAACTATGTTTAAATATAGCCATAATAAAGTGTTTGTGATGCATTTTATATAGTGACTATCAAATAATTCTTTATGTGCACAATAATGGGTTTTTATTTACTAAATTAGTTATGAGATAATTAATTAGATATTGATATCAAGATCCATAGGTTGCATTATATAAGTATTTCCCAATCGTTAAGATATAATTACGGGAGATCAGATATTTAGTATCCTTGCACGTTAAATCATGGCACAACCAAATTAAGATTGAATGCTCAATTAGACTAGTAGGTATATTGCATGTAATAGTTCTGTAGCTATCGTGATTCTCACGATACAGGATGATAGCTTGCATTGATGCGTTAGGTGCATTAGGATTGCATTGACAAGCTGATCATGAAAAACTTTTCTTGTGAAATAGTGGCATTGCCAAGATAAACGAGTTTTTTCATATGTGATGAATTTTATCCTCATACCTATGAGATTCATGGTGGGTCCTCATAATGAATGATTACATTTTGATTCACCAATGCTATGCGGTTTAATTAATTAAGTGCTAAAGCGATTCGTTGGGTGTAGCTGAACATTATTTAGATCTTATGAGATTTTTAAATATGAAATCTATTGTTCTTATGAACACCTATTAATATATATTGGTCACTCGGGCTAGTCGAATTTCTTGGCCAAGTGTGACTGTAAATTGGATTTGCAACCCAATTGAGCATAATATCTAATATGGAGTTGAGTGTTGACTAAGAGTTGGATAGTGACCATCTTTTTCAATGGTCAATACTGGGTGTGAGTAAGTGAAGGAATAAATTATAATTGTATAAAAGAGTCATCATGATATGTTTATTAGTCCTGATTGGTTATTAGGCTAACCAGTCCGACCAAGTAATTAATTAGGTCCCATTTCAACCAAACTTGAATAACTAGTTTGGATTAGGTAACTGATGGAATTAATTCAAGTGTTGATTAATTGAGTCAATTATGGTTATTGGTTGAAACCAATAAAAAATTAAACCCAAACCAGATTTGTGATCCATTAGGATCTTCTATATATTTATATGATATTATCTAGGGAGATTTGATTTTCTCAAATCTGGTGAGGAGATAATATGACTCCGTGATTAGATGAAATCAAGTGATTATATGAGATCTAATTTCATGATGTTCAGATAACTTCAGTGTGATAAGATAGAATCAAAGAGTGATATATAAGGAAGAGAGCCTATTGGAGTGAAATAAATCTTTATCTTTCAATCTTACACCAATATGAAATCCTAGAGAAGGGTGAATCGGTTTATGAATGACTGCGCAAATTCATTTGGAATTATGCTGGTGGTGTTATAGAAAAATATGTGGAAGAATCACAAAATTGTGGAAGCACAAGTATAAATGTGGAAGTATCAAACTACAAATATGTAGTGGATTAAAGAGATAATGCAGAATATAAGTGGACGTGCAAAGTAGTAAAATAAATGAGTTATGAGTAAACATCCAATGCGCAGACACGTCATTTGTAGGTGGTTCGAGAAACCCCTACCTCCACCACTTTGGGCCTCCCAAGGATTTCAAACTCCACTAATCAACCTTCCACTCAAAGCTTATCTTTACACCTGCCAACTCTCTTCACCCAAGAGATTGGACTTCCTGTCTCTTCGACTGAAGAGGATCACACAACAAAATAAATAAGTTTTGTTCTTTAAAACAAGAATGTGAACATGATTAATAAAGTACAAATTTGTTGCTTTAAAGTGATTTGATGAAGTAGAATTAATTTGCACAACGATTGGCCCTCTAAGAGAATTTAAGAACTCAAGTGACTTTTTTTTTAAAGAAGGTATGTATATGTTTGCTTCAAATATTCCTAAGATTGGAGCTTTGAATGCTAGAGAATTTCAATTACATGCGTGCTTTCACTTGAGACAAATTGTGCTTTTATGATAGATCTAGCACATCGATGAGGTCTCTTGTAAATGGTCGGATAAGAGTTCTACTCATTAGGCGCATCCAATGATTATAATGCTGGAATTGGTATACTGCAGAAGCAAACACTCAATGGAGAGGGGCACCATGACTCAAAGGGAAAGAGGGTTTAATGTGCTTTGTTGGGATAAGATGGAGAGAAGCAAAGAGATTGAATTTTTTGTAAGATACTCCAAGTCTCAACTGCTATAAGTGCTGTCGAAAAAAATTACATGTCAAGGGAAATTCCAACAAGAAAAAGGTGCACCCACATGGGTTGTTAGAGAGGTGTCCTAAGAAAAACGAGATGGGACGGGATGGAGGAAATAAAATAATTTACCAAATAATAATCTAGTTTAACCTAAGATTCTTAGTGTTTTCAAATTATCCATCTTTTCAAACTAGATTTATTAGTTCTTTGTATGTTCACATAAGTAGAATCTGAATCTTAGCATAGGGTCATTGGCGGTATGACGCTGCCCCATTGTAAGAGGTGGTGGGTTCTGATATGCTGCTTTGTAGTGTTGAGGGAATTCTCAAATTAAAAATGATGTTGCTTAGTTGCAGGCTCATCATACAAAGTGATGTGAAACAAAAGAGGGGGTCTACGAATTTTAAAAAAAAGATGAGAGATAAAAGAAATAACTAATGATTGCCTAATGGATAAGTGAAAAGGCCTTTCACCTTTCCCGATCTCACGCTGCTTTTCGCCGCACCCTCATCAATCTTGACCTCAGCCATTTCACACTGTACGTTCGATCTTTGCTTCACAATTAGGGCTTCATACCCTGCCATGAGAGGCACACCTCTCAAAGAAAAAACTTAAAATTATATTTTTCAAAATTCTAGTATTTTTTTTATTGAAAACAATGAAGTCTTTAAATAGAGTTACGACTTGTTCAGTTTTCTCTCACAGTGATGTAGGACTAAAATAAAATACAAGAATAAAACAAACACATGACTACTAAATGGAAAAAAGATATAGACTCGAACTCAAAACAAAAAGAAGCTGACTCGATGTCCTTATCATTCTTGCCAGGTGGGAAAAACTCGACCCCGTCGAGTATACATGAGATGATGGTGACTCGTTACTAAATCTGAATCTGCATCTGTTATTGATTTTCCTGGAGATGTTGTAGATGTAGTTGTTGGAGAGGTTGTTGTTGAGGAGGTTATTGTGGAGGAGATTGTTGAGATCTTTGACTGTTGAGCAAGTTGTGGAGGAAATTGTTGTGATATTTGGGTATTGAGGAGATTGAGATCTTTGGCTGTTGCGGATGTTGTTGTAGAGAAGGTTTTAGAGAGTTGTTATAGAGGACGTTGTAGAGATCTTTGGCTGTTGAGTAGGTTGTTGGGAAGAATTTGATTTTTGTGGCTAAGAGGGAGATTGGTAGTTGAGATTTTGATACGTGGAAGGAGATAAAAGAGGATAGGATTTGAAGTTTTTTGAAATTTTGACAAAAGAGATGAAAAAGAAAGTGAATGAAGTAACAAATTGCATCGGCTCTTCACAAGGATTACCAATTCATTTCAACACTCGTAATGAATGGTTCAAACAAAATTGTGCCGATTTCACACCGGGTATCTTTTCACAAGAAACTTGTATTGCAGTTTAATTTTCATCACTTATTACTTTCTCCTAATCATGCTCTGATACCAAATTGATGTGAATGAAAGAGAGGGGTCTAAGGATTTTGGGAAAAAAATGAGAGATGAAAAAAATAATTAATGATTATCTAATGGATAAATGAAAAGGCCTTCTACCTTCTCAGATCTTACGCCACTTCACGCCGCACACTCATTGATCTTGACCTCATGCTGCTTCACACTGCACACTCGATCTTGACCTCACGCCGTTTCATGTTGCTTCATGCCGCACACTCGATTTTAGCTTCACAGTTAGGGTTCACACCTTGCCTCAAAGGAAAAATCCAAAATAATTTTTCTTAAATTTCTAGTATTTTTTTTATTGAAAACAATGAAATCTTTAAATAAGACTTACGATTTATTCAGTTCTCTCTCACAATCAATGTAAGAATAAAATAAAACACAAAAGTAAAATAAACACAAGATTGCTAAATAAAAGAAAATATAAACTCGGACTTATAACAAAAAGAGCCGATCGATGTCCCCATCATTAAGACTTGTTTCGATCAATGTGTCTAGTGGGATGATCTATTGGAATTGCTAAATATAAATTTCCTTTTCTTTTTTTTCAGAGTTCATTTTCATTTCTGGGAAGCTTTCTTCCTGCAATTTGGGGGCTCTCTCTCTCTCTCTCTCTCTCTCTCTCTCTCTCTCTCTCTCTCTCTCTCTCTCTCTCGATAATCCTGTTCCCTCCCCTTTGTGCTCCCCCCTTTGTGCTCCTTGTTCCTCGTGATGTTAGCCTACTCATGATCTTATGCCCATGGGATTTTTGACATGTACACCTATGTTGCGCAAGCACAAACACAAGCACGCCAATAGGGGTGCCACATAGCATGAAACACTGACTTACGACAAATTTTGAAAAAGTTCACACCACAACTGTGACAATGTAAGAAGATAAGAGGAAGTGTCATGCCTGACATGGTGTTCTAGTGACACGCTTCGCAATAGGAGTATTTTTCTGGATGCACATGGAAGAAAGAAAAAGAAAAACATGTCCATACTCTTATGTTTCCATGTTTATGTTATTCCCATCTGTCAGCTTCCGCTCATGTTTTTTTTTTTTTTTGTCCTCATGACTTCAAACCTGTTTTCTGTCAGTAATTTTTATAGAGACTTAACATAAAGTTTCCGATTACTTGACGTGCTAATTCAGGACATATCTGCCTTTAGAATTAAGAGTAGTGCAAAAGATTTAAGTAAGATAAAACAGTGGCATGTAAATGATAATACTGGCATTTTCTTAAAACTAGGAGTATAAAAGCAGTTTCAGCAACCAGTTATCATCTATCAGTATAACAAAAGTGCAAACGTATCATGAAATCATTAATATGAAAACTAGATATGTGGTAGAATTAACAGTGGCAACCTGCGCTAGATATTTGTTTCTGAAGGGAAAAGTTGTTCATGCTTGAATCCAATCTGAAAAACGTCTTGTGACATGGGTAGCAGGTGAAGAGTTATCAAAAGCAGGGGTAAAAGCATAAATAAAAGTTGAGGGTGGGATAAAAAGGTAAAACAGAGAAAATAGCACAAACACGTTTTTAAAGGGAAAAAGAAAAAGAAACTGCATAGGCGGTAACATTATTGGACAGAAAGACTGATCAGGAGGTTGTGAGGCTGAGATATTAGGAGAACATAACCCAGGTCCTATAATGTTCTGTAGGTGATTTGATGTCTTACCTAATATTTACTTCTAACCAGAAACATATAAAATGACCAAAATGAAAGACTTCAACTATCCTGACATTTGATTTGCTTTTCTTTAATGATTATATGTTGAAGAACTCGTATGAGCTCTCTTCAACTAATATTGCACAATTTTATCTAAAACTGCATGCATAGTAGAAAGAATATGCATGCGACAAAAACAAAAGCACTATCCACAGATGGAACTTTCATGTAACAATTTAACTAGTGAGGGCCTTGATTTTGTCTGTTCCCTATCGTCAAATACGGTTATTCTTCCATTCTTCAAAATGTTTACATATTCAACTGAGATCATTTACACTTGGGGAACACACACGCACACATTTTGGTTAAGGTGGATACCTCCCAATGCCAATGACTTTATCAATTCTGCTCAAGTTTCTCACTGATTTATAACACCAAGGACAATCATCTTACAGGTCCTATCTTTCAAATTTGTTTCTTATTTAGGCTCTCTACATCCATCAAGAAAGCAATGGGAAAATGAATATATGTAGGATCTGATAGGACTTTTCATCAGGAAATTATATCTACATTTCTCTACAATTTTCCATGAAAACTAGCTAAATCATAGTTTTTTTTTCAGTCCAGGCAGAGAAGAAAAAGAGCAAGGAAAATTACAGGCAGTGACGAACCTAGCTCGGGCAATTTGTCACAGGTAAGTTGTTGGGTCATAGGGTTCCTTGGAGAGTTTTTTTTGGTTTTGCTTTTCTTTTTGAGAATTTTTTTTATGTTACCTTTTTGGTTGTTCTATTAGTTCTAAGCTTGGTATTGTTACATTTCAGCTCCCAATGAAATTATTATTTAGTCTGGATTACCTTTTTGACAAAGAGCCAACTCTGTATGAACTACTTGAGCAACTTCCATGGCTGGAAAGGATTCTGCACAAAATCCTATAGAGAACAGGTGCTCTTTCTCTCTCTGTCTCTCTCAATCTCAAGTACTCAAGAAAAGTAGGGACACATCTCAAAATTATTCTGGAAAAGTTAAACAAAGACATGCATGTGTGACATCTCTGGGCCATTGCAGTCGACAACATTCTTGAATTTTCATTGGTTATTTATTGATAGTATCAGAGACATTGAGTTGAGCACTATCAAATACAACTAATATCACTGTGTATCTTAAATAAAATGGTCCCCTATATCCCACCATGAAATTTATAGTTCCATCCTGAATAATAACTTGTTGGTACTCAAAACCATGACAGAAATCCCTTCTGCTTTGAATGAGTTGTCACTATCAAGTGAAGCTGATATAGCACTAAACTGAGCGCTTCATCCCCTTCCATTTGTTATTGTGAACTAATTAAGACAGTCTGTTTTCAGCAAGATGAATTTGGAATGGGCCGCCTCCTTTCCTTTGCTCAGCTGTTCCTGAAAGAGTACATACAGAACTAGGGACAGTTCAGTAAATAAAATGCACACACAGCTGCAACTATTCAAGTCAGAAATGGACCAACAGTTGTCTAACCGACAGCTAGGGTGCACGGACACGGCTATAATACTAACATAGACATGACACGCTAATATGTGACAAATTCTTACAATATAGATAACATGTGTATGACACGCGTGTTGAACACTAGTCCGACGCGAGACGGCTTTATTAGGTAGTGTTCGTGTGACATAGATCAATAGAGAGCTTTTAATCTAGGACTATCTGTCCACATGAAAGTCATGAAGTAACCTTCATGCTACTCTAATTCCACATCAGTGATTGCTCACTCTTCATTCTCTCTTTGGGACTGGTCATTCTGTAATTCTCTCTTTAAGTTTTTGGGGAGAAAATTATTAGAAGGAATCATTATTTGTTCAGTAGATTTGCCTTCTTCATGATGTTGCAAGTGACTTAATTAACCTCATTAAGAGCCACCAACTTAGGATGCACCAATAAGCTTGTGGGATTACAGCTAAACATTAGGAAAATGATTGAGAGATTGAGCTTAGTTGTATTGCAGCATCTTATGCTGTAGAGGTGTGAAGGTCCCAGGTGAAGTAAAGCCTGGATGGCCCAATCATTCCATAAGAGCTCTCTAGCAAAGGAATGGGTGAGAGAATTCATAAATAGAGGATGAGAAATATTCCTTTGAACATAGGATCATGTCTTTTGTAGCCGTGCCCTTCAAACATCACTTTCAGAGAGCAACAAACACCATGGAAAAGCTTCAATTGAATTCTACCGACAGAAACGTATGAACCCCCAAACAACGAAAGGTGAAACATCTATTTTAACTTTTGAGTGGCTTCAATCATTCAATATATCAAGAATATCAAATAAGAGGAGACTAACCGTTTCTCTCGACCTTTCTTTTCTTGGAGTTACATGGTCATCCAGCATATCTTGCACCAAGATATGGAGTCAAGCAATTCTTGATTTGCCGTACGAATTTAATTCTCTACTTCATACATGTGCAACAAGCTTAACTTGAAATTTACACGAGCAATACAATGTGGGCCTTCTTGCATTTATGCTACACTAAAATTTACTTTTACCAGTAATCTCTTTGCATTATATAAATAGAAATATGGGAGGACACATGTTGGTCTCAGTGTTATTCTTGGATGTAAATCTGAACTCAAGAAAATAATGTGAGGTTATGGGTGGCAATGGGTCGATTCAGGTCGGATTCTACAAGGTCGAAGTGTGGTTTCAAACCCACTAAGAAAGCTAAGTATCCACTTGAGGAGCCAAACATAATAATTTATCAAATCCAGATTGGATTTTGGAAAATCCATTATTTCTTTTCAACTATGAAAATTTTCACTAAAGTTCAAATAGAAAATGAAAAGTTTTTTTTTCCGCTCAAATGTATCTTTCTGTCTTTATTTTCTTAGAAGTATTAGATATATTGAAACGTATCTAAATAATCTTATATGACTTATGTTTACAAATTAAAGAGAACATTTAGAATGAACATGGTGAAATAACTATAAAAATATTCATTCAGGTTATCGGGTTTAGATTCTTAAGGATCCATATCTAGATCCATTAAGGAATCATATTTGTTTTTAGGATCCATAGTTCCATACTCTACCAGTTATCAGGTACAATTTTGGGATCGAAACTTGAAAAATCGGGTTGGATTCGGATTGGATTATCAGGTTGTCAGTTCACTAACTGATAAGAATAAGATTATGGGCCCCACAACTGAATCTCAATTGAACAGTTTGATCTGGATAATAGCTTCTCGAATCAATCACCTGTGCATGACTGCCTTGATCTGTGTGTAATAAACTAACGATCTCCAGTCCCTTGTACATAGAGAAATAGAGCACGAGCTCAGGTATGAGATTACTTGCTTAAATACTCTCTACATTCCTTTTGTGATTCTTTTAATAGATCATTACTGACTTGAGCATCATTGGGTCTTTGCTAGGTCAAGACCAGCGATACTAAGTTTTCTATGTGATTGCAGGAGCTTGAGAGGGCATCAAGAGGTGAAATCAGCCACATCTATGTAGACGCCCAAACTTTACCCTTCGAAATCCACAGGTTGTTCAGTCTGGCAGTGAGAGGAGGAGCAGGGTTGTTGATTGTCGATTGACATTCAAACATTATTGAGAGAGGTTGACTGATAGATTGATCGTTTCATATCGACACAACTAGAAGAGCCACTTGATGACTATTTCAACCTTGACCTACAAGGAGAAGCAGGACACAACACCAAAATGTGAGAGACTAAACTATAACAGGCACACGCAAAAAAATGAACAGTACATTCTGTTTGAAATTTATTTTTTGAGAACTCGTTTTGAAGCTAATTTTGAGAATGAACAAAACGATTTGGTCGCCCTCAAAATCACAACTTTCTTTTATTTAAACTCTAACAAATGCTGGATATTTGACAGGCTTAATTGCAGAAAGTGAATAATTATTGAGCTGAGACTTAGTTTAGAATCTATTTTCCCCCTTTCAGCAAGTTCTCTTTTTGAACTTTCTGACAAAGTTTTGTTGTTTGAATTTCATTTTCCCCAAATTTTATACAGTTTTTTGTTGTTTAAAACAAATTTATACATAGATCGAGTTGAATCGTAATCAGTAGGTGAATCTTTCTGGTCATTGAATAAAAGTAAGAAAACTCTGGGAGAAAGAAGGAAATGAAAAATAGGATGCAAAGGAAAATAATTGTACTCCCAATTGATCGTTTGTGGCTCTAGGATGGAAAGGAAGATATCAATTTTCTTGTATGTTGCTAGCTTTCTGAACTATCTAGTCTTGACTTTTGATGCTACAATACTTGCTCTAATTTTGTAACTTCTTCGAGTTTGAATTTACTTCTAAGCTTCTATGAATTCTCCTCATTTAACATAGCAAGTTCCTCTGTTTAATTTGCTTTTAATTGATGTCTAAACATGAATAGTTATTTTCTAGAGACACAATTTAGAAATTTTGTTGCTCCCAGATTTCTCGAGTTCTATCAGATATCTGTTTCCTCAATACTAGTTCGGTCAGCATTCAAACTGCATTCCTCCCATTGAGGTTGTTGCTAGATTGAAAGGGGTTTAACCGTGGTTTTAATATTGGCCGATTCTAAGATGCATCGGCAATTGCATATGATTTGAGATATTCAATACGATATTGACGATCTGTATTGATGATATTGATACTAAATACCAATTAGCGGAGATCAGAAATGATACTGAGGTTACAAAACATGTGTTTAACTTTCTTATATGCATATTTGCTCATAGCTAGGGCTCCACAAGTGAGTATCCTTAAAGACTAGCATGCATGACTAGTTGCTTGAGAAAGTTAGTGCCGGACATTTATACTTGGGAACCTTCATCTACCATTTCTTTTTTTATTGTAATGAAAGGGTATCTTAGAGGACTTGCAATCACCTCACAGATTAATTTTCTTTACATCACAGCCTGCCCCCCCTGACTGTGATGGGAAAATTTCGGGACATAACCCTGTAAGGGAAATGCCTTTTATGAGATTCGAATTGGTGCCCATTAGGGAGCAAACTCAATGGCTTACCGATGAGCCACACACACATTGTACTTGGTGTTAATGAATTCATACAGTCCACCATGCATCCTGCCATTAAATGAAAGAAATGAATACATGCTAACATCCCACATTCCCTTCTCCTTGCCATCACAAGTCAAGAACAACAAAATAATAAGTAGTGGGCCTATGAATCTCTCTCTGAGACATGACTCAGTAAGGGAATCATAAGAAAAAAAGGTTATAATGTTAACCCTTACAAAAGTGATGAAATAAAAAAATTTATGATAATTTGTCTTAAATTAAGGTACTTACAATTGTATTTGCAATTTTTTTTACGTCTTCATTGATATATGATCCATCTTTTTTAAGTCTAACAACTTTGTACAATTTATGCTGAAAAATTAACATAACTGTTGAATCAGCCTCTAATGATTTCTTAGCAATCTGTGGTACAAAAATACAAGATATCAGTAATAATCTAAAAAAAAAATGTAAACATTAAAAATTTAAAAAAATATATATGCTTATCAGATCTTGTTCCAGATGCCCATATCCTTTGCGTGACATCAAATATTTGTATTTAAATTTCTTTTGAAATTCTATTTTCTTTTGACTTTCAGCCTATTAAAAAATTATTTAATAAGTTATCCAAATATCAAATAAATAAAAATAATTTAACTGCGTAATAAATTAGATATTATTTTATGCTAACCTGAAACTCTGGAGTTTTACATGATGTTACAAAGTTGTCACAAACTTCTTGCTCAATGAAATCATATTTTTTGGTGGACCCTCAGTTAAACCTTTACTAATGTAACACCTTCTCAAAATATTTTTGAAATCTTTTCATTTTTCTCCGGCGTCTTTTAGTATGTTTTTCTTCTGGTGATCTTTTACTTCAAATATAATCTGCAATAAGTAACAAAAATATTAAAAATATATATATAAAATAGTAAATTAATATATAAAAAATTACAGTTATAAAATATTTTTACCAAAATATCACCCAAAGCTTATTCTTCAACTCTTGGGAACTGAACGCCAATAAGAAATGTTAATAGGGACTTTCTCACAAGCAACACATCCAATATAGCTCTCTAATTTCTATCCATTCTTACCAAAATATTTGCATAGTTGAATTTCACAGCAAATGGTATACCCCAAGATCTCAATGAGAACAGGTCTCTCATACAGTGGGGCCTCGAGTCATCTTTGGAGATTTTTCACTACTTGACCCTGATGAATCCATATGCCTGATAAATAATATAAACAAAAACATTAGCAACATTAAAAATTAAACAAGTATTAAAAATGCAAGCTATAATGAAGAAAATAGCAACAATAAAAAACTAATGGACAAAAAATTAAAAACAAATATGCAAGATATTAAAACAATTTAAGTTTAAATAGATCTATCTTTATGTTTTCTTTTTTTTTTTTTTAACTAGATTTCTCAACCATTATTTCTTCAAAATGATCTTCACCCATGTAGATATCTTCTGGACATCACTTTTGGTAATATTAATATTATTCTCATTTGTTAATCCATTTAACGCTATGATCTCGTGGGTACGGAGATGCTATGGTGACGTACATACGCAGGACGAATACACCCTCACATACGTACATTTTAAGCCTCAGTATAGAGAATAAACACATTATATACAAATATTTTAGCATTAAATAAGTACAAGAATACTTGCAAAAGGGTTAGTGATCATGATAAACATAGAAACAGAGATAAATAAAAAAATAAAACTAAATAATAAACCTATGAATAATAGAGACAGCGAACCTCCTACTAATATCCCGTGAAGAATCAGATACTACGATGTCTCAGACTCCAACCTGGGCACGCAAACTCAGGGTCGTCAGAAAGCGACCTAGTGAGTGGTAAAATGAAACAAACAATAATATATATATACTATAATAGTACAATCACAATAATATATAATACATGTCAAGGTAACAGTGATACAATATAAATATTTTAACAATCGGTATATCAACATTGCAAGTATTTTATCAGTACTATAATATTATACCTAGCATGTTATAACAGTGTTACCTCTCAATACTATATAATACATGATTATAAACCATAATAATGTCAATCGGGAAGAGTTATATATGTATCCATTAACTATAAATTATTATACCATTAACATATTTTTATTATGAATATGAGTAACAAGATTCAATATTTAGTTGTACGCTAATAATATCAGTTTGTTTAACTAACGTGTATCGAGTCTTTGTTATTCCTTATTTATTGTTTAATCTAATAGTAATAGTGACGGTAACATGATGGTATCAGTGGGAAACAAAAGTAATCATACTACATTGCCATGTATACAGAAATAAAGTGTCTATAAAGAATATATGGGACAAAGAATACATGGAATGCAGAGAATACATGTAAATGAACTAGTGTGTCTCCACATGAAGCCCAAAGTATACATGTGAAATGAGGGTGAACAAGATATCATGAAATGTAACAAGTATAAATGGATAATAATATACATGTATCAAACAAGTCATGCTATATATACAATAATAAAATTAGTATCGCCTGATATTTTAATCAATCTCTTCCAGTGTCTAATATCACTGAAAGTTCATATAGAGCCCGTACTCCAGTCGAACCCATCTGAACATGATATACGGGTATTATTATTCGAACGAGAGAGTGACCAAATAACAATCGTCCCTGACGTCACCATTATTGGGTTATTAAATGTATCATGTATTAGGTCGGAATAACTAGTGCACTGAGGATGCCTACATCATGCCAACACCCCGCGATGTGGGATTCTAGAGGTGGCCCCCACCATGTATGTGGTGTGACACTTTATTCCATGTGGCACTTAATTTCACACACCTCCTGCTGGACGCCAGAATGACCGTGCATATAACGGGTATACAAGATAATAAGAATATTGAGTCTGATCAGTAACAATATTAATAACAAGAGAATCGGAGATATCTTTGTCACCGAACACCAGGCGGAGTGAGGATTCTAGAGGTGGCCCCCACCACGTATAGGTGTGATTTTGCTTCATGTGGCACTTAGTTCCGCACATGTTCCGCCGGACGTTGGCATGACTGTGCTAATAACAGGTATACCAGAATGCAAGTATGCTAGCTTATTAACAATATTTATAAAATGTAACAAGTTAACATGATTTTTATCAATAAATCGATAACAAGAACAAGTATACAATGCAATAGGACTATAGAGATATTCAAGTAACAATAATTTATGTATCAAGAACAGTGATCCATGTAACATGAATACATAAATAATCAAAGCATGTATACAGGTTAATCTATGTAACAGTGATATGTGAGCGAATTAATAGTATCCATGTAATGATACAGGTATATGAGATAACAATGTTCGGTGTAATGGAGCATCAGTGTAACAGTGATATTGGTACATGAAATGATGATGTCTATAAACATAACGAACACATACTCGAACATGCAGGATCAGTATCCAGTGTATCAATGATATGGTACGGTGTCAGTGTCATGGTGATACCAGTAATATGAACATGTGTCAACATATATATATATATATATATATATATATATATATATATATATATATATATATATATATATATATATATATATATATATATATATATATATATATATATATATATATATATATATCAGTATTTGTATAGCAATTTCAATTTATTATTATGATCGTTATCACAAATTAATTATATACAAATATCTATTACCATTTTAATTCTTATCCATTTATTTATTAATCTGGAACCTCTTTATCAACAGTCTAATATTTACTCAATATATAGATATTTAACCAATATTTTATATATTAAATCAAGAAACAAAATAAATTATTATTTTATCAACTATGTTCAGAGAGTAATTCTGCATCTTCTAATTACAGTGGTTTATCAATAATTACAATTTATTAAATAATATTTACAATGATTTACTGATAACCACGTTTATTTAAATAAAGCAATTAATTTTATTCAATATGAAAAAAATATAATTTATAAAGAAAAATACTTACATAGCTATTGTGAGATGTAGCTCTCTTTTCTATGATCGCAATGGTTCCAGAATCGTCCAGATCGGATACCAGATGGTCAAGATATCGCCTAAACACTAAAATCATACAAATGAGTTAAATATGCAAGAAAAAAAATCTGAATTGTAAATATTATAAATTGGCAGGGTTACCTTTACTTAATTTAGAAGCAGGTTTAGGCTGCTATTGAATCTGGTTCAGATCCAATCACTAACCCAATAGGCTTACGAGAATATGGATATTGGGTTTTGGGTTAACGGGTTCGGGTTTGGATTTGGATTCATATCCATTTAGAGAGGGAGAGAACGTGTCAAAGAAAGAGAGAAAGAGGAAGCAGCAGCACGGCCAGTAAGCCTGGCCGGCCTAGCCGCGGCGGTGACGACGGCCCACCGGTGGCGGTGGCGCTGGCCTGGTCAGCGGCCCTCAGAGAGAGGGATATGAAAGGGAGAAAGAAAAGGAATAAAAAGGAGGAGAGAGAAGGAGAAAAAGAAAAAGAAGAAGAGGAATAGGGAAAGAGGGAGAGGGGTGGCAACCTGGACAGCAGGTCGGGGTCAGGCGCGGCGATCGCCATGGCCGGCGGTGGACAACAGGTGGAGTAAAAAAGAGGGGGAAGAGAGAGAGAGAGAGAGGGTGAGTGAGGAAAGTGAGAGAGTAGAAGAGAGATGGTGAGAGTTAGAGAGAGCGTGGAAGAGATAGAGAAAGGAAGGAGGGCAGGGGTGCCGGCGGTCAGCGGTCTGGGTCGGGGAAAATAGGGAGAGGGTGAGTGAGAAAGGAAGAGAGAGAGATAGGGAAGATAGTTGGGGGGAAGTGAGAAGAGATTAAGAGAGAAAGCATACAGAGAGAGGAAGGTCAGTGGAAGAGGCGGTAGGCTTAGGGGAGAAGGAAGAAAAAGTTTAGGGGAGAAGAAATTGAAAAGAAATAAAAGAAATTATTTTAATATTATTTAATTCGGTGAAATTTTGATTATTTCAGAACGATCTCCAAAAATTTTGAAAAGGAAATATTACGCTGAGGAGTAATGTGAAATCAGATTCAAGAAATTCAGTCTAATTTGCAAATTAAAAATTCTGAAATCCATCGATGATACTAGCGACAACAGTTTGACCGAATTTTGAACTAATTCAGAAAAATCTCCAAAAATGTACTAAAATAGAAAATATGATTTTAAAATAATTTGAAAACATATTCTTGAAATTCAAGTCCATTTATAAAATAGAAATCCCGAGTCGATTTGCGGTACTTGTGGACACCGAATTCGGAGATTTCCCAAAATAATTTAGAAAAATTCCATAAAATTCTGAAAAATTCAAAATATTGGAAAATGATATCTGGAACTGAAACTAGTTCAGTTTGATTACCAAAAAGATCAAATCAAATTTATACACCGTATCAAATACTGATACTGTGACTCATATATCTGGGGTCGGGGGTTACAATCCAATAGAATAAAGATGGAACCTCATCAATGTTATCTTCAGTATTATTCTCATCATCACCATCATTGATATTTTTTGGCTTTATCGACAGGATCTGTGATGTAAAAAAACTTGTTTGCTTGATGTGTCTTCTTTGTGACCCACTCTATTAAGATCAACTAGAACAAATTCTGACTCATCAACTTTCATGCCATGGTTATTCTCCACCCACTTACATTAAAACAAAGGAACACGAAATATTGTGTAATCTAGTTCCCATATGTCCTGGATCACCCCATAATAAGATATGCTTGCAAATACTGAATTTTTGTCTTTAACACTGAAAATATGCATTGATTGAGCCACTAAAGTCACACTACTGTTTTGTACGATACACTTATCATCGTATGCTTTTGCGTAAACACAATATCTATCTATAGAATACCCACGGTAAGATGACACAATCGTGTGAGGTCCATGCGCTAACCATCTCAAAGTATTAGAAACAGAACTTAATGAATTTGTTAATTAAACATCAATTCGATTTGTGAACTAATTAATGAATGATTTATTGTGTCCATCTGCTACCCACTTCTCCCTCCTTGATCTAATTGTATTGATGTGCTTTATATAGTCCATATGCTCTTTTATATAAGGTTGTACTTCATAATTGTTACTCAAGACATATCTATGTGCTTGACACAATAAGTCTTGACTGATAGTAACCATTGATTGCTCAGTTTTATTATTGTCATCTTTTCTCTTAACAAAGTAAGACTTAGAAAGTCATATGGCTTCAACATTGGTTAAGTGTTTATTGCATAATTCAATTGCCTCTTCATAAATGTACTATTCAATAATGCATCCTTCAGGTCCATTATGATTCTTCATATACCCTTTTAATTTTTTCATGTATCGGTCAAATGGATATGTTCACCTTAAGGGGACCAGAGCACATAATTTAATCTCTTTAACCAAGTGAACAGTTAGATACACCATGATTCAAAAAATAAAGTTAGAAAATACATCCTAAACTGACATAACGTAACTACAATATACTTTTGCAACTCATCCAGTTTTTTATGGTCAATTACCCTGCTACAAACTGCATTGAAGAAAAAACATAGTTGGGTAATGGCATGGCGAACATGTTTTGAAAGTATAGAACATATAACTACCAGCAGCAACGGTTGCATCAATACATGACAATCATGAGATTTCAAGCCAATAAGCTTTAGATCTTTCATTGACGCGAGACTTTGAATATTTGATGAGTAACCGCTTAGGACTTTAATCCCAGCAGGACACTGACAAAATTCTATCAACTCCTTTCTAGACAAAGTATAACATGTTGGGAGTAAATACATATTTTCCCCTTCTGCTCAGGTGCTAAATGCTCAAGTATATCCATTTCAACCAAATCCAATTTATTTTTGACTCTATCCTTGGTCTTACCGATATATTGAGTAATATGCCACTAATACTATCACACACATTTTTCTCAATATGCATGGCATCAATGCAGTATCTCATAAACAAACACTTCAAATACAAGATGTTAAAATAATATTGATCGCTTCTTTCCCACATTTTTTTTTCAATTGTATTTTGCTTCACTTTTCCACAGCTTGGTATGAGATGTTTCAACCTTTCATATACTTGTTCATTGTTCAAAGTTTTTGAAGCTTTTTCTTCTTATGTATATCCATTAAACGCTTTCCGTAACCTCCGATAACAGTGTGACGTGAGCAAGAACCTCCAGGTATCAAGGTGTGTTGTCTTTTTCACATGCTTTAATTAAATAGAAAATGTGTCTTCTTCATATACAAGCATGCTTTGTGTTCTTTCATACTGCCCGACAAGTTACTGTATGCTACAAAACATTGACTGTTTAAAGTAATATAGCTCAAAGCGTGAATAGTTCTTGATGATATGCATCAAATACTTCTATCCCTTCCTCTCACATTATCTTTATGTCTTCAATAATAGGTGCCAAATAAGCATTTGTATCATTTTTTGTCTGTCTAGGCCCCGATATCAATAATGACATCATAAGAAACTTGCGTTTCATGTACAACCATGGAGGAAGATTATAAATAGTCAACATAACCAGCCATGTACTATGCGTGTTGTTCATGTTACCGTGGGATTCATTCCATCAGTCGAAAGACCTAACCAGAAATTTCTTGCATCACGCCAAAATTCAAAAAACTTGCCATTAATCATATTCCATTATGGAGAATAAGCCAGTCGCAACATACTATCAATAATCCTCCCATCTGAATGTCACATCTAGCTCTTCACACATTCTGCATTTTTAAACATGCGTTTAAATTTAGTATTATCGAAAAATACCATAATACCTTAGCAGGAGATTTGTCATTTATTTTGTACCGTGACTTTCTACACACTGGATATTTCTCTAAATGTTCATATTCCTTTTGGTACGAAATACAATCATTAGGGTAAATATGTATCTTTTCGTAATCCATACTCATAGAGCGCATGATTTTCTTGGCCTTGCACGTGCAATCTGAAAATTCATTGTCCTCAGGAAGCATATATTTCAAGAGTTTGACTAATAATGTAAAACTCTTACCGCTCTACCCATTTTCTACTTTCAAATTATATAATCTCAACACTGCAGACAACTTAGTGAATTTAGAATCAACATATAAAGGTTTTTGTGGCGCCCCGATCCTAGCGGGTATGGGGACGCCACTGCGACGTACATACGCAGGGCGATGGTACCGTCACGTATGTACGCTAAGCATCAATACAACACAATACAGGGATCAGAGTGCGAAAATACGTGGTATTATACATTCCAACACAAAGTAGTACAAGTACTTAGTCATCACAGATTGTGACATAATATTACATAAATATTACATCACCAGATAGTACAAAAGTAGATTAGACAAAGTACAAACGATAGAACTCACGAGCTAGAAAAGATAATCTCGTGAGCGGGGAAAGATGAGACGAAGCTACGGCTGATCTGCCTTCTCCTCGAAGTAGGCCTGGTCGTCAGCTGAAGGGTCCACCTCGGTCCAACCTGCTAAATCTGAACATACAAATCCAGGGTTGTCAGTGGGCAACCCAGCGAGTGCAAAAAGAAGCCAAGTGGCAAGTACAAATAATAGCAAGTGCATCATGTCAAGTATAATGTACCCAAATCAATAAGCATGAAATAACTACAATAAATAATGAAATATGGAAATAACATTAGAATTTATGTGGTATGAAATAAAAGCAAGTGTAGCAAGTCAGATGTCATGTAATCAAATTAGCAAGCATGGAGTAACTACAATAAATAGCAAGTATGAACATGACAATAAAATTTATGTAGCATGAAGTCAATTATCAAGTTATTATTAAGACTCGTTCAATTTGTATGTTTCGGTATATGACCGGTGCTATATACTTCCGCATACAAGCCGAGCGAGGTTGGTTATTGGAAATTGATGGGGAACGACGAACCATGTTTAGAATGGTCCCGTGCATGCTCGGGACAACGGTCCAGGAGTATCTGATACTGAGCCGGAATGTACCGCTAGGCACCGGGACTTACTATATGCCCGAAGGTCTTAGTATACACTCGAACAGGAATAGAGTGTCACCGTTCCCCACAGGATATACTCAGGGGATTATAGCACACCCGGCAGGCAGGCAAGGGGGTAGGGGTGCCAGTACACCCCTCGGAAACGCCTGATGGCCTCCAGGTCGAATCCAACAGGAATAGTTGTACAACATATGTATGGCCACCATAAACACAGAAGTTATATCGATACCCATCAATTTTTCCCATCCCGGTGTAAGTTGTTTAAATATAACAGAGTCTCAAATAATAATGTTCACGGGGTATTCACAAAAGTCCAATATCCATGGTTATCTTATTACGGGGGTCAACAGGAGTATAATATCAGGAGTAACCTCAGGAGCCTCCTTATTTCAGGGGTTCAAGTATACAGGAGTTCAAGAGTACAGGAGCTCAGGAGTACCAAATATCTGGTAATAATATAATAATCATGCCAAGTCCCCGTAAAAGTGATAGTCATGAATATGTCATATAATACATGTATCAAGAGTGGTAGTGTCCGGTCAAGGGTCACGATATCAAGTCAATGTACTTGTTACATATCAAGTAAGGGTTAACATGTGTCATATACCAGGGGATTAGGATCAGGTAACAAGTATGTCATATATCAAGTACTGGGGTCTAATATCAAGTGTCGAATGTAGCATGGCAAGTACCGGTGTCGGGTATCATGTGTCAAATATAGCATGACAAGTACCGGTGTCGGGTGTCATGTGTCAAATGTAGCATGGCAAGTACCGGTGTAAATATCGTGTGCCGGTGTAAATACCGAGTGCCGGTGTCATAAATCATATATCAAGTATAGCATGCCAAGTGTCGGTGTAAATATAGAGTGCCGGTGTAAGTATCGAGTGGCGGTGTCATAAATCAAATATCAAGTATAGCATGGAGTCATGTACTAAAAATTACAGTAGTAAGTGTTAGACATGTTAAAATATCCACATATCAATATCATGTTATAAATACAAGAGTAATTATTTTTAAATTAATAATAAGCACTCGCTTGAAACCGGGATGAAATACCAGTTAAAAATCCGGGAAATCGGCGATCCGCACGAGCAATCCACTAGCCTGTAGTTGTATATTAAAATATATAATTATAAATATTTATATAAATATTAGAGAGGGAATGAGAGGGCAGAGAGAGAGGAGAGAGAAAGTTGTAGGAAGAAGAGAGAGAAAGAGAAAGAAAGTATGGTGTTTTAAGAAAAGAATTAGGAATTTAAAGGGGAGGATATGGGTTGTAAATATAGGGGAGTAAATAAGGGTTTGAGGGGGGGTATTTTAGGGATGTAGGAAAAGTGGGTGTTTATTAGGGAAAATGTAACGCCCCGATCCCAATGATACGGGAACGTCACTGCAACGCATATACGTAGGTCAGATGGTGCCCCCACGTATGTACGCTAAGCCTTAAGTACAACAAGTATCAGAGTACAACACACAGCGTGGTATATTCATATACCAACTTACAAAAGATAAATACAAAGTTATACAAGTTATGATAAGCAAAATCACTTTACAAGTGTCCTTTATCACAACCCAAGTCCAAAATGAATCCTATACAACCAAAATACAAAAATGCTCACGAAATGGATGGAGATCCCGTGAACCAAAAGGAAGAGTCGGCACGATGAGACTAGAGCTGGTCAGCCTGCTCAGAAAGATAGGCCCGGTCCTCTGTGGAAGGCTCCACTTCGTTCCAAGCCTCAGAATCTGAATATGCAAATCCAAAGGGTCAAGACATATAATAACAAATAAAAGATAGTCAAGTGACATAAGGATCATGAATAAAGGCAATGAAGTTACAATAAATAGCAATGAATAACAAGCGATGTAACTCAATAAGGTAAGATCATATGCAACAAATCTACAATTAACGTCTTATTATTATTACTTGTCTTACTGTGATATCTAGCTATGTGACCCAGCGTCCCAGAGCACATAGATCCATATCCTAGTGAAACAAGGTTGTTATTGGAAACAGCGGTTGTATCGACGAACTATGTTTACAGTGGGTCCCGTGCATACCCGGGACCACGGCCCAGGATTGTTCCGTTGCTTGAAGACGGAACCTGCCGCAAGGCTAAACAGGAGGGACTTATGTATGCCCTTGTCATGACAGTAAACAGGAAAGGGAGCAAGCACTCCCCTCGGTCCCCTGGAGTACCACAGGTAAGACCGGAACAGTAATTGTACAATATACCTAAAACCACTGTAAACACGAACACATATCGATATTCCGCATATTTCCCCCCGACCCAATGTAAGTTGGTGAATTTTATATAAAAGTCGGGTGTATCATGCTTGGTGTTTTAGTGATAGCATGAAGAGTGGTGATACTTCATATTTAACAAGTTAAGGAATAGCAATATATAACAACAAGTCATGAAGCCTAATGAAGCAAGATCTATCAGGTAACATGTCATGCAGTACAGGTATGAAGCATAAACAAGACTAAAACATCATACATATATCAGGGGAATATCAAGAATCAAAAAGGAAAGGAGTCTGAAATCTGTCCCAGAATTTGGCCTAACGGTCGACCTCCGGTCGACTGCCGGTCGACTGGGATTTACAAAGGCGGTCGAGTGCCGGTCGACTGCCGGTCGACCGTACAAAGTGCGTGAGCTCCAGGTTTGGCCGGTCGACTACCGGTCGACTGGTCCACAATAAATTCCTTAAGCCGGTCGAGTGGTCGGTCGACTGCCAGTCGACCGCCAGCTCAAAGCTGTGCACTCTGTGCACATCGGCAGAGTGATCGGTCGACTGCCGGTCGACCGATCCTCTGGAATAGGCTGCTGCTAGGTCAGAAAATCCAGATTTTGTGTGGGTTGATTCTAACAGTTTAAAGGTAGGATTTTTATGCTATTAGGGGACCTGATCTATCATCACAAGTACACTAGAACAGAGAATAGCCATGGTGATTAATATGTCCACATGGTATGTTGGATTTGAGTGTTAATGACCTAAAAATAGGATTTTTATGTTATAATTGTACAAGGATCTCTACCCTAAGCCTATGGAATATTAGCTAGGTCTTGGTGAGTAAGATACTCACAAGGATGGGTTAAATCTGAAGCTTGATCCAAGGGAAGAGGTGTTGGCTTCAATCCACCACTTGATGTTGAAGCTAGGGTTGAAGAACTTGTTCTTGGAGTTGCCTATGGAGTGATGGTTGAAGTTGAGCTCCCTTGATGAAGCCCTAGTTGAATCCTTAGAGACCTTGAGGTGAAGGTGAAGAGGTTGGGTGTTCTCTTGGAGCTAGGGTTTGTTGAAGAGGAAGAAGGAGAGTTTGGGAGAATTCTTCTCTTGGTGAAGAAATGAGAAAAGGGTGATTTGCAAATGTATAGGAATTTATATGTAGGGATCTTTTGTAAAGGAGTGGGATTAAAGTGGATGTGAGGGGTTTCCTTGCAAAAATGTGGGGGTGAGGTGTCCCTCCCATTGCCACTTGGCCGGCCATGGGAAGGAGAGAGAGTTAGTGGGGTTAGGTGAAGTGGTGAGTGGGAAATGAGGTGGAAATGAAGTGGAAAAGTAATTTTGCAATTTTTGAAAAAAAAATGCCCGAAATTCAAGTATCTCGGAATGGTCTGAAATTTTTACCAAAAATCAAGAAAAATATTTGAAGACCAATGGTGAAATTCGTTTGAAGAAATACTGTGTAGATTTTTAATTAAAAATCCCGGAATCAGTTATTTACCGACTCCGAAAGAATTTTCATAAATTTATAAAAATCTCAGAAAAAGAGTATAAGTAGGAAATATGATTCTAAGCAATAAAGTCTAAAGGACTTTCTAGAAATTCCTAACAGTTTGGAAGATAGAAATTCGGGAATCGGTCAGCGGTACTGGCCGACACCGGTTTTTGAAGAAATCCATTTTAATTCCAGAAAATTCCAGAAAATCACATAAAATCTAAAATAGTGGAAAACGATATTTGAAATTAAAATCGGTCAAATACGGAAGGTAAATCGGAAAATACGGTCGAAAGACTGAATACGTAGCTAGGTACGTATTCCGGGAGAGGGGTATTACAATCTACCCATCTTACAAAAATTTCGTCCTCGAAATTTCATAAGGTGAAAGATAACAGGAAAGGCAACATATAGATATGGATACAAGGAAAGATAACGGTAGAGAAGAGTAGAAGGAAAGAGTCTTACCCAATCAAGATGTGAAAAGTGAGGATAACGCTCCCGGATAACGTCCTCTCGTTCCCAAGTGGCCTCTCCTGGCGCATGCCTGTTCCATGACACCAATACCAATGGAATAGCTCTGTTCTTCAGTGTCTTGACACTCCTATCCAGAATGGCCAACGGCTGCTCTTGGTATGAAAGATCCGGTTGTAGCTCCAGCTCGGAATGGTCCAGAATATGGCCGTCATCCCTGACATACTTCCTCAACTGAGACACGTGGAAGACATTATGCACCCCGTCCAAAGATGGCGGTAATGCCAATCTATAGGACACATCTCCCACACGATCCAGGATCTCGAATGGGCCAATATACCTCGGACTTAGCTTCCCACGTGTACCGAACCGGATTACACCCTTGGTAGGTGATATCTTCAAGAACACATGATCTCCGGTCTGGAATTCCAATGGCCTCCTCCGAGTGTCTGCCCAACTCTTCTGTCTACTCTGAGCAGCCCTGAGATGATCTCTGATAACCCTGACCTTCTCTGTCGTCTGTATCAGGATCTCTGGTCCCAAAAGACTCCTCTCACCGACTTCATCCCAACAAATCGGTGATCGGCACTTCCTTCCATACAATGCCTCAAAGGGTGCCATCTTAATACTTGCCTGATAGCTGTTGTTATATGAAAACTCAGCCAAGTGAAGATGGTCCTCCCATGATCCTCCAAAATCAATCATGCAAGCCCTCAACATATCTTCAAGGATCTGGATAGTCCTCTCAGATTGTCCGTCTGTCTGAGGATGATAAGAAGTACTGAATTTCAGACGAGTTCCCAGACTTGCTTGGAGACTCTCCCAGAAATGAGATCTGAATCTGGTGTCTCTATCTGATACTATACTAACTGGGACTCCATGCAGACGAACTATCTCCTTCATATACTTATCTGCCAGAACCTCTGTCGACTGACCTACCCTGAATGGTATGAAGTGAGCTGACTTGGTGAGGCGATCAACGATTACCCACACCGCATTATTACCCTTGGGACTCCGAGGCAATGCCGTCACAAAATCCATGGTGATGTGCTCCCACTTCCATTCGGGTATCGGCAAAGGTTGAAGAAGTCCAGCTGATCTCTGATGCTCGATCTTAATCTGCTGACAAACCAAGCACTTGGCAACAAACTGGGCTATCTCCCTCTTCATGGCATTCCACCAAAAGTGCTTCTTCAGGTCCTGATACATCTTGTTCCCCCCAGGGTGTATAGAATAAGCTGAACTGTGTGCTTCTTCCAAAATCTTCTGTCTAACTTCTCCCTGGGGAACACAAAGTCTACTTCCAAAGTACAATGCGCCATCCGGACGAATACAGAGATCCGTCCTCACACCAGCCTCCACCTGAGCTCTGAATGTCTGCAATCTGGGGTCCTCTTTCTGAGCTCCCTTGATCTCCTCTATCAATGATGACTGGATCTGTAAAGTCATAAGCTGCCCTGCCTTATCACCTCCTTGCACCAACATCAAATCCAATCTGATGAAATCTCGAATCAATTCCCTCTGCTGAGTAAGGTGGACTAGCCCTCTGTTCTCTGGCATCCTGCTCAGTGCATCTGGAACGGTATTGACTTTGCCTGGATGATACTGCAAGTCAATATCGTAGTCCGCCATAAGCTCCAACCACCTCCTCTGCCTCATATTCAACTCCTTCTGTGAGAAAATATACTTGAGGCTCTTGTGATCTGTGTATATCAACACTTTGTCTCCCAGAAGGTAGTGCCTCCAGATCTTCAAAGCAAATACCACAGCCGCCAACTCCAAGTCATGAGTTGGGTAATTCCTCTCATGAGGCTTCAATTGCCTAGATGCATATGCTATAACATGATCATGTTGCATAAGCACACACCCCAGGCCTTTACCTGATGCATCACAGAAAATGACCATCCCTCCTCTTCCTGAAGGGGTCCTCAAGATTGGAGCTGATATAAGCCTCTGCTTCAACTGCTCAAAAGCTGCATCACATACTTCAGTCCATAAGTATCTCTCCCCTTTTCTGGTGAGCCTGGTCAACGGAGCTGCAAGTCTAGAGAAATCCTGAACAAAGCGCCTGTAGTATCCGGCTAGTCCCAGAAAGCTCTTTATCTCAGTCACCGTCTTCGGAACTGGCCAATTCTGCACTGCCTGGACTTTACTAGGATCAACTGAAATTCCTTCTGCTGAAACTATGTGTCCAAGGAAAGCTATGCTGTCCAACCAGAATTCACACTTGCTCCTCTTGGCATGAAGCTGCTCCTGCTGAAGAGTCTGCAACACAATCCTCAAGTGCTCTGCATGCTCCTTATCATTCTTTGAATAGATCAGGATGTCATCTATAAATACAACTACAAACTGATCCAGGTAAGGAGAGAACACTCGGTTCATCAAGTCCATGAAGACTGCAGGGGCATTTGTGACTCCGAAAGGCATAACCAGAAACTCATAGTGGCCATATCGGGTCCTGAATGCCGTCTTCGGAACATCCTCCTTCTTCACCCTCAGCTGATGGTAACCCGACTGCAAATCTAACTTAGAAAATACACGGGCTCCATGAAGCTGATCAAATAAATCATCAATCCTGGGCAAGGGGTACTTGTTCTTGATGGTGACCTTGTTCAACTCCCTATAATCAATACAAAGCCTCTTACCACCATCCTTCTTATTCGCCAAGAGCACTGGAGCTCCCCATGGTGAAGTGCTTGGCCGAATCAACCCCTTGTCTGAATACTCCTGCAGTTGCCTCTTCAAGATCTCCAACTCTGACGGTGCCATCCTGTACGGAGCCTTGGATATAGGAGCTGCTCCTGGAATTGTATCAATGGAGAACTCAATTATCCTCTCCGGTGGAAGCCCTGAGACCTCAGCAAAGACTTCTGGAAATTCATCCCACACTGGCACTCCCTTCTGAACCTCCGAAGTGGTCATCTGAATCTCCTTCTTAGCAGGCTTCACCTCTCCACTAAACTGGAACTCCGGCTGATGAGGGATTCTGAAATTGATCCTCCTCCCTCTACAGTCGATCACAGCATAGTACTGACTGAGCCAAGTCATGCCTAAGATCACGTCGTACCCTTTGGTGTCTAGTACGAGCATGTCTATGGCCAAGATCTTCCCACAAAGCTCCACTGGACAGTCAGCACAAACTCTAGAAGATACAACTACCCCGTTCCCTGTACTTATCTCCCACTTGTGGTCTAAAGCCTTAACAGGTATGGAATGTAAAGCCACAAAGTGATCGGAGATATAACAGTGGGATGCACCTGAATCGAAGAGAGCGAGAACAGGTATTGAATGAACTCTGATGTTACCTGTAATCACCTCCTCTGAAGCCTCAGCCTCCTCTGCTGTCAGGTTGTAGGCCTGACCTCTACCACGCCCTGCTGCTGTTCTGGCTCCTCTCTGCACCGGGCGAGCAACATGTGGTGGAGGAAGGGGAAGAGCTCTCCTCATCACTGGTCCCTGCTGCCTCTGCCCAACTGGCCCTGGTAGTACCCTCTGTACATTCTGCCCCTGAGGTGCCGGCAAGGTTTGGTTAGCAAATCCCATCCTCCTGTGCGGACAGGTCTCCACGGCATGGTCTCGTGCTCCACACACCAAACACCATCCGTTTGCCCTCCGGCAATTCTGCTGGGAGTGTCCTGGCTTCTGGCAGAAATTGCAGATAAGATCTGGTCGAGCCACCTGGTAAGGAACTGCCCTGAATGGTTGCCTGGCCTGGACCTTCGCTGCTCTGGATGGTCCTCCTCTGCCCACCGGTACAAACGGCCTCTTCATGGCCTGGTCCTTCCTCTGATCTCCTTGCTTCTTCTCAAACCCACGCTCCACCTCTCGAGCGCTGGTGAGAACTTCTGCATAGGTCTTCAGATGATGGGGCATTAGGAACATCTGAATGTCCATTTGCAGACCTTGCTAGAACCGGCTTGCCCTCTGCTCCTCATCTGCTATCATGTACGGGGCGAAGCGACTCAACCTGAGAAATTCTGCAGCATACTCATCTACGGATCTATCCCCTGTTGAAGCCTGATGAACTGCTCCTCCATGTCTTTCTGAGCAGTGGCGGGGAAGAAACGACTGTAGAAGCTCTTGGAGAACGTATCCCAAGAGATAGGTTTCTCCAAGCGAGCTTCCTCTGCAAGCCACCAAGTCCTGGCTATGTCCTTCAGCTGGATCTTTGCAACCTCCACTTGGTTCTCCTTAGGCACCCTGGCGGCGTTCAGCAGATCGGTGGTGTCTGTTAACCACTGTTCAGCCTCCAATGGCCTCTCGACTCCCGTGAATACGGCCGGCTGTAGCCGTCGGAAGTCTGAGATGTTCCCCGGCTTCTGCTCCTTCGGGGCTGCCAACTCCTGCCTGAGGAGCTCAGTCTGCTGATGCTGATTCTCCATCTGCTGTTGCTGGTTTCCCAGCATAGTCTGAATGATCCTCAGGATATCAGCACCCTCTCCTCCTACGGGTCCATTCGGTACTTGCCCGACATTGTTGCGACCCGAACGTCTCTCCATACCGAAAGGGATAAGATCTGGAATTGGAAACAAAGGGAAGGAGTTTAGGATACGAGGAATGAATCAAGGACGAAGTCAAGAAGGACTATATAACTTTGTACATTGTAGTTGGCATTAGCAAATCACTAGAATTTGCCACTTGGTTGTACTTTTAGGTTTGAGAGCCTAGGCTCTGATACCAACCTGTAACGCCCCGATCCCAATGATACGGGAACGTCACTGCAACGCATATACGTAGGTCAGATGGTGCCCCACGTATGTACGCTAAGCCTTAAGTACAACAAGTATCAGAGTACAACACACAGCGTGGTATATTCATATACCAACTTACAAAAGATAAATACAAAGTTATACAAGTTATGATAAGCAAAATCACTTTACAAGTGTCCTTTATCACAACCCAAGTCCAAAATGAATCCTATACAACCAAAAATACAAAAATGCTCACGAAATGGATGGAGATCCGTGAACCAAAAGGAAGAGTCGGCACGATGAGACTAGAGCTGGTCAGCCTGCTCAGAAAGATAGGCCCGGTCCTCTGTGAAGGCTCCACTTCGTTCCAAGCCTCAGAATCTGAATATGCAAATCCAAAGGGTCAAGACATATAATAACAAATAAAAGATAGTCAAGTGACATAAGGATCATGAATAAAGGCAATGAAGTTACAATAAATAGCAATGAATAACAAGCGATGTAAACTCAATAAGGTAAGATCATATGCAACAAATCTACAATTAACGTCTTATTATTATTACTTGTCTTACTGTGATATCTAGCTATGTGACCCAGCGTCCCAGAGCACATAGATCCATATCCTAGTGAAACAAGGTTGTTATTGGAAACAGCGGTTGTATCGACGAACTATGTTTACAGTGGGTCCCGTGCATACCCGGGACCACGGCCCAGGATTGTTCCGTTGCTTGAAGACGGAACCTGCCGCAAGGCTAAACAGGAGGGACTTATGTATGCCCTTGTCATGACAGTAAACAGGAAAGGGAGCAAGCACTCCCCTCGGTCCCCTGGAGTACCACAGGTAAGACCGGAACAGTAATTGTACAATATACCTAAAACCACTGTAAACACGAACACATATCGATATTCCGCATATTTCCCCCCGACCCAATGTAAGTTGGTGAATTTTATATAAAAGTCGGGTGTATCATGCTTGGTGTTTTAGTGATAGCATGAAGAGTGGTGATACTTCATATTTAACAAGTTAAGGAATAGCAATATATAACAACAAGTCATGAAGCCTAATGAAGCAAGATCTATCAGGTAACATGTCATGCAGTACAGGTATGAAGCATAAACAAGACTAAAACATCATACATATATCAGGGGAATATCAAGAATCAAAAAGGAAAGGAGTCTGAAATCTGTCCCAGAATTTGGCCTAACGGTCGACCTCCGGTCGACTGCCGGTCGACTGGGATTTACAAAGGCGGTCGAGTGCCGGTCGACTGCCGGTCGACCGTACAAAGTGCGTGAGCTCCAGGTTTGGCCGGTCGACTACCGGTCGACTGGTCCACAATAAATTCCTTAAGCCGGTCGAGTGGTCGGTCGACTGCCAGTCGACCGCCAGCTCAAAGCTGTGCACTCTGTGCACATCGGCAGAGTGATCGGTCGACTGCCGGTCGACCGATCCTCTGGAATAGGCTGCTGCTAGGTCAGAAAATCCAGATTTTGTGTGGGTTGATTCTAACAGTTTAAAGGTAGGATTTTTGTAACGCCCCGATCCAAAAGATACGGAGACGTTATGGCGACGCATATACGCGAGGAAAATACCCCACGTATACACGCTAAGCCTCAATTGTAACCTGAAACAAGCTATAAATCTAAACGTAATAAATCATGACTACTGCAATACCACATATAAACAACCACGCATGATATCATATGAATCAAGAGATAGAAGAATGACTGGAATAAGAACTGAACTGATATGACAAGAATCAGGAAATAATATGAAAGCTAAAAAGATAAGAGTACCAGAATAGAATAGGAAGAAACTCCAGCTATTCGCGAAGCATACGCCTCAACGAACACCTGCACAAAGGAAACCAACCGTCCAATATCTGGACGTGCAAATCCAGGGTCGTCAGAACGCGACCATAATGAGTGTGTGTGTAAAGGGGAAACAGCTCGTGCAGAAGAAACCATGTGCATAATTAGTAATAAGAGCAACTGAAAATAAAAGAGACCATATAACAGATAAATAAAAGAACTGTAATAAACATAATAACAACACGAATAAAGATAGGCAACAACTGATCAATAGTAAACAAGCAACTGATGTCACAATAGGTAACCTATCATATGTCACTAGGCTGGTATCCAAGTCTGGTCAGGGTTATAGTTATAAGTCTATCACAGTGATATAAATGTACAGTCAGGTGATTGTGGTCAGTCACAATACAATAACAGTTTATTAGTAATTATGTCAGCGAACACCAATTGCCACCTGTAATAGGCGCATCCCATACTACGCCTACTACACGTGTCAATCAGAGTCCTAAGTTATTGAAATCAGTGGAAGAGACTTTGTCCATGCTTTAGGTGGGTCCCGTACATACCCGGGACCACGGCCTCAGTTTCCTGGCGCTGAACCAGGCCGTACCGCTAGGTACTCAGTAACAGTAACAGTAATCTCACTGTGAAAACAGTGGAACAGTAACAGTAACAGATGGGATGTCAGTCATCCCCCAGGAACCCTGCAGTGGAACCCTCAGTCGGCTGCGCAACCTGTATCCTAGGTCCACCCAAAATACAGACGCTGTCTCCTCCATCAATTTCCCCAATCCCAATGTAAGTTGTCCATTTATATTATTATTTATTCAATTCAGTTAAACCAGTCAATGTCCATATTATCTAAAACATTGGGACGATACAGTGACAGTAACAATAACAGTACAGTAACAGTCAATCAGTAATCGTATACACGGTGAACAATATCAGTAACAGTAACAGTAACAGTAGCCGTGTATACGATGAACAATAGAACTGTACCGTGATTACGGTCAAATAATGCTTTCCCAGTAATTTCAATAACATGGATTCAATATAACAATAGAGCTGATAACACTCGATAGCTAATCTCATCTGGAACCGGTCAATACCTCATATGCAGTACAGGCATATGAGGTATTGACCGGTTCCAGATGAGATTAGCTATCGAGTGTTATCAGCTCTATTGTTATATTGAATCCATGTTATTGAAATTACTGGGAAAGCATTATTTGACCGTAATCACGGTACAGTTCTATTGTTCATCGTATACACGGCTACTGTTACTGTTACTGTTACTGATATTGTTCACCGTGTATACGATTACTGATTGACTGTTACTGTACTGTTATTGTTACTGTCACTGTATCGTCCCAATGTTTTAGATAATATGGACATTGACTGGTTTAACTGAATTGAATAAATAATAATATAATGGACAACTTACATTGGGATTGGGGAATTGATGGAGGAGACAGCGTCTGTATTTTGGGTGGACCTAGGATACAGGTTGCGCAGCCGACTGAGGGTTCCACTGCAGGGTTCCTGGGGGATGACTGACATCCCATCTGTTACTGTTACTGTTCCACTGTTTTCACAGTGAGATTACTGTTACTGTTACTGAGTACCTAGCGGTACGGCCTGGTTCAGCGCCAGGAAACTGAGGCCGTGGTCCGGGTATGTACGGGACCCACCTAAAGCATGGACAAAGTCTCTTCCACTGATTTCAATAACTTAGGACTCTGATTGACACGTGTAGTAGGCGTAGTATGGGATGCGCCTATTACAGGTGGCAATTGGTGTTCGCTGACATAATTACTAATAAACTGTTATTGTATTGTGACTGACCACAATCACCTGACTGTACATTTATATCACTGTGATAGACTTATAACTATAACCCTGACCAGACTTGGATACCAGCCTAGTGACATATGATAGGTTACCTATTGTGACATCAGTTGCTTGTTTACTATTGATCAGTTGTTGCCTATCTTTATTCGTGTTGTTATTATGTTTATTACAGTTCTTTTATTTATCTGTTATATGGTCTCTTTTATTTTCAGTTGCTCTTATTACTAATTATGCACATGGTTTCTTCTGCACGAGCTGTTTCCCCTTTACACACACACTCATTATGGTCGCGTTCTGACGACCCTGGATTTGCACGTCCAGATATTGGACGGTTGTTTCCTTTGTGCAGGTGTTCGTTGAGGCCGTATGCTTCGCGAATAGCTGGAGTTTCTTCCTATTCTATTCTGGTACTCTTATCTTTTTAGCTTTCATATTATTTCCTGATTCTTGTCATATCAGTTCAGTTCTTATTCCAGTCATTCTTCTATCTCTTGATTCATATGATATCATGCGTGGTTGTTTATATGTGGTATTGCAGTAGTCATGATTTATTACGTTTAGATTTATAGCTTGTTTCAGGTTACAATTGAGGCTTAGCGTGTATACGTGGGGTATTTTCCTCGCGTATATGCGTCGCCATAACGTCTCCGTATCTTTTGGATCGGGGCGTTACAATTTTTATGCTATTAGGGGACCTGATCTATCATCACAAGTACACTAGAACAGAGAATAGCCATGGTGATTAATATGTCCACATGGGTATGTTGGATTTGAGTGTTAATGACCTAAAAATAGGATTTTTATGTTATAATTGTACAAGGATCTCTACCCTAAGCCTATGGAATATTAGCTAGGTCTTGGTGAGTAAGATACTCACAAGGATGGGTTAAATCTGAAGCTTGATCCAAGGGAAGAGGTGTTGGCTTCAATCCACCACTTGATGTTGAAGCTAGGGTTGAAGAACTTGTTCTTGGAGTTGCCTATGGAGTGATGGTTGAAGTTGAGCTCCCTTGATGAAGCCCTAGTTGAATCCTTAGAGACCTTGAGGTGAAGGTGAAGAGGTTGGGTGTTCTCTTGGAGCTAGGGTTTGTTGAAGAGGAAGAAGGAGAGTTTGGGAGAATTCTTCTCTTGGTGAAGAAATGAGAAAAGGGTGATTTGCAAATGTATAGGAATTTATATGTAGGGATCTTTTGTAAAGGGAGTGGGATTAAAGTGGATGTGAGGGGTTTCCTTGCAAAAATGTGGGGGTGAGGTGTCCCTCCCATTGCCACTTGGCCGGCCATGGGAAGGAGAGAGAGTTAGTGGGGTTAGGTGAAGTGGTGAGTGGGAAATGAGGTGGAAATGAAGTGGAAAAGTAATTTTGCAATTTTTGAAAAAAATGCCCGAAATTCAAGTATCTCGGAATGGTCTGAAATTTTTACCAAATCAATCAAAAAATATTTGAAGACCAATGGTGAAATTCGTTTGAAGAAATACTGTGTAGATTTTTAATTAAAAATCCCGGAATCAGTTATTTACCGACTCCGAAAGAATTTTCATAAATTTATAAAAATCTCAGAAAAAGAGTATAAG
Organism: Agave tequilana; assembly: GCA_038442645.1. Classification (NCBI taxonomy): domain Eukaryota; kingdom Viridiplantae; phylum Streptophyta; class Magnoliopsida; order Asparagales; family Asparagaceae; genus Agave; species Agave tequilana. The sequence goes on along the minus strand of JAVJIF010032271.1, from coordinate 18,806 downwards.
TAGGAAATATGATTCTAAGCAATAAAGTCTAAAGGACTTTCTAGAAATTCCTAACAGTTTGGAAGATAGAAATTCGGGAATCGGTCAGCGGTACTGGCCGACACCGGTTTTTGAAGAAATCCATTTTAATTCCAGAAAATTCCAGAAAATCACATAAAATCTAAAATAGTGGAAAACAATATTTGAAATTAAAATCGGTCAAATACGGAAGGTAAATCGGAAAATACGGTCGAAAGACTGAATACGTAGCTAGGTACGTATTCCGGGAGAGGGGTATTACAGAAAGAAAGAGAAAAGAAAGAAAGAAATGAAGAAGAAAGAAAGAAAGAAGAAAAGAAAAAGAGAGGGAGGGGAGGTGGCCATTGGCCGCCGCGCCGCCGCCGGCGGCGCCGCCAGGGGAGGGGAGGCGGCACGCGTGCCTAGAGGGAGGAGGGAGGTGGAGTTGGTGTTGTTGTGGTTGTTGTTGGTGGAGGAGGTGATGGTAGTTGGTGGTGGTGGTTGTGGTGGTTGTGATGATGATTGGAGGTGGTGGGAGTTAGAGGAGGAGGAGGTGATGATGGGTGGTTGGAGTGGTGGAATTGGTGAAGGTGGTGGTGACTTTTGGAGAAGAAAGGGAGGTGGTGGTGATGGGTTATGGTGAAATTGGAGATGGTGGAGGGTTGTTGGAGGTTGAAGGAGGTGGTGGAGTGGAGAGGAGGTGTGGGGGAGTTGGTTTGCCGGCCTAGGAGTGGCCGGCGGCGGCGATGGTGGAGGCGGCGGCCATGGTTGGGTGCGTGAGTTGAAGGAGTGGGTTGAAGATGAAATTTGATTTTTTGGATTATTGAAATGAAAAGGAAATAGGAAATGGAGGTTAAATAGAGAAGATGAAATGATGAAATTTTTGGGGAGGGGAGAGGCTGCGGTGGCTTGCAGGCGGCAGTGGCAGGGGGCGGGAGCAGGCGGCGGGTGCAGGGAGCAAGGGAGCAGGGGAGAAAGTTAATGGGGGGAGAAAGAAAAGAAAGAAATTAAAGAAAGAAATTTAAAGAAAGAGGAAAAAAATAAGAAAAAAGGAAGAAAATTACTTTAAAATTTTTTATTATTAAATAAATTATTTATTATAATTTATGAAAGTACAAAGTAGGGGAATAGAGAAGGAAGAAGTAAGAAAAGAAATTGTCGGTAAAAATATTATTATTTTAATAAGGCGAAAATTCGACTGTTTCAGAAACGTTCTGAAAAATTCTCAAAATAGAAAATATTATTTTAAGATATTCAGTAAAATTTGATTTGAGAATTCAATGTAGTTTTCAAATTAAAAATCTTAGAATATTCCAGCGATACCGGGCGACACCAGAATCGGTCAAATTTTGATAAATTTAGAAAAATTCCAAAAAAAGTATTTAGCTAGAAAATAAAATTCTAAGAAGTAACATGAAAGCCATTTCTAAAAATTTAATTCCATTTGAAATTAAAAATTCGGGAATCAGTCAGCGATGCCGACCGACATCGGCTTTGGAGATTTTGCAGAAAAATTTTGAAAATTTTTAAAAATCATGAAAAATCTAAAATATTATAAAATAGTGTCTGAAATTGAAATCAGTCAAATAGGACTACCAGAAAGTCAAATCGGGTTACAGGCTGGTAACGGGTTCCCGGTCCGGATCAGGGCTTACTCTAGGTCTGAGAATCCAGATTCGATACTCAATAATATAAGCAATCACAACCTAAAAGTAAATATTGGAAGAAAATTGAACAATATGATCAAAAAAGTTTTAGGACACGCATCTGGGTACGTATCCCGGGTACGGGGTGCTACAGTTTTTCTGCATCATTCTTTAAGCTCTTGAATAAGTGTGGATGATCCATAAAGTATTCATTTACATCATGCATCATGTCTTCTAATTTATCACCCTCATCACAATCGACTTCTTCCCTTTTATCACATCATCTATCACTTGAATTAATAAGTCTATCTTCTCTTGCACTCTCACCTGCCATATCCATCTTGTATAACTTGTATTAAACCCATTAATGAATAATGGTCTTTTTAATACTTCAACTGTAACTCTATCAAAACAACCACATTTTATGCACGGACAATTAATACGGTTAGGATTGTCAGCATGCATCAATAACAAAGTTGATAAACTCTTCTACATCTTTCTCATATTCGGTACTTACCGTTCAGTACGAATGCATTTTCGATCCATCTTTACTATGTTTAAACAAAAAAAAAAAATATTAATTTTCAATAAAACATGACACCAAAATCCAAACAAAAAATTTATTTCCGATTCACAAGGCACACATATGAACACACAGATACAAAACTCGCACACACGCATCGTACACATCACACACACATGAAAACAAACACACACACACACACATACACTCATATTGCACACATCACACATTAGACACACACACATACATGAACATACATATCGCACACATCACACATCACACACAACACACATACATAAACACACACACACGCGCACACACATACACACACAAAACACCCACATAAACACACACACACGAACACATACATGTACATTACACACACAAGTGAACACACACATATCACACTCATCACACATACACATTCATCATTAACATCTGTTCTACAAAGAACTATCATTAAAAATTATACTTTTTCTTAGAAAATTTCACTAAATTGACTAATTTAGTACCAAAGTAATTTCATAATTTCAATAACATTTTTAGCACAACAATGTTCACTAATTTCACATTTTTAGAATTTCACAATTTAGCACCTAAAATTTCACTAACATTTTTCTCTAAGTAAAATATGCATGAGAATATAGAGAAGAGTAATACCTCAAGGCTTTTTGAGGCAAGTCAGAATTCACTGGAGGGGGGCTCACCGTAAAGGGGAGAGGGGCGGGCGCCGGGGAGGGGGGCTTGTCATAGGGGTAGAGGTATGGGCGGCGGAGTCACTTTGGGGGAGTGAGAGAGAGAGAGGGCGGTCGGGTTGGGGGGGGGAAGGAGAGGGGCTCGCTGGAGGGGAAGAAGGGGGGCTCACTGAAGGTGTAACAACCAAAATTTTATTTTATCTAATTTCTCCTCATCTTAATTATTAAGAATTTTTGTTTAAGGCATTATCTAGAAGTAGTCACCCTCCCATATTTCAATATCAACAACTTGAGCTTAATTAGTTGACCCACTCCCCTTTCTAAAAGTTTTTATTAACTATTTGATTGTGGTGACTAAAAATGTATGGCATGAAGGCTTATGTGCATGTATTTTGGGCAAATTTATGACTTAAGCAATGGTAAAAGATAATTTCAAACTAATCCTTCACATCCCCTTAATCAACTAAGCTTACCCTAATATCTTTTTAGTGGTAGGTATGCATGCAAGGGGGAAGATTAAAGGGCTAAGATCTCTTTGAGATTGGGGTTTCCATGTGGCATCTTGAGAGGGGGTCTTGGCCAAGTGGCAACATGAGAGAACCCCCACCTAGTTACTTGCAATCCCAAGGGTTGACTACCAAGCTTGCCTCTTCCTCTTCCTCTCCCAAATTCTGCAATTTTCCCTCTCATTTGTGAAGAACTTGAAACCCTAAATCCTCCATTTCATCTCCTCTCTAGTATTTGAAGGAAAGAAACTAGGATACCCTCTCTAGCCCTAAATCCTAGCCTCTCTCAGCTCTGAATCAAGATTTCACGAGAAGGGGGGAAGAAAAACGCGCGCGTAGCAAGCAGAGCAGCAGCAGCACGCGGGGCGCTGCTACTTTGCCGCAAATCTGCGGCAAAGGGAGGGTTTTTGCGGCATTTCAGTGGAGGGAAGGCCCGATCTTCGGGGAGAAGTTTCCTGGTGAACTGGGGGAGAGATTTTACACGGCCAAACAGAATTCTCCTGAAGTCTAATTCTCTGTTTCAGAGTTATAAAGCATAGTGAGTAAACCTAACTATTAGGGTTATGTTTTTCTATCAAGATTTAAAAATCAGAATTTAATGTTGTGTAGGTAACTCCTAAGTGTGCTAATTTTTGATATATTGCTGTTTTATTTGTGGTTATCCTCAACTAAATGAAGTCTATGAGTATCACCTAGTTGTGGTGTTTCTATGTTTGGTTGTGATGAGATACATGGGTAATGTACATGCTCTAGCTTAATAATCATGCTTAAATGAGAGGGTTTAGCATCTTAATTCGCTGTTTGGTGATTAACTTTAGGTTAATTGAAATGCAAAGGGTATTATATGCTTGTTATGTCTCTACATTACATCGATATGATATGCGTGTGTAGAACTCATGTTCTAGTATATTATGTATGCCTATTGAGCCAATTTATCAAGTTATTTTGCTATCTTTCTTGATCAATATCATGATAGTCGACTCGATATAGATATGGTATAAACTTGGCTCTTTATAAAATAGAAACAATGTGATGCATATGCGAAGCATACGATTCATATTAAAATCACCCCATAGATGCCGATTAATTGACTTGAAGCTTACTTTATGTTCACAAAAGTACATGGGGAATAATCCCTCCTTATGTCATAACATTATGTTGTGTACTAGTGAGTACATGTGGATGATGCATAGGTTCATGCGGGGTTGGAAGTGGCGCACTATGGCGTTACCATGATTTTGGGAAACCCAAGTGCATGTTTCTTTATTGTTGCACATTATTTTCGGGCATGACGTGTAAATAGTTCTACATTGTTTATTATGAATATGATAACTTAAACCTTGCATGATGCATTTGTATTAAAGGAGGAAGGGGCCGTGCGGGAGCCGGTAGGAGGGGGGAAGACGGGGATTTGACATATACTTATGAATATATATATATATATAAGGAGGAAGGGGCCGTGCGGGAGCCGGTAGGAGGGGGGAAGACGGGGAAACATATATGTTTTATATGAATTATATATAAGGAGGAAGGGGCCGTGCGGGAGCCGGTAGGAGGTGGAAGACGGGGAAATTTCATTTAGATTGAATGATATCTAAAAGTGAACTGTCAAGTTGCATTCATGATTGATAATGCTTGTGTTAAACTAAAATGTCACTTTATGTGTATAACGAGCCGAGTTGATGTGAGTGGACTCATCCACGAGAATTTCATACATATTCATACAATTATATCTTTTGTGTCATGATATAGTTAAATGCAACTTTTGATAGTGGAGTCATGTAGACCACATATGTATGGAACTTGGAACAAGTAAGGTAGCTTGAACCAGTTGTTGCGTTATGGGACTCATCGAAATTTACCTCTTCTAAACTGTTTATCTTATGAGATTATTATATCAATACCCTATGACATGGTTTACTCATTGAGCTGTCGAGCTCATTTTATTTTCTTTATATCTTTTCAGGTTTGGATAAGGGTAAGGGACCTCTCTAACTGGAAAAGTTAAGTTATGGATTGCATGACTTATTGTGGTATCATTTTGACTTGGCCTTGTTGTATTAAATGTGTATGTAAGGACTCTACTTTAGTCCTCTTTCTTTTGTGGATCATGTTGGGATGTACTCGATGTATATTTACCTTTGTAATATTGAGACTAGGGACTCTTATTTGATGTAATGTTTGGATCGTGAACTTCTTGGATATGTTATGTCCATGATTTCGAAAGATGGTTATTTGTGGGAATGAAATATATTGGAAAGTTAACTCTTGTGATGTATTCAATTGAAAAGATATATGCTTGCGATGGAGGATGCAAGTTATGATATATGTATATAGTTAAGGTTTGGTGTAATGTGGCATGATAAGTAGGCCGTGTGGGCCGAAATCTTTGATGGAATTAAGTAGGCCTTAGAGCCGAAATTGTTGATTATTGTAAGTGGGAACCAATGGAATATTAAGGATGATGCTGCCAAAATTTTCTTATATTAAGAATATTGGAGATAATTGGTGTTTTAGGCCTAATCTTGTCATTAGAAACTGGGACCGTTACAGTTGGTATCAGAGCATGGTTTAGGCAAGGTTAGCCTAGATAGATGTAGTATGTAAGACTGATTATGAAGTCATATGAGATTTAGATGTGTGCTAGAGTAGGTTAGATATGGGGTATTAGGATGATGGTATAGTCTTAGAGTATTTGACCCTGAAATGTAGGATATTTAACTGTTCTCTACATTTGAATGTGGGTACCCGCATACCTTAGTTCAAATGGATCTTGCAAGGGGTGCGGGCCCTTCTGTAAGAAATTCCAGTGTTATGGGACACCGGAAAGGGAGAACAATCAAAATATCACATAAGTCAGGGTTAAACCTATTAGAAGGACAGTTGTGCATAAGGAAAAATTTATGAAAGATCGGCATGGTTAAATAAGTGATGATTTGCTATCATGTCTTGATTGTATATTCATGCAGATTATTGCTTTGGAGAGAATTGGAAGGCACATCGGCTAATATAAATGTCTTACTTCTACAGATGGGAGATTCTGAGATGACTGGATCATCGTCTGACGGTCCGGAGTCGGAAAGTTTAAGTTGGATCGCGGACCAAATGGACTGGGATTTTGAATTTGATGAGACCGATCCAAATGTCATTCTGAAAGGTTCCCCAGACAATTTAGATGCAAGGATTCGCATGGGGCAAGATGAGGAAGATGACATTAGTGAGGCAGAAAGCGCCATAAGAAACGCACCAGCAGCTGAGGACTTGGGAGTCCTACCTAATGAGGAGATGAACCCTGACGGAAGGATTTTCGTTGGGGGTATTTGGTGGAATTCCAGCTGGGTAGAAGATATGGACCTGTACGATGATAATGAAAATTGGGGATGTGATTTTGATGCTGTACTAGAGGAAGTAAGAAGAACCAGTAGAAGAAGAACCAGAAGAAGAGGATCCAGAAGAAGACCCAGAAGAAGAACCTGTAGGGGACGACCGGGAGGAAAGCTCCTCGGGATCTAACGTAACCCCTTGATGGGAGTTTAGATGGGTGGCATTTTTGTTTTTGTTGTTTTTGTTTTTGAAGAAAAGGAATGTTGATTCACATAAGTGATATTTTTTTTGTAAAGAAAGTGGTTGTCAATAGCTATATATGAACATGTGTCCCTTTATGTCTGCATTGGTATGTTTTGAATGAATGCAGTCATGCTAATGTATATGTTACCATGAAAACACTTTATGCATAAATGAAATCAGTGTTTTGTTTGTGAACTATTCTACTTGTTATCATTGAGTTACCATTGATTAAGTTCAACTATTCTTCTAGGTATTAGATGGATTTAAATTTTCCTCCATCCGATGCCAACTCGGAGGGCAACGTCCCATTGCACAGCGCAATTGGGAGCGTCCATCCCCCGGCAAGTCAAGAATTTCTGAGTGGGCAATCTAATGCTAATCGGGGAATGCCAGACAGAATCCCAGATTGGCTGTTGCAGCTGGCAAGTGTAAACAACACCGTAGAGCTCTTGAACAATTTCAAAAGCTAAACCCACCAGCTTTCAGAGGAGGAGTTGACCCTATTCAAGCTGAAGAATGGCTCCGCCAAATTGAAAAGATACTGGATGTAATGGAATGTACTGAAAACCAGCGGGTATCTTTCGCCTCTTTCATGTTCCAAGGAGAGGCTGAGCGCTGGTGGGAGATGGTAAAAGGAGGAGCTAAGACCTTGGGAAGGGAGATCTCTTGGAACTTCTTAGTTGCAAAGTTCAATGAAAAGTACATCCCTGGAGTAGTGAAGGACCGACTTGCGATGGAATTCCAAGAGCTAAAGCAAGAGCAATGGACAGTGAGTCAATATGAAGCGAAATTTACTCAACTGTCCAGGTATGCTGAGAAATTGGTGTCCGATGAGGAAGACAGGACAAAAAGATTCGTTAGGGGCTTGAGGCCAGAAATCAGAAGTAAGCTGATCCCTTTCCAACTGCAAGTTTATAGTCAAGCCGTGGAGAAGGCAATGGAAATTGAAAGGGACATGCAGGAGAATCAGGAGATGAGGACCAGGGAACTGCCCTATATGAAGCGCCCCCGGTATAATAATGCACCGAGTTTTGGAACTCAGTCCTTGAGGCCCGACAGAGGTACGGGATCTTCCATCATGCCCGCTCAGGGAAACAAGATGAACACATGGCCCAAGAATAGGGGATTACCCCATTCGGCATCACCAGTGTCCTCCCAACGCTCCAACTTTACAGGAAACCAGTGGTGTCCAAGGTGCAACCGAAGTCACACTGGCAGTTGCGCCGCTGGTAAGCAATGCTTTGTCTGCGGCAGAATGGGGCACATGAGGAGGGACTGCCCAAACTTGCATGGATACCCAGGAGCTAGCAGAGGAACGGGAAGACCAACCATGGGAATCGCCCCTACAACAGGAGGACCAGCTACCGCCTATCGACAACCTTTCAACAGAACTCGCTCGGCCATGACACAAGCATCTGTACAGCAACCCAGAGTTCAAGGAAGGATGAATGCAATCACTCAGCAGGAGGCTCGAGCATCCAATGCCGTGGTGGAAGGTACCGTCTGTGTATCCGATAATATTGCTCGAGTATTGTTTGATCCCGGTGCTACCCACTCTTTTATTTCGTCATCTTTTGCTGCAATTATTAACATGGAATCCGAACCCTTGAGCTATCAACTAGTGGTGTCCACCCCTGTAGGCGCCAGAGTGACCACTAGCGAGTATTATAAGGGATGTAAAATCATCATAGGTGAGATGAAGACACAGGCAGACCTGATTAAACTAGGAGAAATGGAGTTTGACATCATCCTAGGAATGGATTGGTTGTCGACATACCGGGTTCATGTAGACTGTTACCAGAAGAAGATAATTTTTAAGTTAGAGGGAACTCCCGAAAGAGTTTATGAAGGGATGAAGAATAAAATTTGCACTCCGGTCATTTCTGCTTTAAAGGCCACTAAGTTACTGAGGCAAGGGTGTCAAGGATTTTTGGCAACCCTTATTGGTGAAGAAGACATGAAAATTAAGATTGAAAACATAGAAGTTGCAAGAGACTATCCTGATGTTTTTCCGGAAGATCTACCCGGCTTACCCCCAGATAGAGAAGTAGAATTTTCCATTAATCTCCTACCTGGAACAAGTCCCATATCCAGGGCACCTTACAGAATGGCACCCGCCGAAATGAATGAATTGAAGGACCAGTTGCAAGAGTTGCTAAGCCTCGGGTTTATTCGGCCAAGTGTATCACCCTGGGGTGCTCCGGTATTATTTGTTAAGAAGAAGGATGGGAGCATGAGACTGTGTATAGATTATCGAGAGCTGAACAAGGTCACTATCAAGAATCGATATCCATTGCCAAGGATTGATGACCTCTTTGATCAACTTCAGGGTGCCAGCATATTTTCCAAGATAGATCTAAGATCAGGGTACCATCAATTAAAGATCAAGCCGGAAGATGTTTCTAAGACAGCCTTTCGGACCAGATATGGCCATTATGAATTTTTAGTAATGCCATTTGGCTTGACCAATGCTCCAGCGGCATTTATGGATTTGATGAATAGAATTTTTCAGCCATACCTAGATCAGTTCGTAGTGGTGTTCATTGATGACATACTAATCTATTCAAAAAGCAAAGAGGATCATGAAAGACACTTGAGGATAGTGTTACAATTATTGAGAGAGAAGCAACTTTATGCAAAGCTTAAGAAGTGTGAGTTCTGGCTAAATGAAGTTGGGTTCTTGGGTCACATCATTAATGAGGAAGGAATATCAGTGGACCCCGCAAAGATCGAGGCGATTAAGGGGTGGCCTCAACCTACAAATGTCACAGAGGTGCGAAGTTTCCTAGGATTGGCTGGATATTACCGGAGGTTTGTAGAAGGATTTTCTAAGATAGCTGCACCCTTATCCCAGTTAACTAAGAAAGGCCTCAAATTCCATTGGGGAGATGATCAGGAGAAAAGCTTTCAAGAACTAAAGGATAAGCTAACATCGGCTCCAATCTTAGCCATGCCCATTGGAAACAAAGATTATGTTGTTTTCAGTGATGCGTCAAAGTCAGGCCTGGGGTGTGTATTGATGCAGCATGGGAGAGTTATTGCATATGCTTCTAGACAACTAAGGAACCATGAGAAAAATTACCAACCCATGATCTTGAGTTAGCTGCAGTCATTTTTGCCTTAAAAATTTGGCGGCACTACCTTTATGGTGTATCATGTGATATATATACAGATCATAAAAGTCTGAAATATATTTTCACCCAAAAGGAATTGAATATGCGCCAAAGAAGATGGTTGGAGTTGATGAAGGACTATGACTTGGACATTCATTATCACCCTGGAAAGGCCAATGTGGTGGCTGATGCTTTGAGCCGGAAGTCTGGAGGATCCTTAGCAGTATTGTTAACACAGCAATCGGAGTTGTTAAGGGAGATGGAAAGAATGCAACTTGAAATTCACATAAGAGGGCCCCGGGATGGAGTGAACCAGATAAATCAAATTAGTATTGGTTTCGATCTCTATGAAGAAATCAAGGAAGCTCAAAGGAAAGATGACCAGACGGCTAAAATTTTTGAGAAAGTGCAAAGAGGTGAAACCCAAGAATTTACCATTTCCAAGGAATTGCTAAGGAAGGGAAGCCGAATAGTTGTACCTCCAGATTTTAAGCTCAAGGAGCAAATTTTAACTGAAGCCCATTGCACCCCTTACACCGCACATCCTGGAACAACCAAGATGTATCAGGATTTGCAGGCAAACTTTTGGTGGGAAGGAATGAAGAAGGACATAACAAATTTTGTGCAGAGATGTTTGATATGCCAACAAGTTAAGGCTGAACACAAGAAGCCTCCGGGACTCCTCATGCCCTTACAAATCCCTGAATGGAAGTGGAGCAACATTACTATGGATTTTGTGACAGGACTCCCTAGATCCCCTCAAGGATATGATGCCATATGGGTGATAGTCGATCGACTTACTAAGTCCGCTCACTTCCTGCCCATCCGAATAAACTATTCGATGGATAGATTAGCCCAGATCTACCTCCGAGAGATAATCAGGATTCATGGAGTTCCTGAGACGATTGTGTCAGATCGTGACCCTCGTTTTCAGTCAAGGCTATGGATCAGTCTATCCCAAGCTCTGGGCACCAAGCTACACCCAAGTACAGCTGCTCATCCGCAAACCGACGGACAATCAGAAAGAACTATACAAATATTGGAAGATATGCTGAGAGCATGCGTGTTGGATTTCGGGGAAATTGGGAGAGATACCTATCATTAGTGGAGTTTGCATATAACAATAGTTATCAATCTACTATTGGAATGCCGCCATTCGAAGCCTTGTACGGCAGGAAGTGTAGATCTCCGATTTGTTGGGAAGAAATTGGAGACCGAACATTATTCGGAGCCGATATAGTGGTAGATACAACAGAGAAGATCCGGATGATAAGGAAGAGAATGAAAGCGGCCCAGAGTAGACAGAAGACATATGCGGATCGGCGCCGAAGACCTTTGGAGTTTGCAGAAGCGACAAAGTTTTCTTGAAGGTATCACCAATAAAAGGAATGGTACGGGGTGGCAAACGGAATAAGTTAGACCCCCGGTATATTGGACCCTTTGAAATACTGGAAAGAATTGGACCTCTGGCGTATCGGTTAGCCTTACCACCAGAGATTGAGAAAATACATGACGTATTTCATGTGTCCCAATTGAGGAAGTATGTGCCAGATCCGAGCCATGTTCTTAAATACTCACCACTGCAGCTCCAAGAAGACTTGTCATATACTGTGGAGCCGGTTCAAATCCTAGATAGAAAAGAGAAGCAACTGCGAAACAAAGCAATCCCTTTAGTGAAGGTTTTATGGAGAAGTAAAGAGATTGAAGAAGCTACCTGGGAATCAGAGGAAGAGATGATGCAGAACTACCCACAACTTTTCCAAGGTACGTCAGGCTTCGGGGACGAAGCTCTCTTTTAGGAGGGGAGAAATGTAACAACCAAAATTTTATTTTATCTAATTTCTCCTCATCTTAATTATTAAGAATTTTTGTTTAAGGCATTATCTAGAAGTAGTCACCCTCCCATATTTCAATATCAACAACTTGAGCTTAATTAGTTGACCCACTCCCCTTTCTAAAAGTTTTTATTAACTATTTGATTGTGGTGACTAAAAATGTATGGCATGAAGGCTTATGTGCATGTATTTTGGGCAAATTTATGACTTAAGCAATGGTAAAAGATAATTTCAAACTAATCCTTCACATCCCCTTAATCAACTAAGCTTACCCTAATATCTTTTTAGTGGTAGGTATGCATGCAAGGGGGAAGATTAAAGGGCTAAGATCTCTTTGAGATTGGGGTTTCCATGTGGCATCTTGAGAGGGGGTCTTGGCCAAGTGGCAACATGAGAGAACCCCCACCTAGTTACTTGCAATCCCAAGGGTTGACTACCAAGCTTGCCTCTTCCTCTTCCTCTCCCAAATTCTGCAATTTTCCCTCTCATTTGTGAAGAACTTGAAACCCTAAATCCTCCATTTCATCTCCTCTCTAGTATTTGAAGGAAAGAAACTAGGATACCCTCTCTAGCCCTAAATCCTAGCCTCTCTCAGCTCTGAATCAAGATTTCACGAGAAGGGGGAAGAAAAACGCGCGCGTAGCAAGCAGAGCAGCAGCAGCACGCGGGGCGCTGCTACTTTGCCGCAAATCTGCGGCAAAGGGAGGGTTTTTGCGGCATTTCAGTGGAGGGAAGGCCCGATCTTCGGGGAGAAGTTTCCTGGTGAACTGGGGGAGAGATTTTACACGGCCAAACAGAATTCTCCTGAAGTCTAATTCTCTGTTTCAGAGTTATAAAGCATTGTGAGTAAACCTAACTATTAGGGTTATGTTTTTCTATCAAGATTTAAAAATCAGAATTTAATGTTGTGTAGGTAACTCCTAAGTGTGCTAATTTTTGATATATTGCTGTTTTATTTGTGGTTATCCTCAACTAAATGAAGTCTATGAGTATCACCTAGTTGTGGTGTTTCTATGTTTGGTTGTGATGAGATACATGGGTAATGTACATGCTCTAGCTTAATAATCATGCTTAAATGAGAGGGTTTAGCATCTTAATTCGCTGTTTGGTGATTAACTTTAGGTTAATTGAAATGCAAAGGGTATTATATGCTTGTTATGTCTCTACATTACATCGATATGATATGCGTGTGTAGAACTCATGTTCTAGTATATTATGTATGCCTATTGAGCCAATTTATCAAGTTATTTTGCTATCTTTCTTGATCAATATCATGATAGTCGACTCGATATAGATATGGTATAAACTTGGCTCTTTATAAAATAGAAACAATGTGATGCATATGCGAAGCATACGATTCATATTAAAATCACCCCATAGATGCCGATTAATTGACTTGAAGCTTACTTTATGTTCACAAAAGTACATGGGGAATAATCCCTCCTTATGTCATAACATTATGTTGTGTACTAGTGAGTACATGTGGATGATGCATAGGTTCATGCGGGGTTGGAAGTGGCGCACTATGGCGTTACCATGATTTTGGGAAACCCAAGTGCATGTTTCTTTATTGTTGCACATTATTTTCGGGCATGACGTGTAAATAGTTCTACATTGTTTATTATGAATATGATAACTTAAACCTTGCATGATGCATTTGTATTAAAGGAGGAAGGGGCCGTGCGGGAGCCGGTAGGAGGGGGGAAGACGGGGATTTGACATATACTTATGAATATATATATATATAAGGAGGAAGGGGCCGTGCGGGAGCGGTAGGAGGGGGAAGACGGGGAAACATATATGTTTTATATGAATTATATATAAGGAGGAAGGGGCCGTGCGGGAGCCGGTAGGAGGTGGAAGACGGGGAAATTTCATTTAGATTGAATGATATCTAAAAGTGAACTGTCAAGTTGCATTCATGATTGATAATGCTTGTGTTAAACTAAAATGTCACTTTATGTGTATAACGAGCCGAGTTGATGTGAGTGGACTCATCCACGAGAATTTCATACATATTCATACAATTATATCTTTTGTGTCATGATATAGTTAAATGCAACTTTTGATAGTGGAGTCATGTAGACCACATATGTATGGAACTTGGAACAAGTAAGGTAGCTTGAACCAGTTGTTGCGTTATGGGACTCATCGAAATTTACCTCTTCTAAACTGTTTATCTTATGAGATTATTATATCAATACCCTATGACATGGTTTACTCATTGAGCTGTCGAGCTCATTTTATTTTTTTATATCTTTTCAGGTTTGGATAAGGGTAAGGGACCTCTCTAACTGGAAAAGTTAAGTTATGGATTGCATGACTTATTGTGGTATCATTTTGACTTGGCCTTGTTGTATTAAATGTGTATGTAAGGACTCTACTTTAGTCCTCTTTCTTTTGTGGATCATGTTGGGATGTACTCGATGTATATTTACCTTTGTAATATTGAGACTAGGGACTCTTATTTGATGTAATGTTTGGATCGTGAACTTCTTGGATATGTTATGTCCATGATTTCGAAAGATGGTTATTTGTGGGAATGAAATATATTGGAAAGTTAACTCTTGTGATGTATTCAATTGAAAAGATATATGCTTGCGATGGAGGATGCAAGTTATGATATATGTATATAGTTAAGGTTTGGTGTAATGTGGCATGATAAGTAGGCCGTGTGGGCCGAAATCTTTGATGGAATTAAGTAGGCCTTAGAGCCGAAATTGTTGATTATTGTAAGTGGGAACCAATGGAATATTAAGGATGATGCTGCCAAAATTTTCTTATATTAAGAATATTGGAGATAATTGGTGTTTAGGCCTAATCTTGTCATTAGAAACTGGGACCGTTACAATTATAATGAATTATTAAATATTAACATAATAAAATATTAATATAATTTTAAAGTATATTATAATATTAATAAAGTAATTATTTATATTAAGAAAATAAATAAATTAAATATAATAATTTTATATAAAGCATATTATGTTTATTATAAAAATATTAATCTAAATAAAATATTAAGAAATGGGTGTAAATACTAATAAAATAATAAAGTATTAAATAACAATATTAAATTAAAATAATAAAATATTTATATTAAAAACATATTAAAAAATAAAAAAATACAAAATAAAATAATAAGATAAGAAATTAAACACTATTAAAAATATTAAATATATTAAATATTAATAATATGAAATTATATATTGATTATCAAGTAACTGCTTTGGGACTGCAAGTGTATTACAAGTGAATTTACATGACCACAAAATTAACTGTAGCAGTTGCAAGTGGGAAAATTTGAGTATAAAAGTGAGATTTATATGACCACAATTTAACTGTAGCAACGCAAGTGGGAAATGAGAGTTGTATTTTGCAAGATGTTTTGCAACGAAAAAACAACGAAAAATAGAAAAGAGGTTTTACGACTTGCGATGTTGTGGCCTTTTGCGGGGGAAACAAACATGCCCTACTTTTGTAGACTTATAATGGAAAGTTGTACTTGTGGTCAACTCTCACTCTTTTTAGTAGAGTTGGACCACAAACTTCCCATTATGTTATATATAAGTCAAGCATGTTCTAGAAATACTTCAGGTAGCTATCAAAACAAGAATTTGAAATTTTAAGGATTTATCCAAAGGAAAATAGGTGAAAATCCAGAGACAGTTCATCCAAAACGAGGTCAAGTTAAATATTTCCTAGGTTTGCATGGGCTAGTCTTTTATTTCGGGAAGTGGATAGTGTGCTAAACTAAAACCTTCCATTTTCTGCTGCTTTAAATATTGTCCATTAGGGCAGGGCTCATCATGTTGGCGAGTTTTGTTTTAAATAGGCAAGATTGTTCGAAAACTATGCTTTTATTTTTAGAAGTTAGAGAATTTAAATTGACTTTTTCATGAACTTACGCTAGTTTGTTATTTAGAAGTCTTGTTGGTTACTAGACCTTATTCTTATGTTTAATTTTTGCTGGTTAGTTACTGTCCAACAAGATGTTTTTGAGATGGGTACTTTTGTTATTAGTCCCTATTTTCATGGATTTTCTCAATTTTGATATTTTTATACCTAGTAAAATGGGCAAACTACAGAAGATAGTTACCCGGAAATATTCTGCTTGTAGAATTTTGAATGATCCACAGTAGTTCATGAGCCCTTGACTCCTTGGCTTTTACTGCTTGAAAAGGAAAAATATTGAATGGTTTCCCTTTGTTTGGTTCTGGCCTTAAGAATATTAGAACCATCACAATTTGTTTTTTCAAAATTCTTTCGCTGTAGAAGTGATTTTTTAGAGTAACTGTAATTTTTTTCTAGTGTAGTATGCAAATTGGTAAATTTTTCCCTCTATAAGTTCAGAACTTCAAGAATTTCTGATCAAAGTTCTCAGATCCCTAAGAAGCTTGCTTCCAATTTGTATAATTTAGGTTTTTCTCTTAGATAAAACATATTAAATACAGACTAAACACTGTCATATAAGTTTTGAAAATTGACAATGCCTGTTTTTTTTCTTCTCAACTTTTGCAAAGTTGTATATAAATTTAGGTTTTTCTGGTCTCTGGCGTGTAATATCAAAAACTCTTATTTTTTGCTTTCATTTTTCTTCTCCCTCTTGTTCTTCTATTTTGTAGTCTAAACAAAATTCAAACAAGCAGTTATTCATATGTTGGAGCGAGGGGCTTCCTTTGAGAAATTTGCCTGGGGACTCTCATTTCTTAACATATGGTTTTCATTGGTAGAGAAGGAAATACAAATACCTGAAAGGTGCCTTTGTGTTTGAACACCCCACTGGTCTTTAACACTGCTGGGAGAACTTTCCTATATTTTCCTTCTTATTGTGTTAATATGTAGCGAAGATAATATTATTATAACAGTAATTCGTGATCCCTCATCCTCTTGCAGCAGGGCTGCTAAAAGTAGCTTGCTCATCGCGGACTAGCATAGTATGTTATCCTTCCTGATTCATAAAATTACTTTATGTACACCCTCTATCAAACACCTTTTATCTCTACTTTTGCTGGCAGTCTACACAAGCTATCTTTCTGGATTATGGCTTTTGGGCCTTTGGTTCTTGGTCTTAAAACATCTGAGAAAACGTGATTCTCCTATCTGGAACGAGCGGAAACCATAGTGTAATGGTTTTAACTACAAAATTGCTTGTAGACCCTTGTGAGGTAAAATTTTCTTCATAGGAGAGAGAAGAAAACCATGAGTATGCGAAAATAATTGAGTAAAAATAGGAATGAAAGAGGAGAAAAGCATGAAACATGTGGAAAGTTGTTACTGTGTTAAGCTTTTCAGTTCTTGGTCATTAAAAGCATTATAGAATATGCCCCCCCCCCCCACACACAGCGCACACGCGCGCACACACAACCCATACCTAAGGAGGGAACCTTCCAAGTAAAACACAAACGTGAAAAACCGGTGCTGTCGGATCGGTAGTTGTAAGGACAATATAGCTGATGAAGACATCTAGTGAATTAGTTGTGTTTTGTTGGTTTGGTATTTTATCTAATTTGTTTAGTGGTTGGGTCATTTTATTTTATTGTTTTATTTGGCTAAGCCATTTTATTTTAGTTTGTTTTAGTCGGTTGTGTTATTTTATCTTATCTTATTTTATTTAGTTATTTAGTTGGCTGTTTTATTATCTTAGTGTCACATTTGCTGTGGTAGGAGTTATCATGTTGTTATAGGTCTATATAAGGTCAAAACTACTTGTTATTGGTAGATGATTGATAATGAAAAATTACTATTGAAGTATTTATAGCCAATGTACTTTTGCGTGAGATGCTCTAGGAGAGTCTCGACAATTTTCTTGAGTTTCAAACTCTAAGTTGAGATTTCTAGTGTTCGTTCCTAATTATTCCTTTTCTTGTAGTTCAACTCCATTATTTGATATCAGAACTAAATCTTACTTTTTCTTTTACCTTCCAAAAAACTCTAGCTTTTGAAAAACCCTTCGAAGGAAATTTCGACACACCACTGTTTATTCATCCCTTCCTTAAACAGCACCTGATCCATGTCGCTGCGACCACTTTCTCAATGCCGACAGGTCCCTCCTTCCTCTCCTCCGCCTCTTGACGATGAAGGCTCCTCCACCGCCTCCCGATGATGAAGGCTCCCCTGTTGCCTATTCTGACCCCTTTCTCCTTCGAAGTTTGTCGCATTGGTTCAATCTTAATGCACATCTGCTGGGTCCATGATCAACAGCATGACCTGATTGAGAGCCAAGGAGATTTACACTCGACAGGGTCGAATTTTCTCCTATCCCCGGGGAATGATGAGGATATCTAGTAGATTAGTTGTTTTAGTTGGTTGGGTTATTTTATCTATTATTTTATTTGGTTAAGTCATTTTATCTTGGTTTATTTTAATTTGTTATGTCATTTTATTTTATTTTATTTTAGTTGATTATTGTAGTTGGCTGGTTTATCTTATTTTAGTCCCGCATTTGTTGTGGTAAGAGTTATCATGTTGTTGGGGCTTATATAAGGTTAAAACTGCTTTGTTATTGTAGATGATTGATAATGAAAAATGCTATTGAAATATTTGTAGCTAGTGTGCTTTTGGGTGAGATGCACTAGGGAGAGAATCTTGACAAATTTCTTAAGTTTCAAATTCTAGGTTGAAATTTTCTAGCGTCCGTACCTAATTATCGTTTTCTTGTAGTTCGACCCATCAATAGCTGTGTACAAACATCATTTATTTAGGTTAATTTTCTAATTACTAAAGGAAAGAGGAAAGAGGAATACCTGTAAGGCTGTCTTTTCTGGTTAGGAGTTCTTGTTTGGGTTTTAATACAATCACACTAATAGACCTTAAAAATTGTGTTATCTTCACATTATAGTGCTTTGTTCGTGACACAGATAATAGTGGGTACAAGATCCATAGAAGTTATGTGATTTTCTGGTTGTTGGGTTTGAGTGATCA
>JAVJIF010032270.1:0-50723 GCA_038442645.1 Agave tequilana | reverse complement strand
TAGCTTGAACCAGTTGTTGCGTTATGGACTCATCGAAATTTACCTCTTCTAAACTGTTTATCTTGAGATTATTATATCAATACCCTATGACATGGTTTACTCATTGAGCTGTCGAGCTCATTTATTTTTTTTTTATATCTTTTCAGGTTTGGATAAGGGTAAGGGACCTCTCTAACTGGAAAGTTAAGTTATGATTGCATGACTTATTGTGGTATCATTTTGACTTGGCCTTGTTGTATTAAATGTGTATGTAAGGACTCTACTACTTTAGTCCTCTTTCTTTTGTGGATCATGTTGGGATGTACTCGATGTATATTTACCTTTGTAATTTGAGACTAGGGACTCTATTTGATGTAATGTTTGGATCGTGAACTTCTTGGATATGTTATGTCCATGATTTCGAAAGATGTTATTTGTGGGAATGAAATATATTGGAAAGTTAACTCTTGTGATGTATTCAATTGAAAAGATATATGCTTGCGATGGAGGATGCAAGTTATGATATATGTATATAGTTAAGGTTTGGTATAATGTGGCATGATAAGTAGGCCGTTTGGGCCGAAATCTTTGATGGAATTAAGTAGGCCTTAGAAGCCGAAATTGTTGATTATTGTAAGTGGGAACCAATGAATATTAAGGATGATGCTGCCAAATTTTTCTTATATTAAGAATATTGGAGATAATTGGTGTTTTTAGGCCTAATCTTGTCATTAGAAACTGGGACCGTTACAGTTGGTATCAGAGCCAGGTTTAGGCAAGGTTAGCCTAGATAGATGTAGTATGTAAGACTGATTATGAAGTCATATGAGATTTAGATGTGTGCTAGAGTAGGTTAGATATGGGGTATTAGGATGATGGTATAGTCTTAGAGTATTTGACCCTGAAATGTAGGATATTTACTGTTCTCTACATTTGAATGTGGGTACCCGCATACCTTAGTTCAAATGGATCTTGCAAGGGGTGCGGGCCCTTCTGTAAGAAATTCCAGTGTTATGGGACACCGGAAAGGGAGAACAATCAAAATATCACATAAGTCAGGGTTAAACCTATTAGAAGGACAGTTGTGCATAAGGAAAAATTTATGAAAGATCGGCATGGTTAAATAAGTGATGATTTGCTATCATGTCTTGATTGTATATTCATGCAGATTATTGCTTTGGAGAGAATTGGAAGGCACATCGGCTAATATAATGTCTTACTTCTACAGATGGGATTCTGAGATGACTGGATCATCGTCTGACGGTCCGGAGTCGGAAAGTTTAAGTTGGATCGCGGACCAAATGGACTGGGATTTTAAATTTGATGAGACCGATCCAAATGTCATTCTGAAAGGTTCCCCAGACAATTTAGATGCAAGGATTCGCATGGGGCAAGATGAGGAAAATGACATTAGTGAGGCAGAAAGCGCCATAAGAAACGCACCAGCAGTTGAGGACTTGGGAGTCCTACCTAATGAGGAGATGAACCCTGACGGAAGGATTTTCGTTGGGGGTATTTGGTGGAATTCCAGCTGGGTAGAAGATATGGACCTGTACGATGATAATGAAAATTGGGGATGTGATTTTGATGCTGTACTAGAGGAAGTAGAAGAAGAACCAGTAGAAGAAGAACCAGAAGAAGAGGATCCAGAAGAAGACCCAGAAGAAGAACCTGTAGGGGACGACCGGGAGGAAAGCTCCTCGGGATCTAACGTAACCCCTTGATGGAGTTTGGATGGGTGGCATTTTTGTTTTTGTTGTTTTTGTTTTTGAAGAAAAGGAATGTTGATTCACATAAGTGATATTTTTTTTGTAAAGAAAGTGGTTGTCAATAGCTATATATGAACATGTGTCCCTTTATGTCTGCATTGGTATGTTTTGAATGAATGCAGTCATGCTAATGTATATGTTACCATGAAAACACTTTATGCATAAATGAAATCAGTGTTTTGTTGTGAACTATTCTACTTGTTATCATTGAGTTACCATTGATTAAGTTCAACTATTCTTCTAGGTATTAGATGGATTTAAATTTTCTCCATCCGATGCCAACTCGGAGGGCAACGTCCCATTGCACAGCGCAACTGGGAGCGTCCATCTCCCGGCAAGTCAAGAATTTCTGAGTGGGCAATCTAATGCTAATCGGGGAATGCCAGACAGAATCCCAGATTGGCTGTTGCAGCTGGCAAGTGTAAACAACACCCGTAGAGCTCTTGAACAATTTCAAAAGTTAAACCCACCAGCTTTCAGAGGAGGAGTTGACCCTATTCAAGCTGAAGAATGGCTCCGCCAAATTGAAAAGATACTGGATGTAATGGAATGTACTGAAAAGCGGGGTATCTTTCGCCTCTTTCATGTTCCAAGGAGAGGCTGAGCGCTGGTGGGAGATGGTAAAAGGAGGAGCTAAGACCTTGGGAAGGGAGATCTCTTGGAACTTCTTAGTTGCAAAGTTCAATGAAAAGTACATCCCTGGAGTAGTGAAGGACCGACTTGCGATGAATTCCAAGAGCTAAAGCAAGAGCAATGGACAGTGAGTCAATATGAAGCGAAATTTACTCAACTGTCCAGGTATGCTGAGAAATTGGTGTCCGATGAGAAAGACAGGACAAAAAGATTAGTTAGGGGCTTGAGGCCAGAAATCAGAAGTAAGCTGATCCCTTTCTAACTGCAAGTTTATAGTCAAACCGTGGAGAAGGCAATGGAAATTGAAAGGGACATGCAGGAGAATCAGGAGATGAGGACCAGGGAACTGCCCTATATGAAGCGCCCCCGGTATAATAATGCACCGAGTTTTGGAACTCAGTCCTTGAGGCCCGACAGAGGTACAGGATCTTCCATCATGCCCGCTCAGGGAAACAAGATGAACACATGGCCCAAGAATAGGGGATTACCCCATTCGCATCACCAGTGTCCTCCCAACGCTCCAACTTTACAGGAAACCAGTGGTGTCCAAGTGCACCGAAGTCACACTGGCAGTTGCGCCGCTGGTAAGCAATGCTTTGTCTGCGGCAGAATGGGGCACATGAGGAGGGACTGCCCAAACTTGCATGGATACCCAGGAGCTAGCAGAGGAACGGGAAGACCACCATGGGAATCGCCCCTACAACAGGAGGACCAGCTACCGCCTATCGACAACCTTTCAACAGAACTCGCTCGGTCATGACACAAGCATCTGTACAGCAACCCAGAGTTCAAGGAAGGATGAATGCAATCACTCAGCAGGAGGCTCGAGCATCCAATGCCGTGGTGGAAGGTACCGTCTGTGTATCCGATAATATTGCTCGAGTATTGTTTGATCCCGGTGCTACCCACTCTTTTATTTCGTCATCTTTTGCTGCAATTATTAACATGGAATCCGAACCCTTGAGCTATCAACTAGTGGTGTCCACCCTGTAGGCGCCAGAGTGACCACTAGCGTGTATTATAAGGGATGTAAAATCATCATAGGTGAGATGAAGACACAGGCAGACCTGATTAAACTAGGAGAAATGGAGTTTGACATCATCCTAGGAATAGATGGTTGTCGACATACCGGGTTCATGTAGACTGTTACCAGAAGAAGATAATTTTTAAGTTAGAGGGAACTCCCGAAAGAGTTTATGAAGGGATGAAGAATAAAATTTGCACTCCGGTCATTTCTGCTTTAAAGGCCACTAAGTTACTGAGGCAAGGGTGTCAAGGATTTTTGGCAAACCCTTATTGGTGAAGAAGACATGAAAATTAAGATTGAAAACATAGAAGTTGCAAGAGACTATCCTGATGTTTTTCCGGAAGATCTACCCGGCTTACCCCCAGATAGAGAAGTAGAATTTTCCATTAATCTCCTACCTGGAACAAGTCCCATATCCAGGGCACCTTACAGAATGGCACCCGCCGAAATGAATGAATTGAAGGACCAGTTGCAAGAGTTGCTAAGCCTCGGGTTTATTCGGCCAAGTATATCACCCTGGGGTGCTCCGGTATTATTGTTAAGAAGAAGGATGGGAGCATGAGACTGTGTATAGATTATCGAGAGCTGAACAAGGTCACTATCAAGAATCGATATCCATTGCCAAGGATTGATGACCTCTTTGATCAACTTCAGGGTGCCAGCATATTTTCCAAGATAGATCTAAGATCAGGGTACCATCAATTAAAGATCAAGCCGGAAGATGTTTCTAAGACAGCCTTTCGGACCAGATGGCCATTATGAATTTTTAGTAATGCCATTTGGCTTGACCAATGCTCCAGCGGCATTTATGGATTTGATGAATAGAATTTTCAGCCATACCTAGATCAGTTCGTAGTGGTGTTCATTGATGACATACTAATCTATTCAAAAAGCAAAGAGGATCATGAAAGACACTTGAGGATAGTGTTACAATTATTGAGAGAGAAGCAACTTTATGCAAAGCTTAAGAAGTGTGAGTTCTGGCTAAATGAAGTTGGGTTCTTGGGTCACATCATTAATGAGGAAGGAATATCAGTGGACCCCGCAAAGATCGAGGCGATTAAGGGTGGCCTCAACCTACAAATGTCACAGAGGTGCGAAATTTCTTAGGATTGGCTGGATATTACCGGAGGTTTGTAGAAGGATTTTCTAACATAGCTGCACCCTTATCCCAGTTAACTAAGAAAGCCTCAAATTCCATTGGGGAGATGATCAGGAGAAAAGCTTTCAAGAACTAAAGGATAAGCTAACATCGGCTCCAATCTTAGCCATGCCCATTGGAAACAAAGATTATGTTGTTTTCAGTGATGCGTCAAAGTCAGGCCTGGGGTGTGTATTGATGCAGCATGGGAGAGTTATTGCATATGCTTCTAGACAACTAAGGAACCATGAGAAAAATTATCCAACCCATGATCTTGAGTTAGCTGCAGTCATTTTTGCCTTAAAAATTTGGCGGCACTACCTTTATGGTGTATCATGTGATATATATACAGATCATAAAAGTCTGAATATATTTTCACCCAAAAGGAATTGAATATACGCCAAAGAAGATGGTTGGAGTTGATGAAGGACTATGACTTGGACATTCATTATCACCCTGGAAAGGCCAATGTGGTGGCTGATGCTTTGAGCCGGAAGTCTGGAGGATCCTTAGCAGTATTGTTAACACAGCAATCGGAGTTGTTAAGGGAGATGGAAAGAATGCAACTTGAAATTCACATAAGAGGCCCCGGGATGGAGTGAACCAGATAAATCAAATTAGTATTGGTTTCGATCTCTATGAAGAAATCAAGGAAGCTCAAAGGAAAGATGACCAGACGGCTAAATTTTTGAGAAAGTGCAAAGAGGTGAAACCCAAGAATTTACCATTTCCAAGGAATTGCTAAGGAAGGGAAGCCGAATAGTTGTACCTCCAGATTTTAAGCTCAAGGAGCAAATTTTAACTGAAGCCCATTGCACCCCTTACACCGCACATCCTGGAACAACCAAGATGTATCAGGATTTGCAGGCGAACTTTTGGTGGGAAGGAATGAAGAAGGACATAACAAATTTTGTGCAGAGATGTTTGATATGCCAACAAGTTAAGGCTGAACACAAGAAGCCTCCGAGACTCCTCATGCCCTTACAAATCCCTGAATGGAAGTGGAGCAACATTACTATGGATTTTGTGACAGGACTCCCTAGATCCCCTCAAGGATATGATGCCATATGGGTGATAGTCGATCGACTTACTAAGTCCGCTCACTTCCTGCCCATCCGAATAAACTATTCGATGGATAGATTAGCCCAGATCTACCTCCGAGAGATAATCAGGATTCATGGAGTTCCTGAGACGATTGTGTCAGATCGTGACCCTCGTTTTCAGTCAAGGCTATGGATCAGTCTATCCCAAGCTCTGGGCACCAAGCTACACCAAAATACAGCTGCTCATCCGCAAACCGACGGACAATCAGAAAGAACTATACAAATATTGGAAGATATGCTGAGAGCATGCGTGTTGGATTTCGGGGGAAATTGGGAGAGATACCTACCATTAGTGGAGTTTGCATATAACAATAGTTATCAATCTACTATTGAAATGCCACCATTCGAAGCCTTGTACGGCAGGAAGTGTAGATCTCCGATTTGTTGGGAAGAAATTGGAGACCGAACATTATTCGGAGCCGATATAGTGGTAGATACAACAGAGAAGATCCGGATGATAAGGAAGAGAATGAAAGCGGCCCAGAGTAGACAGAAGACATATGCGGATCGGCGCCGAAGACCTTTGGAGTTTGCAGAAGGCGACAAAGTTTTCTTGAAGGTATCACCAATAAAAGGAATGGTACGGGGTGGCAAACGGAATAAGTTAGACCCCCGGTATATTGGACCCTTTGAAATACTGGAAAGAATTGGACCTCTGGCGTATCGGTTAGCCTTACCACCAGAGATTGAGAAAATACATGACGTATTTCATGTGTCCCAATTGAGGAAGTATGTGCCAGATCCGAGCCATGTTCTTAATACTCACACTGCAGCTCCAAGAAGACTTGTCATATACTGTGGAGCCGGTTCAAATCCTAGATAGAAAGAGAAGCAACTGCGAAACAAAGCAATCCCTTTAGTGAAGGTTTTATGGAGAAGTAAAGAGATTAAAGAAGCTACCTGGGAATCAGAGGAAGAGATGATGCAGAACTACCCACAACTTTTCCAAGGTACGTCAGGCTTCGGGGACGAAGCTCTCTTTTAGGAGGGGAGAAATGTAACAACTAAAATTTTATTTATCTATTTCTCCTCATCTTAATTATTAAGAATTTTTGTTTAAGGCATTATCTAGAAGTAGTCACCCTCCCATATTTCAATATCAACAACTTGAGCTTAATTAGTTGACCCACTCCCCTTTCTAAAAGTTTTTATTAACTATTTGATTGTGGTGACTAAAAATGTATGGCATGAAGGCTTATGTGCATGTATTTTGGGCAAATTTATGACTTAAGCAATGGTAAAAGATAATTTCAAACTAATCCTTCACATCCCCTTAATCAACTAAGCTTACCCTAATATCTTTTAGTGGTAGGTATGCATGCAAGGGGGAAGATTAAAGGGCTAAGATCTTTTTGAGATTGGGGTTTCCATGTGGCATCTTGAGAGGGGGTCTTGGCCAAGTGGCAACATGAGAGAACCCCCACCTAGTTACTTGCAATCCCAAGGGTTGACTACCAAGCTTGCCTCTTCCTCTTCCTCTCCCAAATTCTGCAATTTTCCCTCTCATTTGTGAAGAACTTGAAACCCTAAATCCTCCATTTCATCTCCTCTCTAGTATTTGAAGGAAAAACTAGGATACCCTCTCTAGCCCTAAATCCTAGCCTCTCTCAGCTCTGAATCAAGATTTCACGAGAAGGGGGGAAGAAAAACGCGCGCGTAGCAAGCAGCAGCAGCAGCACGCGGGGCGCTGCTACTTTGCCGCAAATCTGCGGCAAAGGGAGGTTTTTGCGGCATTTCAGTGGAGGGAAGGCCCGATCTTCGGGGAGAAGTTTCCTGGTGAACTGGGGGAGAGATTTTACACGGCCAAACAGAATTCTCCTGAAGTCTAATTCTCTGTTTCAGAGTTATAAAGCATTGTGAGTAAACCTAACTATTAGGGTTATGTTTTTCTATCAAGATTTAAAATCAGAATTTAATGTTGTGTAGGTAACTCCTAAGTGTGCTAATTTTTGATATATTGCTGTTTTATTTGTGGTTATCCTCAACTAAATGAAGTCTATGAGTATCACCTAGTTGTGGTGTTTCTATGTTTGGTTGTGATGAGATACATGGGTAATGTACATGCTCTAGCTTAATAATCATGCTTAAATGAGAGGGTTTAGCATCTTAATTCGCTGTTTGGTGATTAACTTTAGGTTAATTGAAATGCAAAGGGTATTATATGCTTGTTATGTCTCTACATTACATCGATATGATATGCGTGTGTAGAACTCATGTTCTAGTATATTATGTATGCCTATTGAGCCAATTTATCAAGTTATTTTGCTATCTTTCTTGACCAATATCATGATAGTCGACTCGATATAGATATGGTATAAACTTGGCTCTTTATAAAATAGAAACAATGTGATGCATATGCGAAGCATACGATTCATATTAAAATCACCCCATAGATGCGATTAATTGACTTGAAGCTTACTTTATGTTCACAAAAGTACATGGGGAATATCCCTCCTTATGTCATAACATTATGTTGTGTACTAGTGAGTACATGTGGATGATGCATAGGTTCATGCGGGGTTGGAAGTGGCGCACTATGGCGTTACCATGATTTTGGGAAACCCAAGTGCATATTTCTTTATTGTTGCACATATTTTCGGGCATGACGTGTAAATAGTTCTACATTATTTATTATGAATATGATAACTTAAACCTTGCATGATGCATTTGTATTAAAGGAGGAAGGGGCCGTGCGGGAGCCGGTAGGAGGGGGGAAGACGGGGATTTGACATATACTTATGAATATATATATATATAAGGAGGAAGGGGCCGTGCGGGAGCCGGTAGGAGGGGAAGACGGGGAAACATATATGTTTTATATGAATTATATATAAGGAGGAAGGGGCCGTGCGGGAGCCGGTAGGAGGTGGAAGACGGGGAAATTTCATTTAGATTGAATGATATCTAAAAGTGAACTGTCAAGTTGCATTCATGATTGATAATGCTTGTGTTAAACTAAAATGTCATTTTATGTGTATAACGAGCCGAGTTGATGTGAGTGGACTCATCCACGAGAATTTCATACATATTCATACAATTATTTTTTGTGTCATGATATAGTTAAATGCAACTTTTGATAGTGGAGTCATGTAGACCACATATGTATGGAACTTGGAACAAGTAAGGTAGCTTGAACCAGTTGTTGCGTTATGGGACTCATCGAAATTTACCTCTTCTAAACTGTTTATCTTGAGATTATTATATCAATACCCTATGACATGGTTTACTCATTGAGCTGTCGAGCTCATTTTATTTTTTTTATATCTTTTCAGGTTTGGATAAGGGTAAGGGACCTCTCTAACTGGAAAAGTTAAGTTATGGATGCATGACTTATTGTGGTATCATTTTGACTTGGCCTTGTTGTATTAAATGTGTACGTAAGGACTCTACTTTAGTCCTCTTTCTTTTGTGGATCATGTTGGGATGTACTCGATGTATATTTACCTTTGTAATATTGAGACTAGGGACTCTTATTGATGTAATGTTTGGATCGTGAACTTCTTGATATGTATGTCCATGATTTCGAAAGATGGTTATTTGTGGGAATGAAATATATTGGAAAGTTAACTCTTGTGATGTATTCAATTGAAAAGATATATGCTTGCGATGGAGGATGCGAGTTATGATATATGTATATAGTAAGGTTTGGTATAATGTGGCATGATAAGTAGGCCGTGTGGGCCGAAATCTTTGATGGAATAAGTAGGCCTTAGAGCCGAAATTGTTGATTATTGTAAGTGGGAACCAATGGAATATTAAGGATGATGCTGCCAAAATTTTCTTATATTAAGAATATTGGAGATAATTGGTGTTTTAGGCCTAATCTTGTCATTAGAAACTGGGACCGTTACAATTATAATGAATTATTACAATATTAACATAATAAAATATTAATATAATTTTAAAGTATATTATAATATTAATAAAGTAATTATTTATATTAAATAAATAAATTAAATATAATAATTATATTAAAGCATATTATTTTATATTAATAAAATATTAAATCTAAATAAAATATTAAGAAAATTGGTGTAAATACTAATAAAATAATAAAGTATTAAATAACAATATTAAATTAAAATAATAAAATATTTAATATTAAAACAATATTAAAAAAATAAAAAAATACAAATATAAAATAATAAGATAAGAAATTAAACACTATTAAAAATATTAATATATTAAATATTAATAATATGAAATTATATATTGATTATCAAGTAACTGCTTTGGGACTGCAAGTGTATTACAAGTGGAATTTACATGACCACAAATTAACTGTAGCAGTTGCAAGTGGGAAAATTTGAGTATAAAAGTGAGATTTATATGACCACAAATTTACTGTAGCAACTGCAAGTGGGAAATGAGAGTTGTATTTTGCAAGATGTTTTGCAACGAAACAAACAACGAAAAATAGAAAAGAGGTTTTACGACTTGCGATGTTGTGGCCTTTTGCGGGGAAACAAACATGCCCTACTTTTGTAGACTTATAATGGAAAGTTTGTACTTTGTTGTCAACTCTCACTCTTTTTAGTAAGAGTTGGACCACAAACTTCCCATTATGTTTATATATAAGTCAAGCATGTTCTAGAAATACTTCAGGTAGCTATCAAAACAAGAATTTGAAATTTTAATGGATTTTATCCAAAGGAAAATAGGTGAAAATCCAGAGACAGTTCATCCAAAACGAGGTCAAGTTAAATATTTCCTAGGTTTGCATGGGCTAGTCTTTTATTTCGGGAAGTGGATAGTGTGCTAAACTAAAACCTTCCATTTTCTGCTGCTTTAATATTGTCCATTAGGGCAGGGCTCATCATGTTGTCGAGTTTTGTTTTTAAATAGGCAAGATTGTTCGAAAACTATGCTTTTATTTTAGAAGTTAGAGAATTTAAATTGACTTTTTTCATGAACTTTACGCTAGTTTGTTATTTAGAAGTCTTGTTGGTTACTAGACCTTATTCTTATGTTTAATTTTGCTGGTTAGTTTACTGTCCAACAAGATGTTTTTGAGATGGGTACTTTTGTTATTAGTCCCTATTTTCATGGATTTTCTCAATTTTGATATTTTTATACCTAGTAAAATGGGCAAACTACAGAAGATAGTTACCCGGAAATATTCTGCTTGTAGAATTTTGAATGATCCACAGTAGTTCATGAGCCCTTGACTCCTTGGCTTTTACTGCTTGAAAAGGAAAAATATTGAATGGTTTCCCTTTGTTGGTTCCTGGTCCTTAAGAATATTAGAACCATCACAATTTGTTATTTTTTCAAAATTCTTTCGCTGTAGAAGTGATTTTTAGAGTAACTGTAATTTTTTTTCTAGTGTAGTATGCAATATTGGTAATATTTTTCCCTCTATAAGTTCAGAACTTCAAGGAATTTCTGATCAAAGTTCTCAGATCCCTAAGAAGCTTGCTTCCAATTTGTATAATTTAGGTTTTTTCTCTTAGATAAAACATATTAAATACAGACTAAACACTGTCATATAAGTTTTTGAAAATTGACAATGCCCTGTTTTTTTTCTTCTCAACTTTTGCAAAGTTGTATATAAATTTAGGTTTTTCTGGTCTCTGGCGTGTAATATCAAAAACTCTTATTTTTTGCTTCATTTTTCTCTTCTCCCTCTTGTTTCTTCTATTTTGTAGTCTAAACAAATATTCAAACAAGCAGTTATTCATATGTTGGAGCGAGGGGCTTCCTTTGAGAAATTTGCCTGGGGACTCTCATTTCTTAACATATGGTTTTCATTGGTAGAGAAGGAAATTACAAAATACCTGAAAAGGTGCCTTTGTGGTTTGAACACCCCACTGGTCTTTAACACTGCTGGAGAACTTTCCTATATTTTCCTTCTTATTGTGTTAATATGTAGCGAAGATAATATTATTATAACAGTAATTTCGTGATCCCTCATCCTCTTGCAGCAGGGCTGCTAAAAGTAGCTTGCTCATCGCGGACTAGCATAGTATGTTATCCTTCCTGATTCATAAATTACTTTATGTACACCCTCTATCAAACACCTTTTATCTATACTTTTGCTGGCAGTCTACACAAGCTATCTTTCTGGATTATGGCTTTTGGGCCTTTGGTTCTTGGGTCTTAAAACATCTGAGAAAACCGTGATTCTCCTATCTGGAACGAGCGGAAACCCATAGTGTAATGGTTTTAACTACAAAATTGCTTGTAGACCCTTGTGAGGTAAAATTTTCTTTCATAGGAGAGAGAAGAAAACCATGAGTATGCGAAAATAATTGAGTAAAAATAGGAATGAAAGAGGAGAAAAGCATGAACATGTGGAAAGTTTGTTACTGTGTTAAGCTTTTTCAGTTCTTGGTCATTAAAAGCATTATAGAATATGCCCCCCCCCCCACCACACACGCGCACACGCGCGCACACACAACCCCATACCTAAGGAGGGAAACCTTCCAAGTAAAACACAAACGTGACAAACCGGTGCTGTCGGATCGGTAGTTGTTAAGGACAATATAGCTGATGAAGACATCTAGTGAATTAGTTTGTTTTTGTTGGTTTGGTCATTTTATCTTAATTTGTTTTAGTTGGTTGGGTCATTTTTATTTTATTGTTTTATTTGGCTAAGCCATTTTATTTTAGTTTGTTTTAGTCGGTTGTGTTATTTTATCTTATCTTATTTTATTTAGTTATTTTAGTTGGCTGTTTTATTTTATCTTAGTGTCACATTTGCTGTGGTAGGAGTTATCATGTTGTTATAGGTCTATATAAGGTCAAAACTACTTTGTTATTGGTAGATGATTGATAATGAAAAATTACTATTGAAGTATTTATAGCCAATGTACTTTTGCGTGAGATGCTCTAGGGAGAGTCTCGACAATTTTCTTGAGTTTCAAACTCTAAGTTGAGATTTTCTAGTGTTCGTTCCTAATTATTCCTTTTCTTGTAGTTCAACTCCATTATTTTGATATCAGAACTAAATCTTACTTTTTCTTTTACCTTCCAAAAAACTCTAGCTTTTGAAAAACCCCTTCGAGGAATTTCGACACACCACTGTTTATTCATCCCTTCCTTAAACAGCACCTGATCCATGTCGCTGCGACCACTTTCTCAATGCCGACAGGTCCTCTCCTTCCTCTCCTCCGCCTCTTGACGATGAAGGCTCCTCCACCGCCTCCCGATGATGAAGGCTCCCTGTTGCCTATTTCTGACCCCTCTTCTCCTTCGAAGTTTGTCGCATTGGTTCAATCTTAATGCACATCTGCTGGGTCCATGATCAACAGCATGACCTGATTGAGAGCCAAGGAGATTTACACTCGACAGGGTCGAATTTTCTCCTATCCCCGGGGAATGATGAGGATATCTAGTAGATTAGTTTGTTTTAGTTGGTTGGGTTATTTTATCTATTATTTTATTTGGTTAAGTCATTTTATCTTGGTTTATTTTAATTTGTTATGTCATTTTATTTTATTTTATTTTAGTTGATTATTGTAGTTGGCTGGTTTATCTTATTTTAGTCCCGCATTTGTTGTGTAAGAGTTATCATGTTGTTGTAGGCTTATATAAGGTTAAAACTGCTTTGTTATTGGTAGATGATTGATAATGAAAAATTGCTATTGAAATATTTGTAGCTAGTGTGCTTTTGGGTGAGATGCACTAGGGAGAGAATCTTGACAAATTTCTTAAGTTTCAAATTCTAGGTTGAAATTTTCTAGCGTCCGTACCTAATTATCCGTTTTCTTGTAGTTCGACCCCATCAATAGCTGTGTACAAACATCATTTATTTAGGTTAATTTTCTAATTACTAAAGGAAAGAGGAAAGAGGAATACCTGTAAGGCTGTCTTTTCTGGTTAGGAGTTCTTGTTTGGGTTTTAATACAATCACACTAATAGACCTTAAATTTGTGTTTATCTTCACATTATAGTGCTTTTGTTTCGTGACACAGATAATAGTGGTACAAGATCCATAGAAGTTATGTGATTTTCTGGTTGTTGGGTTTGAGTGATCAATAGTTTAGAAAGTCTTTAGGCTTTGGTACTGTCTCTATTTTTGTTCTTTGGTCTCTATAATCTTTCTTTGTTGAAGTCAAAGGATTTAGATTGATGATATCCAGTGAGGCATTTAATTGCATCCTCCTTCATTCATGTCAGAGTGCTTTTAAGTTGTTCTCTGCTCCTTCCTCTTTTTGGTTTTTGTTTTGAACTTCTGGTTAGTGAAGGAAAGGCAAAGCACCTGCAAAAGATTCTATATGTGGGAATATTATACTTTTTTTTTATTGGCCTTATAGATAGTCCCTTCTTTTTCTTTCTTATAACTATGTAGTGTCAGTTTGTTATAAACGAACGACAATTTCTTAAAAGCATTCCAATTAAGTCTAGAAAGTTGAAGGACTCTCTCAAGAGAGTGGGAAAGCTCAACTGCAATTCTCATTACTCTTTCAAGCTGAAAAATGTTGCGCACTAGAAATTTACACCTGTTTTTTTTATGGATGTTTATGCCATTTTTCAGTCTATAATTTTTCTCTTTAATTTATAGGATATTGCACTTGCTGATCTTGCACCAACACATCCAATAAGGCTGGGACTTGCTCTCAATTTCTCTGTTTTCCACTTTGAGATCCTGAATCAATCAGAGAAGGCTTGTATCATGGTGAAAAGGTTCGATGTGTTTTAATTTTGTTCAATAGACATGAATCTTGTTTCTTTGTTTATTCGGCTTCTTTACCTTCTAATTGGGATTTGGAGTCTGCCAGTTGCTACTTAGATGGAAAAATATATGTTCAGAAGGGATTTTTACAACCAGGCTGTTAAGTATATTTCCTGACTGGTATGGTAAACACCCAGTAAGATCCATATCAACCGTCATATTAGTATGCTTTCAATTCAAGGGAACAAAGCATGTAACTTTACCAGTCACCCCACCATTTCATGAATGCTGTGTTTCGTAATTGGAAGGTCTGTCTGGAAAGTCTTACACAAATATTTTTGATACAATCAGTCTAATTTGTCCATTCCATTAATGGACAAATATTTTTATCCTTCCTCTTGGTTGTACTTCTTATAAGGGTTTAAATATCTGATCTGGATTTAATTACCTATTCATACTTCGAGCAATGGATGTCCAATATCTGTTCAATTGGAACAAGGATACAAATTCAACTAGTTTTTTTTTTATTCCATTTAAAATATGGATGGTATTGAACTATCTTAATTATTCCCATAACATCTAGATATACTATTAACATCTTGCTCCGTGTATAGGCATCTAGTGTTATATTATGTAATATGTTGAGTTCATACTTCGAGCAATGGATGTCCAATATCTGTTCAATTGGAACAAGGATACAAATTCAACTAGTTTTTTTTATTCCATTTAAAATATGGATGGTATTGAACTATCTTAATTATTCCCATAACATCTAGATATACTATAACATCTTGCTCCGTGTATAGGCATCTAGTGTTATATTATGTAATATGTTGAGTAATCACAAATCGTCCTAGTTGTGTTATATATATATATATATATATATATATATATATATATATATATATATATATATATATATATATAATATATATTATATATATATATATATATATATATATATATATATATATATATATCTGTGTGTGTGTGTGTGTGTGTGTGTGTATATGTGTGTATATATATATATGTGTGTGTGTGTGTGTGTGTGTGTGTGTGTGTGTGTGTGTGTGTGTGGTGTGTCTATATATCTATATATATATATATATATATAATATATATATATCATCTAAATGTAAAATGGAGCTAAAATTAAAGGCTAATTTTTTTCTTTACTCTCTTGATCCTGTTAATATCTCTTTTTTTAAACCCAAATCTCAGTTTATTGTTACTATGGACATCTATTTCAATTTTTAATCAGCATCTTTGTACAAGTTTGTTATCAGTTCTATTAAAGTCTCTGCCACTACACAAACTCTAAAGTTGTGGTGAGAGTTGAGGGTATTATATTTTTATTCTAACACGCCTCTACAGGTCGAACACCTTTTTTATGGGTCGAAACTTGGCTTTTGCGTTAGCGATATTTTTGTTTAAATCCATTTTTTAAATGCGCACTCGGCAGGAAGTTTTCATACCATGCTAAAGTCCTTGCTACTACACTAAAATTCTGAAGTTGTGGTAAGGGTTGGATTATATTCTAACAATCTTAATATAACCTTTCTAAAATGTATATTGTGACCAGGGCGTCATCAATTATTGCATCCAGTTCCAATACCTCTTTAGTCCTTACACTTTTCTTGTGACGTGCAAAAATGTTCTCTCAATTTTCAACGCCCCTGATTTAGGGTCAATATGTTCATAAATCTGGGTAATGTGGTAATGTTTCCTCAGTTGGAACTTTGTCTTGTATCACACTCTAAAGGTGATTACAACTTATGGAAAATCTCATTGTGTTACCCTTTCTTATGGATTGTTTCTCAGTTCAGCAATTTTTGAAACAGATGCTCCTCGGCGGTAAGCATAATCCGCCTAACGAATGTAGGTTCCTCCACGGGCATGCGAGGTCTTAAAATGCCACCCTTTCTCTTACCCAAGTTTTCTCAGAAGTAAATTGGTGCCAAATAGAGGGTGGACAACAGCTGATAAATTTTCTCAAATCTTTATGGAGCCCGCTGTTGCATTCCATTCATGATCAAACTGACATGGAATGGCTTATGTTACGATGATAATTATGTGAGCAAATTTCATCAGGTTCAACCCGAATGACAATAGAATGAAAGTTGAGGTTTAATTTGAAAACAGAGGTCTTATAGGCGGAGGGAGGAGAGAGAATGCCTGGTATTGTGAGCAAAACTATAATTCTATAATAGGCTCCTACTAGTAGAATATGTCATGTAAGTGCCTCTTTAAGATGTCTCACAAGTGCCATGCCATCACATACCACACTAGTGGTTCTCAAACTGGAATTTCTTGGTCTAAGAACAAAGTATAGATAAAATTTGATTCTGTTTTCTTTTGATTAAAAGAGAATGTTTGGCATCTTAGTGCTTGCCCTTATTTACAAGTTTTTAAATTATATGCAATGACTTAATTATTGAAAATATTCTTTTAACTAAAAACAAAACTTCATCAAGGCTAAATAAAGAGAGTACAACCTATGGAAGTACTTCCATCAACATTGAATATGAAAGATTTAGTGTGGTTCAACAATTTAACCTTTTTTTGCATCCTAGGCCCTAACAACAAAAGTTCTAATGAGACTCTTGGCTTTGATACATAGAGAGTATTGCAAATTATATGGAAAAGTGTTGAATTCCTAAATATTCAAAAATGCCAAAAGAGAGTTATGTTTGGATGTACATTTTATACACAACTTAAGAAGAGAAAAAAAACCATTGAAGAAATAGATAAAAACTCTTCTTAGTAGTAAAGTGGTAAAACATTTCCTCTTTCCCCGAGCATCACTAGTGCCATTTCCTCCTTTCAATTATTTGTTTATTTATTTCAACTCCTTATTTAATTGAATAACCTTGAAGGACTGACTATAATGGCTTAATTCTGTCTAGCAGGTGTATGTATATATATATATAGTTAACTAGCTTGACTAAAAAGTAGTTACCAGGAGATAATTTCCTGATTAAACAGTGTTAAGCCTAGTGGAGGTTAAACAATTTTCAAGGAATTTCTACTATTGAAACCATGTCCATGCGGACTCTCAAAAAACTCAACTCAAATATTGATGTAAAACCCTGGATCGCATCACCTTCAAATCACAACCAAAATTTAAATTGCGAACGAGATAAGATTTGGGTTTCCACCCTTGCACGGGCTTCTCACCCTAAACTCGAGAGCAGCAGAACTCAAGAATTTAACAAATAATTTGAGGAAAATTTTTAATCATTCATTAATTCATTCCAATAGTTTAAGGAGCCTTATATAGGCTTTACAAAAGAGGACTACTGGAAATAACCGATGTGGTACTAAACGTCCACAAAGAACAAAAATAAAAGGAAAACAAATAAAGCTAAAAACATCTGCTATCAATAAAGCCTAAAACAAGTCTCATCTAAAGCCATAGAAGACCAACGCGTCGCCTCCTGAAGTATACTCGATCGAACCTGCTCCTGGGCGGTGGCATGATGTCCTCATCAATTCCCCCCGGTTGGAAGGAACTCGACCCTGTCGAGTGTGGGGGATAGAACTGCTGTCTGCTGTGATAGTGCTCCAGTCGATCAGGATCAGATGCTGGAGGTCTTCCTCAGTAATTCAAGAATTTTCTGAATCAGGTTTTCCCGTCCACTTAATGAGATAGCGTCTCGTCCCTCCATCTCCAGTATAGATAATCTGATCATCCAAAATAGAATCTATATGTTCTGCTGCATAGGACATTTTAGGGGGAAGTGGAGGTAGTGGGGGGCTCTCAGAAAGAAGGTCTCGGCTTGGCTCATCCACAAATGGATCAGAAGGGGTATCAAAAGTACCTCGATATGGAACCAAATCCTCAACATTAAAGGTGCAACTAATGCCAAAGTCAGGTGGGAGATCCACCACATAAGCATTTGAATTGATTTTCTTATAATCTTGAATGGCCCTGCACTTCGCGCGTGTAATTTCTTCACGGTTCCTGGTGGAAACCGTTCGGGTCGCATGCGGACCATCACATAATCTCCGACATTAAAAGACCTTAATCGGCGATGTAGATCTGCAGAAGCTTTATAATCAGTATTATTTTTCATTATCTTATCTCTGACTTCCTCATGTAATGCATGGATATGGGATGCAAATGCTGATGTGGAGTCTGATACCCTAGAATGATGATGAGCCATGGAATTAAATCAATTGTTTGCCTGTGCTTAAAACCGTTTACTATTTCAAAAGGACTGAGACCCGTAGTCCTATTGACAGATCCGTTATATGCAAATTCAGCCATAGGCAAAATGAGATCCCAAGTTTTTAAATTTTCTCCAACTAGACACCTGAGGAGATTTCCTAGCGATCTGTTTACCACCTCGGTTTGACCATCTGTCTGCGGGTGAAAGGCGGTTGAGAATTTCAGTTTGGTGCCCATCTTATGCCAAAGTGTTTTCCAGAAATAGCTAACAAATTTAACATCCCTATCAGACACCATGGTTTTAGGTATCCCGTGCAACTTTACGATATGATCAAAGAATAAGACAGCCACTCGTGACGCATCTGAGGTCTTGGAACACGGGATGAAGTGAGCCATTTTTGAGAATCGGTCAACTACCACTAGGATAGAATCGTGCTTTTTTTGAGTCTTGGGCAGCCCTAGAATGAAGTCTAGGCTCACGTCTTGCCAGGGGCACTTAGGTACAAGAAGAGGAGTGTAAGGTCCGGCAATCTGCTTTTGTTGCTTAGCCAGTTGACACGTGCGACATTGGCTAACTACTTTAGAGACATCTCTTTTCAGGCTCGGCCAGTAGAATCGATGTTCAACGGCCTCAATTGTCTTATTCTGACCGAAATGTCCCGCCAAGCCTCCAGCATGTAGTTCCCAAGAGAGAAAATCCCTGAGGGACGTATGGGGAATACACAACTTACGGAATCGGAAGAGATAACCGTCTTGAAGGAGAAAACCGTACATCTCACGAACAGGGCCATCTCGTAACGTGACATAAATGTTCCCAAAATTGGGACATGATTCATACTCCTCCTTTAATTTCTCAAATCCAACCACTTCTGTGCTCATTGCCACCAAGATCGTGACACGTCGACTCAGCACATCAGCGACCTTATTCTTGATGCCTGCTTTATGTTTGAGAACAAAGTGTAATCCTGCAAGAACTCCACCCATTTGCTATGCCTCGCGTTTAATCTCTTCTGGGAGTTGAGATACCTTAACGCTTCGTGATCTGAGTACAACACGAATTCCTGTGGCAACAGATAATGTCTCCAGTAGCGCAACGCCTGTATAACCGCATAAAATTCTTTATCATAAGTGGAGTAGCGTTGCCGGACATCATTTAGTTTTTTCGCTGAAATAAGCAACCGGGTGGTTTTCCTGACTCAGTACACCACCTATTGCTAGTCCCGATGCGTCACAAGTTACTTCAAAAGCTTTTGAAAAATCAGGGAGACGCATTACGGGAGCTTCCGTCATCATCTTCTTTATTTCAGCGAAAGCCTTGGAGGCAGCAGGAGTCCACTGGAACACCTCACTCTTTAAACAGTCGGTTATAGGTGTCATAATAGCACTAAAATTCTTGATGAACCGACGGTAGAAAGTGGCTAACCCGTGAAAACTTCTGACTTCCCTGATCGTCCGGGGTTGTGGCCACTCGGTTATTGCCTTCACTTCTCAGGGTCTGCGGAAACCCCCTCGGAGGAAACCACAAATCCTAGGAAGATAACCCTGTCTATACAAAAAGTACACTTTTTTAGATTTGCATAAATTTCTCAGCATGGAGTGTGCAGAGGACTTGCCTCAGATGACCCACATGTTGCTCCTGGGTTTGGCTATAGATCAGTATGTCATCAAATAGACCACCACGAACTTACCGATAAACGGTCGAAACAATTGGGTCATTACTCTCATGAAGGTGCTTGGAGCATTGGACAGTCCAAAGGGCATAACCAACCATTCATATAACTCGTCTTTAGTCTTAAATGCGGTTTTTCATTCATCCCCGGGTCGATCCTAATTTGATGGTACCCGCTCTTAAGATCAATTTTGGAAAAGATTGTGGCACCTGACATCAGATCCAGCATATCATCAAGACGGGGAATGGGGAAACGGTACTTGACGGTAATTTTATTGATTGCACGACTATCCACACACATACGCCATGTACCATCCTTCTTTGGCGCTAAAAGTGCGGGAACCGCACATGGGCTCAAGCTCTCTTTGATGAACCCCTTGTCAAGTAGCTCTTCCACTTGCCGTTGTAATTCCGCATGTTCAGTTGGGTTCATTCTATAGTAAGGAAAATTTGGTAAAGTTGCTCCTGGGACTAAGTCAATAGCATGTTGAATGTCTCGCATAGGGGGCAACTCACCTGGAAGATCTTGTGGGAGGGTTTTGAAAAACTCCTCCAGAATTGGTCTGATGTGCTCAGGAATCTGCTCCTCGATATCCCGGCTAGCCTCTCGAGCCACGAGAGCATAACAAGTAGAACCATCCTGCAAGCTCTTCTCAAGTTGATCGTGGCTAATCAAATTCATTTCCATCTTACCTTTGCCCTTATCAACCCTTTTTTTTTGGATTTATACCGTCCACTTTATCTTTCCCTTTATCAGCCTCTTTCTCTCGGGTTGGCGGCTTCGGTTGATTTGGCATAATCTTCACCTTTTTCCCATTATGGACGAACGAACACTGGTTGGTACGTCCATGTATGGTCACATCTAGGTCAAATAACCATGGTCGACCCAAATGATATGACCTACATTCATGGGGAGTATGTCACACACCACACATTTTCTGCGTATGTGGCAAATTGGATGGGAATTTGACATCTCTCTTGAACATTTATAGATGTAGCATCGATCCATGTAACCTTGTAGGGGTTTGGGTGCTTCACCGTTGTCATCCCCAAGGTGGTGATTAGCTTTGACGCCACAGCGTTGATGCAGCTGCCACTATCCACTATTACCTTGCAGTTCTTATTGCCAATTTTCGTGCAAGTTTAGAATATAGCAGTCCTTCTCCAGTCGTTGAGTGGTTCAGGCTGGGTTAAAGTACATCTAACCACTCCTAATTGGGTGCGAGCTACATTAGGAGGTAAGCTCGTCATTTCCACAGTTCGGATGCACCCATTAAATTCATACTCTTCGACAGAGGCATCCGAGTCATCGTCTTGTTGGTGCACCACTTCTCCATCATCCTCTCCTTCTATATCTTCAATGGGAACTTCGACAAAGAGGGTTTTGGTTTGACTCGGGCACTGGCTGGCAAGGTGACCATACCCTTGACACCTGTAGCACTGGGTTCTAGGGTTGACTTTTCCTGGGTCGCTTACCGTCCTCTTCTCGGATGCAAAGGGCTTTGCACCAGAAGGACCTGCTGGTTTGACGCTAGAGGAACTGGAGGCAGGTTTACTTGGGGTAGGAAGTGTTCGGTTGAAACTTGGCTGGCCAGTAGTGGTGGTTCTAGAGTTATCCTTAAAGTTACTTCGGGTAAAATAGGATCCTCTAGACTCATCTAAGTCGGTGACTAGCTGATATGCCTGTTCTAGAGTCGTGATGCCTCGAGCAATGAGTTCTCGGCGATAATCATCCCTAAGACCGGACCTAAACCTAGATAGGGTCTGTTCGGAAGATTCTAACTCAATAGCTCCACACCGATTCAGATATTCATCAAACTTAGCAATGTAATCAGCGGCTGACTTGTTTCCCTGGGTCCATCGATTCCATTTGTCCAACAATTGTTGACTGAATGATGGTGGAACATACTTCATCATAAGCTTCTCTTTCATGCTTTCCCAAGTGTCCACGGGGTCTTCCCTTCTATACCTCATCATCCTCTCTAGGTTTTCCCAGTATTGCCCAGCTTGTCCCGTTAATTTCATTACGGCCAGTCGAACCTTTCTTGACTCAGACATGTCATGCCAACGAAAATATCGGTCCATAGCCAACTGCCAATCTATATAGACCTGAGGGTCTAAACGCCCGTCAAAGGAAGGAGCATCAACTTTAACGCTCCTGATATATTGGGCATCGGCATCAGTTGTTTGGTAAGGTGGGTCTCGCTCACGCCTAGGAGACCTACTGTCATTTCGAGAACTTTCATCATCCATGATTCTTCTCCTATTGGTTTCTAGCCTACCAATTCTAGTTGCTAGATCCCTACAGTTGACATCAACCTGATCCTTAACTTCTTGTAGTTGCCTGTCCATGCTCTCTATCTTTTGTAGGATTGTGTTCAGGGTATCATGAATGCTAGGGTCCATTGGTGCTGAAGTTTCGCCTATAGAAAAAGTTCTACCACTTCTAGTAGGCATGCAAAATTCTCGCTGACCCTAAATGCAAGCTGTCCTTAGGATATATATGTTATGCAGGAGGAGTCAGAGATTAGAATGGTGAAAGATAATACCATTTTAAGCTAATGAGACTAACACGTGATTAAGAAATTGTAATGTGGAGAGTGATAAAACACGTGCTGATACAGTTAATTTTCAAGATTAATCAAGTAATCACAAATTCAAATTAATTTAGTTGCACAATTAATATTAGGTCGGTTACCACTCAAGATCAGAATCACACAACTCACTTATATAGTGGGCAACAGTCAATAATTCTATCATGCGACAGATTGGGAGAACTAGCTATTTTAATCAAGTGACAGGAATAACTGACAGAATATTCAAGGTTACCTGGGAAGGCGACCGTTAGTCAAACCTGAACGAGACTGCTGTAGGCGCGTAGTACTGGTTGTCCCGAATCCACTGCCTCGAAAACGGGTCAATTCGGACTTGAAACGAGCCCTGAACGACCTCTGGAAGATATGATTTGTATCTGAACTGAACTGAACCAGACTTGATCTGGTTTGAATTCTCGTTGAACCAGACCCGGTTCAGTGCCTGATCTGTTCAGTTTTGACCGGGCTTGGGTTGGATTGACCCAACTCAGAATGGGCTCGCCTCTTTTAAAGGCCGGGCGAGCGTTGTTGAAGCCCTCACCCGACGCCCGAATTCTTCAGTCGCTCTCGCGACTAGGGCAGGGGACGGGCGGCGAAGGCGGCGTCGGAGTTTGGACGGCGATGGGAACACGGCGAGGTCGCGGTGACGGCGACGACGGCACGAGATCCTTGCGGCGAAGATTGCGGTGATCTTGGTGGAGCTCGGGCGACGACGGCGACCCAATGCCCAATTCGAGCTCGAGCGGCGACGGCGACCCAATACCCAATTCCCTTCGTTCTCGAGCGCAGCTAGGGCAGGATCAAACTCGGCGGCGATCTGATGACGGCGGCGTAGTCGAAGGCGATGATGATGAGGATGGTGGGGACGGGGACGGCGATGTTCCGACCGCGGTGGTGGCGGGTCGTGAATGGTGGTGATGCTGAACAATGCAGGCGGCGGCGGAAGATACAGAGCCTTGATCGAGGCTCGAGGAGGAGATCCGGTGAAGCCCTGGCGTCGCAGCGTGCAGATGGACGGGGATCGGAATTGGCTGAGGTCGCTGGAGCTTCTTCGGCGGTTGTCGACGACGATTCGTTGTCGACCTGCAGAGATCGGCGGCGGATTAGGGCTGGGCGGAGGTTGACTTCGTCGTGAAGTATGAAGGAAGACGGTGACAGCGTGTTGTCGGCGGAGGGCGCGCTGTCGTCGGCGGAGGTGTGGCTGTAGGCGGCGGTTGTTTGATGGCGATGTGGGCGCGGCGGAGGTGGCGTGGCTGGATCGTTGGAGGCGGCAGGAAAACAGGGATTTTTGGGAAGATGAACAGTGCGGGTTGAGAAATTTTCAGGATTTTCGACGATGAATTTTTTTTTTTTTACTGTATATTTTTTTTTGAAACAGTGTATTCTTTTTTTTCTTTTTCTTTTTTTTTGAATGGATCTGGAATAGATTTAGGGTTGGAGACTGGAAAAAAAAAATTTTGAAGGGATTGAAACCGGTGCTCTGATACCAAAATGATGTAAAACCACCTGGATCGCAATCACCTTCAAATCACAACCAAAATTTAAATTGCGAACGAGATAAGATTTGGTTTTCCACCCCTTGCACGGGCTTCTCACCCTAAACTCGAGAGCAGCAGAACTCAAGAATTTAACAAATAATTTGAGAAAAAGTTTTAATCATTCATTAATTCATTCCAATAGTTTAAGGGGCCTTATATAGGCTTTACAAAAGAGGACTACTGGAAAATAACCGATGTGGTACTAAACGTCCACAAAAGATAAAATAAAAGGAAAACAAATAAAGCTAAAAACATCTGCTATCAATAAAGCCTAAAACAAGTCTCATCTAAAGCCATAGAAGACCAGCGCGTCGCCTCCTGAAGTATACTCGATCGAACCTGCTCCTGGGCGGGTGGCATGATGTCCTCATCAAATATACATCTAAGAAATTCCCAAATTATCCTAATATGTTTATGTGCTCTTATTCTACAAAGTAAAATTTTAACACGTGCAGCCAGTTACTATGATAGAACATATGGAAATGGTCGGGAGAGTTGCTCTGCTCATTCTTAAACTACTATAGGTTTCTGAAATCGTGAGTTAAGTTTATCTTCTTCTCTACATTTTTAATATTTATTACAAAAAAGGATTAATTACAGAAAATTCCGTGAGAATCCACTTGTAAATGCTAATGTCTGATAGGGCATTCATGTTGTACTCAGTAACCAGTTGACCACAATGCTTAATTTGTCCAAGTCAAATATGCCTCTTGTCAAGTATATCCTTTATAGCAAGGAATGCAGACATGAGAATAGACTCTTTAACACATTTAATAGACTTCTCAGACATGATACTGGCACTCTACAATCTACTGGCAGTATTAATTGATTAGTGAGAGGATAAAGGTTCCTATAAGTTCTCTTGAACAGCATAAGCTACACTGGCATTTCAACCATGCTGGTTGAGGTTCTTGCTTAGGGCTCATGCCTTATGCATGATGCCAAAAATGTAGAGGTGTTGCTTTAGAAAGTTATGAGTGCACACTAAAATTTACTGGTGGTATCATTGATTAGTGATGTGAAAAAGTTTGTGCTCCATTCCTCTTGAAGTGTGTAAGCTGTGTTACATTTCAATCACACCCATTGAGGGTCTTTCTAAAGGTTTATGACTAGTCGGTTATGCAAAAATGCTGAGGCGTTGGTTTGGAAGATTATGAATAAACAAAGATGCTTCCTTGGTGCATTTTATAGGCCCTGATGGATCAACTCTCAATGTTCATTGCTTTATGGAAATTAAGCAGTGTTTTGATGTTGATGACAAAATTAGGAAAGGTAGAGGCGAGGCAAAAAGAGCTTATTTTGGCTGATGTGCTACTTTTTCCACAGATTTCACTAGAGACCAAGTGATCGGTGTC
Organism: Agave tequilana; assembly: GCA_038442645.1. Lineage (NCBI taxonomy): Eukaryota > Viridiplantae > Streptophyta > Magnoliopsida > Asparagales > Asparagaceae > Agave > Agave tequilana. Next base: position 25,127 of record JAVJIF010032270.1, on the reverse strand, counting down.
CAAGATTGATTGAGAATTCTTGGTGCATGTGATATTCTCTTGTATAAAAGCATCTCTCAACCCTCCTCGTACTTCTCTACATCTAATTAATAAGCAGCAAGCAATTATGTTTTCATTTTTATTATCTGAAATGTTATGATTGCCTGAAGATATATATCACTTAGGCACTACCAAATCCTCTTTTTTAACTTTATTTCTCTTGTTATATTTCCTTGTCCTAAAATAATGACTTGAAAATTCTTAAAGGATTACTTTGTGAACTATCTTGATGTTAACTGTGTATTCTGTTATATATGTCCCTGTTTATGCCAAAAAGGATAGGTACTGGTCATTGATTAATGATAACATTGTATTTCAAAGCTCGTAAAAGGTTGAAAAGTGACTTTGTCTGATCTGTTGACTGGATAATCAATTGATGACAGTTTGATCATTAAAACTGCATGTCTATTACTTTAACCAATTTTGTGTACTTAGTCAGAGGCCTATCCTCAAGATTTAGCATCCCTACCCACTTCAAATCTTAATAACCTGACTATCTGAGATGCTTCCTGCGGTTGATCTCTATGAGGACATAAATACAAAGCTTCTGCTAACTCACTTTTCTGGATACATTTCAAGCTATAAATTAAACTTTATGGCTTCAGTCAAGGTTTTCTGATTTCAAATGTGGTCCTTGTCCTTGTCATATGTCGCATGCATTAACTTGATAATGACATACTTTCCCAGGTGTCTTATAGTGTCACTTCTGCGAAAAACAAGTAAATAATTCATAATCAACAAAAAAGCTGCACAGTGTGTACTAAAAATGTAGTAAATCTGAGTGCATGTAGTTAGCATTTTTCTCTTCTTAAAAACATGTGTATTTCATCTAACTGGAAGTAAGAGAAATAAAATTCTCTGAAGCTTTGTTGTAGTAAAATTACTTTATTTCAGTCTTCTTTGACATTAACATGGTTGAGAGCCACATGATCTTCTATGGCACTAGAAATTGATTCTCCAAGCATCAGATAATGTTATCTGGGATAATCACTCCATTGTTAGGCTGCCCCCTCCAAAAATGTTTTTCCCCCTCAAAAGATTGACAATTAGTGTTGTGTTTGTTCCCATGTGTTTGATAGGTCTAGTAATTTTACCTGTTATGGTGGATATGAAGCATAATTGCTTCCTGTTTTTGGCTGAAGTAAGGACTGGAATCATATTATTTTGAGTAATTATCTGACAGCCTTTTCCATTTGGACTAAAATATGTAGAATATTTGATATATGGAACAATACAATTGATTGAGTTATTCAAATGTTCAAAGATGGAATTTATCATGTCAGAACTTTCCGATACCAGGACAATGGAAGTAGCTGTCATTTAGAACAGAAACATCATTGTTTTGCAGCAGATCAATTACCTGATAAACAAGATTAACACAATAGATAACCTTGTTTGCTTCGATGCACATTATATGGTGATTCTTGATTATAGTTTTTCGTTATTGTTAAAATTAATGCAGGCATTTGAGGAGGCTATTGCAGAGCTGGACACACTGGGTGAAGAGTCCTACAAGGATAGTACACTCATAATGCAACTGCTGCGAGACAATCTTACTCTTTGGACCTCTGACGCCCACGTAAGAATTCAGACAGTTTTAATACTACTCATTTCGACCTACTTGCACTTTCCATCATGCTGTTAACTTTAACAATTTTTGGCCATTACAGGAGCAGATGGATGAAGCATAGAAGGTAAGCATCAACTGGGTTTGTATGTTCTCCTAAGTGGAGGTGACTTGAATTTAATTTGTCTGTCAGTACACATGACTGGAAATAGTAGTTTTATATACAATATACCATTGTCTCAGCTACTTATTGTCTGAGGTACATCAGATACTTGTGAAGGTACAACTGAAGATTTATTAAGGTCCAGTTCGTTGGTAGTTGCGTTAGTTCTCTTTTGCTGATTTTCAACATTTCCAGCACTCCGGATATTACTGCTGCCCTCTTGTGGAAGGAATGAATTTAATAACCAATGAGTAAATGTTCATGAAACTCGAAATTGTATTCAAACCCACATTTCACGTTCACAAAATGAGCCTATTGTACAGAAAAGGAATCATGGCGGGGCTTACATGCAGCAGAGCATTTCTTAGGACTCTGCTTGCTCCTGAGTTACTAGTAATTCCTTGCTAATGCTTGAGAAGTTGCTTAATCCAGTATCATATTAGTTAGGTGTTCATCCTTTTTCTTCTATTCAATTATCCAATATCCATATGCTTGTACCGACTAATTAGTGCTTGTTAATGTGACAAAATATTGGTTGAAGATAATTTTAATCTAAGCTCTATCTTGTTTGTATCATTATCAATTATAGAGAAGGTAAATTAACCATGAAATAGTTGTGTTATTGATTTGACTAAGATTGCTGTTCATGGCTGGCTCTATGTAAGACATGAACCTAATTTTAATAGGTCTTGGTTTACAAGTAAAAGATACCTGAAACTGTGAAGCCTACAAATAAGTTATGTTATGATATTCCCGTGTGGCGTTGATTTGGTGCAAGCTTGAGCTATGAAAAGTGCTTAGGTTGATTGAGGAAGCATGCTGCTTCTGCTCTGGAGAATTCCTGGGTGTCCTATATGTAATTGGAGCTTTTCCTTGCTGATATTTCTTCTCCTTTGCCCATTTCTTTTCTAGTGGTTTTTTCTTTCTTGACTGATTTGTGGATAGTATTCATTATCTTTAGTAGTTTTATCACTTTCTTTTGCATTAGGGGCCTGTTTGTTTCGCCGCAAAACATCGCAAGTTACTGGAGATATTGTTGCTTTAATATTTATTTATCTCACTTTTTATTCTAGGGGAATTGCTGAGAGTGTCATGATGCTTCTGAATGACGCTTATTTTGAGTGATCCCTGCAGGAACAAATGTTAAATCCTGGAGGAGTCCTAACAAAAATCCTTTTTCTCTATTGAGCTATGTTGAGGGCCATATTTTTTCCCTCCCGTTTTTGTTGCCTCAGAACCATTTTGTTATATCATTACTCCAGGCTCGTACCAGCTCCAAAACTATCGTCCCGTTGCTTGAAAACAGTAGTCTATCACCTCTCAAAGTCCTCTATGTTGCACTGACATGTTGTGGAACCGTCTTCATGAGGGCACAATAAAACACAACACTTCTTGCTGAGTGTCACCATTCCTTTGTACTATCTTAGAATCTGCCATTGCCTCGGCATATCTGTCTTATTTTTGAGGAAATGTTGGCATATCTATTTTTGTGCTGCTTAATTTGTCCTAATTTCATGGCCAAACCATTCTCCGTGGCCTTGCCCTCAATTAATGCCATTTATATATTATATCTTACGAGTGTACTCATTTCTTATCCTATCTTTTCTCATCTTGTTGCTTGACCATTCCTGACTTTTTATCATTTGCCATTGTTCGGATCTGTAAAATATCGCTGGTTGAATTTGCCCTCTTATTAAATTTTCCTAGCAATCATGGCCAAAGTGTGACAATGCATCGAAAATGAGATATTCTCTTATTTTCGAAGAGACCAAACTGTATATTCTCTTGGTCCTGGTGAGTACGACTGTGAAATTTCTGAGAAAAATCATTCTTCCAGTCTTTTATTATTTAATCCTCCAGTTTCTTTGCTAGACGATTGTTGGTGATGTTCACCATTTCTAGTGTGTTATAGTGTAAATTCACGCTTTTATGTGTTCTCTGCATGTGTTTGTTTGATTTCCACACAACTGAATCAAATTGCATTCAATCTCTTTTGTTGATCATCATTCCTTTAGTACAGGCACCACCCCCCCCCCCCCCCCCCCCCCCCCCCCCCCCCCCCCCCCCCCCCCCGAAATTGTACCTTCATAGTAAGTAGATGTTTGCTGAATATATCCTGAAAAAGGCCATGCAATAATTTCTTCAGATAGTCAGAAAAATCTCAATGAATTTCTTGCCATTAATAAATCACTTCCAGGATAGCAATTTTTGGTGTTGATGTCGTCTTTTTATCTACAGTACCATGTGATCATTAAGTTCAATCTGTGTGTTCATTTTTATAGAACTTGCATGCAGCATGAAGTTATAATTGTTGGGACTTTAGGCACAGGTTGTGCCATGTGCCATCATCCAGCATGGTGTTTCACAATATGTGGTTGCAGTCTGTTGTGGAGGTAAAACTCCATCATACCATTTTTAGGATTCGTATGCAGGAATAACTTTTGCAGTATGTTATGTTGGAGATGACTCTGCTACTCTTTTATGGAAAAAAAATGTAGTTCTTTTATCGTCTTCCTCGTAATCTTTCCTCTCTGGGGGAACTTGGAAGTGTATCGGTTGCCTGAGCTTAACCTGCAAGCGAGCTTGCCTGCTTCATTCCTTCAAGTTTTTATGGTGGAAGTTATTTAGAATTTGTAGTTTTTTTCTGTCAAGAAGTTGGCACAATCTGGAGAGGGAGAGCTATTTAAACGTGTTTGTTATGTGTGAATATGCATGAGAACTTCAGATTTTTAATGTTTTGCACAAGCTCCAACTCAATATTTTTGGTACTGTTGAAGTTCTGTGAGCATCACATTGATTTGTTTTGTGAGAATGTGATTTCCTTCTTGCTATATGCGACATTGCCACTTGATGGGTATGCATTATTCTTGTTTGGTGGGAACTCAAGGAAAATCTTAATTTTCAAAGTAAATATTATTCCTTTTCATCTTTTTTTACTCCTCGTTTTTTTTTATTGCTAACACACTGTTGCCAACCTCGCTGCAAAAATCTTCACTGTGCTATCGTCGGCAGGGGTGAGATGGGCCTGGCTGGACCACAGACCAATCGGATTGGCTTCAAAGATTCGCGTGGAGCCGGCTCAAATGACCCATACGCTCAATCGGGTATGCCCATTTGACCCGAAACATTTTCGGGTCAAATATGGGCGCTATTCATGACTATAAGTTGATTGGGCTGATTTATTTCTCTTTACCATGTAATCTTTTCTTGCTCTCGTTTGTCTTTTTTCCTTTCTCTGCCTTTGTTTTTTTATTCTCATTAAGTCCACTTACACTCACTCACTCTCTCTCTCTCTCTCTCTCTCTCTCTCTCTCTCTATATATATATATATAATATATATATATATATATATATAGAGAGAGAGAGAGAGAGAGAGAGAGAGAGAGATGTATATCAGCCGGCGGCTGAGAGAACTCTCTCAATCTGCGGTGACGTGGCTCAATTTTGTCACCCCAGTAAATTGCGGCCCGCTTATAGGAAGAAGTTAAATTACTAAATACCCCTTATGAAAAGCTACTCTGTCGGTAACTTTCGTTATTGTTTATTATTATTTCCCCACAAGACAATTTTTGACCGCTCGTTGTTAGATTTAGAAAAATAAAAAAATTTAGAGCAATGATTATTTAAAAATTATAAGAGAATAAAAAACAAATATTTTTTAGAACACTGCCGCCACCAAGGTCGCAGTCATCTACAATACAAATGTAAAAAACTGCGACCCGAGACGACAGCGACCAAGGTCGCAGTCATCTACAATACAAATGTAAAAAACTGCGACCCGTTTCGACACTGCGATCAAGGTCGCAGTCATCTACAATACAAATGTAAAAAACTGCGACCCGTTTCGACACTGCGACCAAGGTCGCAGTCATCTACAATGCAAATGTAAAAAACTGCGACCCGTTTCGATACTGTGATCAAGGTCGCAGTCATCTATAGTGTACACTGCAAACATAACAAACTGCGACTAGGGAAATTAAAAAACAGATGACGTTAAATACACTGCGACCATGGTCGTATGACACTACAACGAATATTGAAACAACTGCGACCCGGGACGACACAGCGACCAAGGTCGCATTCATCTACAATACAAATGTAAAAAAACTGCGACCCGGTTCGACACAGCGATCAAGGTCGCAGTCATTTACAATACAAATGTAAAAAACTGCGACCCGGCTCGACACTGCGATCAGGTCTGTAAATTTATAATTTTAAACAAAATTTTTTAAACAAAATGATCGGGTGAAATTTTAGAGCTGAAATTTTTTTGAAAGGCAACTTTTTTACATAAGGTAAAAAGATGTGACAGAGGGTATTTTCGGAAGATACAATGTTGACATGACTGACATTAAATTAGGCGGGATTTTTCATCTTTTTGTCCGCCAAAATTATGACAGGTATGTGGTTATGATGTTGCCACGTCCTGCCGGCTGAGAAACTCTCTCAGCCTGCCGGCTGAGGTACAGTAACCCCATATATATATATATATATATATATATATATATGAGAAAAATGTATATCAGCCCACGGGCTGAGAGTACTCTCTCAGCCTGCGGTGACGTGGCTCGATTTGTCACCTCACTGACTTGCGGCCCGCTTTTAGGGAGAAGTTAAATTACCAAATACCCCTTATGATAACTTTTCTTTATTGTTTATTATTATTTTTTCCCCCTTTTATTTTGCCGCTCTTTATAGGATATAAATTACTTTTCGCCTTATTTCTTTACCTCTTTTTTCAAAGATCTAGTTTCTCCTTTTCAGCCTGGGATAAATTTTTTTTGAAAATATAAAATCTTTTCAGATCAATGTTTTCAGCCTGCGATAAAATTCTACTTTATAGTTTAATTTTTTTGTATATAATGTAGTCAGAGTCTTTGGTCGCATTGTACATTTAAACTGCGACTTAGTCAAAGTCTTTGGTCGCAGTGTACATGGTGAAATGCGACCAAGGTCGCAGTGTTGTTATTGATAAAGATGGCCAGCAACTGCAATCTAGGGTTGCATTATATGGACTGCGACTTTGGTCGCAGTACGTTAAGTAATTAATTTTTTTGTATATAATGTAGTCAGAGTCTTTGGTCGTATTGTACATTTAAACTGCGACCTTAGCCAAAGTCTTTTGTCGCAGTGTACATGGTTAAATGCGACCAAGGTCGCAGTGTTGTTATTGATAAAGATGGCCAGCAACTGCAATCTAGGGTTGCATTACATGGACTGCGACTTTGGTCGCAGTACGTTAAGTAAGTGTTGTTTTATTAAGTGTTGTTTTTTGGATTAAGTCATTTTTTGAATCTAAATGGAAAAATGAAAGTTGTCTGTTGTCTGATGCGACTTGGAGTCAGTCCGTGAGACGCGACCTGTCATAAAGATTTTATGAGATCTTTTAACGTCAAGTCTATGTTGACGAACCCCGCGCCATTCGTTGTTTCCCGAAGCGGTTGTCTACGCGTCGGTTCTTCATTGGGTTTAGGCGTTAATGTCTTTTAATGCCAAACCGGCGCTGGCGGTTGGAGACCATTAATGCCGACGATTCTGATTAATGAACCATTAATTATGGTTATTATGGGCTGCCTATAAATAGGGCTCACCCTCTCCCTTTAACAGTCCATAATTAGACTGTTTTCTTTCGAGAGCAATTGCTCTGAGAATTTCCGCCTTCTTCAGAGTCTCTAACATGGGCCTTCCTCCATGGATGAAGATGACCCTATTGACGAACTTGATCGATGTTCGTCCACAAGGGAAGAAGTCATAGACCTCATCATCCACAAGGGAAGAAGTCATGGTCCTCGTCGTTCACAAGGGAAGAAGTCATGATCCCTGACGAGGACTTAATCCTCACCGAGATCTGCTCTGACTTGATGCACCAGTCAAGCTTGCTGATAACGGATGGTCAGAGTGGGTATGGCGGCGGGGGATGTGGTGGATATAGTGGTGGGTAGCATACATTGTGAGGTCTCACTCTCCCTCTCTTACCCCAGAAGTGACATCGAGGAACTCTATGCTCACTGGATAACCTTCTGGTGAAGAGATGTTCATAAACGAAAGACCGTATATCCGGGCACTTTTGGAGGGTCAGTTGGAATCGGAGGATTCTGCTGCCACCAGACCTCAAGGAGAAGATTGCTCTTAGTCAACAAGGGCTCTTCTTGGCTCTTTTGATGTGTAGTCTTCTTGGCTACTTTGATGTTTAGTCTTCTTTGTAACACTCAATCTTATTGATTCTGCTGCCACCAGACCTCAAGAAGAAGATTGCTCTTAGTCAACAAGGGATTTTTTTGATGTTTAGTCTTCTTTGTACTGCTGTATTTGTAACACTCAATCTTATTGTATAAGAGATCGTTTTGTATCATTTGCACATGCCTGGAGATAAATGCCTGGACATAAATAAAAAGCATATTTGTTTTTTTTAATAAACTACGAACTTGTTCGCAGCCATGCATTGCAAACAAAACAACTATGACCATAGATGACACTGCGACCAAGGTCGCATAAGATACATTGCAAACAGTAACTACTGCGACCAGGGTCGACACTGTGACCAAAGTCTGCGACTAAGCAACTGCTGCTGCGTGACGTGTCACCTCGTCGCAGTGTTGTTGTTGATTAAGACTAAAGACCAGCAATAGCGACCAAGATTGCAGATTATTTTTTTAAGACTGCGGCCATCAACTGCGACCAATGTCGCAGTGTTGTTGTTGATTATTTATAAAGACCACCAACTGCGACCAAGATCGCAGTGATGTTGTTGATTAAGAGTAAAGACCATCAACTGCGACCAAGGTCGCTGTGTATTTTATTAAGACTAAACACCAACAACTGCGATCAAGGTCGCAGTTTATTTTATTAAGACTACGGTCGTTTATTTTATTAAGACTACGGTCAGAAACTGCGACTAAGGTAGCAGTGTTGTTGTTGATTAAGACTAAAGTCCAGCAACTGCGACCAGGTCGCAGTGTATTTATTAAGTCTGCGTCCAGCAACTGCAACCAATGTCGAACCTTTCATTTTAAAAATTTTTAAGGATGAAGTAATATAATTATTAACTGCGTCCATGGTCGCAGTATATTCGTTTAGCGTAAAATATTTAAAATGAAGGTTTGTAACAATTGTACAACATTTTCAACCAAGACATAGTAGTAAAAAATGTAATTCACACAATTAACTTTAGAAAACAGATTTATATATATTTAAAAAAAAAAATAAAATACAATTTTTTTAAACTTCTAATCCTCGTCATCACCATCGTAATGAGAAAGAAGTTTGCGACTTTGGTCGCAGTACTGAAGGAGGTGGTATTGCTATACGATAGCATGTTTGCTCCGGTATTTTTTATTCTGTATTAAGTATGCGACCATGGAATATTTTTTTACTTTTCAATGCTAGAAGTCGCTGTCGTCATATAAAAGGGGTATTTTTGTCATTTGTTTCACGATTGTTTAGGCGGGGTTTTTTGATTTTTTTGACGCCCACACTCTGCGACCGATGTGTGGCATATATTCAGCCACGTCCCGCAGGCTGAGAAACTCTCTCAGCCCGCAGGCTGAGGTACAGTAAGCCCTATATATATTATATATATATATATATATATATATATATATATATATATATATATATATATATATATATATATTTGAGTTGGTTCCTTAAGAACGGTTTTCACTGATTTCAATGAGAACTTTTATTTATGCCGTTAGATTTGATAGAGATCTGGTTTTATTTGATCATCATATCTGACGGCCCCATGAAAGTTCTCACAGAAATCTGTGAGAAGCGTTCTTAAGGAATCAACTCCTTGCGCGCGTGTTTTTGTGTGTGTGTAGCATAACTGAAATATTATTGTTAGCATGAGAAAGAGCTTTGGCGCCTTCCTTTTTTTGATTGGTTTGATAATGTTACTCATTTATGTTAGATCAATCGATTACTATTCAGTAAAACAAAATCCAGCGAAGTGGAGCTTATATAATCAAATATCTGTGTGTGTGTGTAAATTTTGAATGCAAGTTGCTAGAATGGTGGTCAAATTTGCAGGTTAATGCGCTGGTCAGGCCGGCCCAAAAGCCAGTGGTTCGGCCGACAAAAAAATGGACAGTATTTGGCCAATCAATACATATTCAGTTCCGTTTTAATAGGCCCAAAGCCTGCCCATTTCAGTTTGGCCCTGCCCATTGTCACCTCTAATTGTCGGTCACTAGAGCACTGTTGCTGCCCCCATTCTGTTGTTGCTATTTCATCGTCGCGGTCCCTGCCACCAACATAGTGGTTATTGCCCCGACCACTCGTTAGCGTTGTTGCCACCATTGCACTTATGGTTGTTGCGGTCTCACCACTATGCTGCTGCTGCTCCCATGGCCTACTCCTGTTTTTTTTTTTTTGCTGTTGTGCTCTTCGTCGTCATCGCCCTTGTCACTCTACCGTCACAATCACCATCGCCAACTGTTGTTGCTGACACCGCAGCTCTTGCTACTACAATCGCGGCTACACAACCCTTGTTTAAATTTGTCGACGTTCTCAGAATCTGGTGCTTCGGAATCATATTCCGCGTGTACTAAACACGGCCTTTAGGGTTTCTTTGCGGAAAGTGTTAGTGACTTCCTGCATTTTACCATTGGTTAGTCCCATGGTCTATTGTCTGTCACTTAACAACTCATTCCACCAGGAAAATTTCGTTTAAAGTCTCCGTAATAGTTTGAAACTAGCCATAGTTTTTTTCAAACAGTGTTTTTTGATGATTGCCTACTTTAAAAACTCTCTAGTTGTCTTCAACGAGGTGGGCAGCAAGACAAAACGTTTGGCACAATATGTACTCTGATGATAGAAAAGTCTTGATCTTGCTTTGTAACGATCATTGGAGTATATTAACTGGAAGAAAATGACATCAAGTGCATTGCTTAAAGTTCCTCGTAACAAGCTGGGAACTATAAAAGATGGAAATCATTCAGTTGCTTCTCTGCCTACTTCCCATGATCTCTTTTGAATTGGATTCTTTTTTTTTTTTTTGGCTAATTAACTCAACTGTGGACGGGATTCACCGGCGACTTCCTGGGAGCAAACCCGGGGTCTGGGGGAGAATAAATGTCCACATGAGTTCGAACCGGTAACTCGTGAAGAGCTTGTGCTCTAATCGATCCTAATTTAAGTGTTAGGTCTTACAGTTTTACTCATCGATTTACCTAAACACAATATAGTCTCTAAAAATGTTAAACGAGCAAACAAAAATTATCATCCCCAATCATCATCACAACTTTAGAGTTTTGGTTCACAGACGAGACTTATATATCCTGACTTCAAATGTTGATTTTTACATATTGATCTGCCTAAACACAATGATTGAACGAAGCATAGCATCCAAAATATCTTAGGTTCTCTCTACTTATCTGTACTACAAATCTTTTTGAACTTTAACCGACCAAACAAAAATGATTGAGCCAATGTGGACCATTGGAGACACCTTCATTTCAGTGTCCTATTTGAATCCAACAACACTCAGCAAGTAACATCTCTCCAAGCAAGCAAAAGTTGTCAAAGCATTCACATAAAACTAAAATGAGCTCCAACCTATTATTTGAGGCACCAAGAAGTCAAGGAAAAGTAGAAATACATCACCTCCTCCATGTGACTATTAATGGAAGTCATTTTCATGCTTTTCTCTTCAGCAATCTTTTCCTGTTTCAAATTCTAATGTTAGGTTCTACTCATCACATCACATATTTAATGTTTTACATCTAAATTGAATTTCATATAGTACGATTAAAAAATTACATGGTAGAACTCCTGTTTAGAGAAGGATTGAAAATGTGATGATCGTACATCTGAATGCACCATGATTCTTTTTTTGATGGATCCCATATTGATCTTTTTGGGGCCTGCAGGGATAAATTCTCTCTTTTATTGTAACATATGTGGATATGTTCTGTGTATCAGTTAAGATGTTTTGTTAATGCTTGCTAATAAAATGCAAGGGCTTTCAACCCACCATTTATCTCAAAAAATCTGATTTTTTTTCAATGCATTGTGTTTCATTGAATTCTAAAGCTGAAGTTGGAGACCACAATTGAAAAAAATCCCTTGTCTATTTGAATACTAAGCTTGAGAAGCTTTGGATGCTTTTGTGCATTGAACCTACCTTAACAATATGGCAAACAACCATGATTCTTTACTGAGATTAATGTGTGAAACAACACACACAAAAGTGGTCAATGCTTAGGATTCACTCTTAACAATGATCCCCAATGCAAAATAAAGGTAAAATTCCATACTCACTTCTCTCTTTCTTTGAAGACTGTGAGAGCAAGTGCAGAGCAGGTGGCTTTGATTTCAAACAGGCCTTTTTATGGCCCCTGCACTGCGCTGCATGCACGCTCAAAGCAAAGGCAAAAACAAAGGCTATCCTCTCTCTTTCTCTCAGAGAGAAGAGAATATGGGAAAAGATGAAAGCAAAACTGCTGCACAAAGTCCTTGTGATATGTGTACATAAACTAATCCCATAAGCCTTCTCGTTGTTGCTGTTGTTGAGCAAATAACTCCCACATGAGCGCCGTGGACGCCTCTGCACGGGGACCCTTTCTTTATTCACCCCCTGACATTGTGTCCGATTTTGACCACCTCCCCCTCACCTTCTTCTTCACCTTGTACTTAATGAAGAAAACTTTGAGCAAGATCATCATTTGAGCACAACGTGTCACTTGATTGGTCGATGATTTGCTCGGTCGAAAATTGTTGGAGAACACAGATGGATAGAGAATGTCAAATTGTCGATATAAACCAAATTGTTATCGCTTAGGGAAACTCATACACAAAACACAAATATGTATGAAACTATGCTATGATTTTAATCATTTCTTGAGCTATAGCAGTTTTGTTTTTTTTTTTGAGAGAAAAAAGAACGGGATCTCAAACTTAAAAACCCAGTTCAATAGCATAGGGCTATAGCAGTTTGTGTGTGTGTGTTATTTCCTGACACGATTCAATCCTATCAGGAGTTATAGTTTTGATGTCAATGTTTCTTTCTAAATCTTTGCAGGCATCGAACTGTTTACGATTCAATCGAAACTCTATTTTCTCCAGTAATGCTAATATTCAAGCATAGTTAACAAGAAACATGTTGCTGTTCCATTGAAATAGGGAGAGGTTCCACATGACCAGGCTTGCAGCATTCATGATATTGTCTAACAAATAAACAGACGAGACACATACATGTAATGATCTGACCATATGTATGTTGCACAACCCATGTGTACTCCACTTAATTATATGACATAACTGTCACTAGCCAACTATGATTCATTTGCGCGCTAATCTTTGGCTCCTTTTTTTTTTCAGATACATCGATCTCAGTGTCAAGATCGGTACTGACAGAATATCAGTGCGCGAAGGGGCTGACACGATGCAGATTGCACACTGTACCATGGACAGGACCGGTTGATTAAACTAATACTGTACAGTAGCGCATACGGTTTTAGAATAATTTCAGTTAATCCCTGCAAGCGGTGGTGGGTTAACAATGGCGGTGGTGGGGTGGTGCCGCCTGTGGGGCCACGGCTGGCTGCGCAGCGCAGCACGGATTGTAGCCACACGAAGCTGTGGCAGATGTTCTGGATAGCGAACCAGACATCAAGGGGTGGAAGCTGCACAAAGAAAATTTGAAAAAATTACGAGTTTGAGATCAGAATGTGTATGTTTTTGGATTGAAGATCCTTTCTTTTATAATCCACAACCGGTAACTTTGTCTCTGACGAGAGAGGGAGAGAGAGAGAGAGAACACAACTAGCACAGTTATTGAGTTTGGTTGACTAGGATTCAAGGATTGAAATCTACAGAAAAAATGAGATCTATAGAGTCCTCATCTAATTGATTGTATATGTATGTAGCTAGCTAAATGTGGCGTTTTTTCAAATAAGGCATTTTGACTTTGAATGCACCATAAATTTTTCTTCACTTGATTATCATTCGACTATTGCCCAATTGAAGAAATCAGTACTATTTCTGAAATGCAATACAAAAGCAGTGAAAGTTTAGGACAAGATGAGTTGGCGAGGAGACAATCACAGATTGAGTCATGGTACGATTCTTGGCCAAGTTTTTAATTTTTTTTTTTTTTGGCAAGGGTTTTTGGGGAATGAGAGCCATGTGCCCACCCACACTGTGTACCAATGTCTCATATGATTCAAATCAATAAGATTCACGCAGTGTGTATTTAATGGTTTGTTACATAAGATGTGATGCTTTCATATGGCATTAATAGGATGGGTTGTATACGAGAAAGAAGAGTTATAGTATAATTTTGTAATCTATGGTAGAAATCTTCGTATTATAGGTTATTTCTAAAATTTACTGGGCAAGTTGGTGTCTTTAATTAGGAAAAAAAAAGAGTTAACTCTCTCTTGCAAGCGAGTTAATTTTGGCGAGCTTGAACATTTTCAGGAGAATCGAGGATGGTATTCAATCTTTGTAAAGGATATAGACGCAGGTTTTCTTCGGTAGGAGGAATTTGGTGATGGTGGAGATGCATCAGTTTTGTGAGAGGGACGGATAAGAGGTTCTTTATAAAAAAATAATAAAGCAAATAACGCTGATCTTCTTCCAAGTAGAGAAGAAAGATCCTCTGAATTGAGTTTGCACCTCAAAGATTTTTTTTTTTTTTTCCTGTTCAAAACTATTCAAGTTCCTCTTCTTGAATGTGCACATTTTCAAGTTCTGAAATAAATTTTACATGAAACCTCCCTTGCTTCTCACTTTCAACTGGACAACTAGATTGTTTAGGTCTATATCAATAGAATGGAAAAGGAAAACAGACAAAAAGAGGGAATTTTGAAGACATAGAAGAGTACATATGTTAGATGTGAGGGAAAAAATAATAATAGAAAATTTAGATCCAGAGCATTGGATGATAGAAGTTATTAACTTGTGAATTGTAATTAATTAGAAGATTTAACTAATTATTGTCAGAGTAGGACTTTGTTGAACCTTTTATGCTTGTTGCATGCACTTTGATGATTTAAACTAACTATTGTTGCATTTCCAAATGAGGTGAAAATGTAATATTTCATTAGTTTTGAGTTGCATGTGGATCTTGTTGAGCTATCACTTATATGATCTCAGATGTTTGACAATTCAAGGCAATCAATTATTTGTATATTAAAAAAAGCAATCTATTACTAGATTCCATATATTAACTATTTAAATATCATAAAGAAAGATTGATATGAGAATATTTTGGCAAGAAACATCCAGTGAAAGATTAATTAAAACCATAATAAATGTTAAATGTGCATATTTTATGATTCATGCATTGCATATTTACAATCACTTATGTCATGCTTCAATGAACCATTTCATTTTGTAGTTGTTGGAAATATAAGTAACAAAATTAAATATAAATCTTATAAAGACTCAAAAGGAACTTTGAGAGGTTTTCAATATTTAAACAAACAAGAAAAAGTTTCATTGTATATCTTCAAACCCCATCATGTTTACATCAAAGGAGATTCAAGTGTCTTTTAATTAAAGGATGTATAGATCTAATTGTTTTTTTTTTTTGACACGGAATAATGCAGTACTTTTTCTTTTTTTTTGACAATACAAAAAAAACAAATATGATGAGCAAGAATTTTTATCAATTTCTTTTTGATTTGATAAACTTAAACCTCTGATTAATAAACTTTTAAATTTAGATGCATAATATATCCTAAATTTCTTAATGAATCTCCAAATGAACGCAATTATTACACATTGCCCAATTCAGATCCTGTCCATTGCCAGCCCTTTTGACTCTTCAAAAAGACTCTTTAAAATTCATATAACAGATAATTAAATAATTAAAATGAGCATCAAATAAATCAGTAAATTGTATACATAATCTCATTAAGTATTAGCCGATGGGAAAATATTAGCTTGGTAGTCGAGCGTTGGCTGAATGCGAAAGGTGAAAATGTTGATATTTTTGTAGCTGGAGCTAATGTGATGTGGTAGGTGCGGAAATGTTGTTGTAAATGAGTCTTCGAGAGAGTCAAATTCTCGATGGATACTGTTAGAGTTAAGATAGTTGATGCAGAAGCCTGCCCGAGAGGTGCCGACACTATGCAACTGAGAGATCAGGTGGTGAACCAACCAGGACGCTTGGCAACCACCAGATCCACAGGTGAGTAAAATCAATGTTGATACGAGCGTTGGCCCGAGATCCTGGCGTGCAGTGCCCGTGGGGGGTGATTCGACTAGGCGGGTGTGCTGGTCTCGGCAAAGTCTTTCAACTCCACTTAACCGCTGCATGTTGAGGCTGAAGCTATTTTGCTTGGACTCCAATTGGCAGTCGACAGAGCGGGGGAGCGTTGCGTCGTTGCTAGCGACGCAAATGCCTTGTGCAGCGTATCAAGAATGCACTTTCTCCCATCCCATAGCGAGCATGCACATTATCAACGAATGCTAGCATATCCTCCAATCTAATGCACATCTGGGACTGAAATTTGGTAGGAGAAATACTAACGCTACATAACACAAGATTGATCACGGATGTTTAAGCACCGACTTATGCAGTAATTGATTGTATAAAATTATACCTCCTCAAGTTGAGAATTTTTATACCACTGTGAGTAACAATTGCTTTATTTAGTAATAAAATTCATGATTTTCATTCCAAAAAAAATCATTAAGTAACCTAATAAAAAAATGTACCCAAAAGGCTATATAGCCTGTACCGGCATTGTTATAACCAATGTGAAATTATGTAAAAATGAGAAAAATCAGACCCAGAAAAAAGGGAGAAATTTCAAAAGACACATGAAATATCATGTACAAATTCTTTTCGAGAGCCAAAAACAAGGGGGGAAAAATAGTAAAAAGAGAAGGTTATATTTCCAAATATGACATGGGGAGGGGGTAAAGGCCAAAATTGGGGTAACGATTAGCTGGGTGGTCCTGAGCCTGAGTGTGAGTGAAACGGCAGCATTTGGTCTTCTCGCTGCCAAGAAAAATGTAGACCCCTGTCTGCAGACGTGTCCCCCTGAGAGGCAAGAACGTAAGGGATGCGGTTCATGTGTGTGAGCCACACACACATACGATAAGAGGGCCAATCACGCGTTGACACGTGTATTGATCCTCTTATAATATGTCATGTGTGTGAGCCTCACACACATATTATAAGAGATTATAAGAGGATCAATACACGTGTCAACGCGTGATTGACCCTCTTATCATATGTGTGTCTCTCACACACATGAACCGAATTCGAAACGCAAGGACCCTGCAGCTCCGTTGGCCAGCCATGTCTCCTACCCAAAATGCCCCTCCCCTGCTAGTTTCCTTTCAAAGGCCCCCACCTGTTGTAGCGTACAATCAAGAACCAAGTTGACCGTTCTACCCTTGTAAATAAAACTATTTTTTGAGTTTAGTGTCAGTGTATTGTCACTACATGTCCCCTTCGTCTGGTAACGCTAGTTCCTTTTTTTAATCAAATTTTTTGTCACAAATTATTAGTTCATTTTGTTCTCAATATTATTTTTATCATTTTTAATATTATTTTTATTATTTTTAATATAAAGTATGAAATAATATGTTTATTTTTTCTCTTTATAACAAAAATATCATTTTTCATTTTTCTTTATGATAAAAATATCATTCGGAATGCGAAGGTAAATCGGAAGTTTCTTAAAATACTATTCCTTAATTCTTGTATCAGGTCAAAAAAACCATTCCTTAATTCTTGTGTTCAGTTAAAAAAACGGACAGAGGAGTAGTATTTAGGCAAATTTATTCTCTAATTTTGAAAATTAGAAATGGGTACAAAGTACACCCAATATTCGTTTAATCGATGGGAAATAGAAGTGAAAGGACATTTCAATTTGATCGCATTAAACTTTCACGCGTAAAAATGAATTGGACAGTTTCATGGGCGTGTTTGGTTGCAAGGAAGTTGGCGAAAGTAAGGAAATGAGAAAGTATAATTGCTCACTTCTCTATTTATCCAAACACCGAAAAAAGAAAATAAGAAAACCCTTTTCCTTTTCTTTTTTCTCTTTACATAACCATTTACTCGCTTTTAGAGTGCTACAGTTAATTTTGTGATCATGTAAATCTCATTTGTAATAAATTGTAACACAAAATAGTTAATTTTTTGATCATGTAAATCTCACTTGCATTTAATTACAGTCTATTTTTTATTTTTCTTAATTAATTTTTATTTCAATATTATTTTACAGTCAACTTTGTGGTCAACTTTTTCACTTCCATTTCCACATTATCATCCAAACACCAGAAAAAACATAACATTTTTCAAATCATACTTCTCAACAACATTCAAATATTAGAAAACTTTCTAACCAATTCCTAAGTTTCAAAAGGAATTATTATCACTTTCTCACTTCCACCCTTAATCAAACAGGCCATCATTTTTTGCTAATCGAATGGACACTTTTCTAACTAGGTGAGTTATCGAGAGAATGAACCGAGTGATTATTATAATTAGTTCCCAACACATAAATTGAAGGAGAAGAATGAATAGTTGACATGCCTATTATGGCCATCATGCCAAATGGCTGTTCAAGAAAATATATTACAAACTCAGGAGTCAGACATGAAAATCCAAACACCCTTCCTCAAATCATGTATTGTATCCTGAAAATTTGCACCAAAACACCCTTGTACTTTGTTGCTCCTTGCAAGAAAATGTGCCGTGTATATATGTGTGTATATGAGATAGACTTGTATCCTTTCAAAAGGATTTGATCCCGGATCCTTCTCACTCAAATTCAACCCTCCAACATTCGAATACAAGATCCACTCCGTTGAAGTTGATATATACTATTTCAAGTATCTATAAACCAAAAATCAAGTGTTTTAAATACTTTTTGCCCATCCATCAAGTAGGGGAAAAACGGACGGCCTAAAAATCAAGTGTTTTAAATATTTTTTGTTAGATTTCAAATGTTCTACACCGTTAAACTAACCAACTCACTACTTTCCGGCCGGCCGTCCATTTTGCGTCGCTTGATGGATGGGCAAAAAGTATTTAAAACACTTGATTTTTGGTTTATAGATACTTGAAATAGTATAGATTAACTTCAACGGAGTGGATCTTGTATTCGAATGTTGGAGGGTTGAATTTGAGTGGGAAGGATCCGGGATCAAATCCTTTTGAAAGGATACAAGTCTATCTCTCTCTCTCTCTCTCTATATATATATATATATATATATATATATATATATATATATATATATATATATATATAAAGCACAATGATACCTCTATTTTTGACAACCTTACAACTTCATATCTCTGTGACTAAAATGTTAACTCCGTACATCACGTGAGTTGCATGTGATACATGTTGGATAATTTCACCCCTCCTCTCTCTTTTTATTTTTATTGTATACTTTTTAAACCCAACACCCACCTTGGCTATCACCTTTCGCCACTGTCACCACCATCACGGATAGCGATGTAACCCCCTCTCACCACCCGCGAGCATCTGCATGCTGATCAGCTCAGCCTATTATAGTCCTCCACTTTTTCACACACGCACACATACTTGTGTAGTTCTGAAAATATTCGAGCCTCATTCCTTTCCACTCAAACACCGATATCCGACATTCAAATATAAGATCTACTCTGTTGAAGTTGATCTATATTATTTAAAGTAACTAAAAAATAAAATTCAAGTGTTTTGAATATTTTATGCCCATCCATCAAGCGGCGAAAAATGGACGGTCGAAAATAGTAAGTCGGTTAGATCTATGTATTTAGACATACAAATTATCGATCCGGCAATTTCATCATGATCTAAACATTTAAAATCTCTTATAAACCAATTTTTGTTAGGTTTCAAATGTTCTGCACCATTAAACTAACCAACTCACTATTTAGGTCGTCCGTTCTTCTCCTACTTGATGCAAGGGAAAAAAGTATTTAAAATACTTGATTTTTATTTATATATACTTGAAATAATATAAATCAACTTCAACAGAATGGATCTTTTATTCGGATGACGTATGGTTGTATTTGAATGGGAAGGAATCGGGCTCGAATCCTTCCAGAACCGCACAATTACACACACACACAGAAAAATGTATAACAGCTGAGAGTGCCTCTCAGCCGGCGGTGATGTGGCACAATATGTGCTACATAATTCGACAGTCTTAATGGCGCCCCACTTTCGAAAATAATTGAAATTACTAAAAGCGCCTACCGTTCAAAAAAGACAGTTTTCTTATGATGATGTATTAGTTTTATATTTTTTTTTATTATTTTTTCTCCCTTTTATATGTCTATCTCTCTGTGTTTCCTCACCCTACCAGATCTAAATTTTTGACTCGTAAAGAACGTCTTTTTAAAAAAAGTGAGAGCGGAATCAGATATTGATTTTAGTTTACAGACCTAAATCTCCATAAGCTATTTTGACAGGTTTTTGTTCTTTCGAAATGTCAGTTTCAATTTTTTTTTCCATTGTGATCCTTCTCTTCTTCTTCTTCAAAAGGAAGGCCTATCAGAAATTTTTCATCTTTGGAAATGTTGGCCATTCGATTTAAAATTTGAAAGACATGTAAAATACACATAAAAATATAACCAATCTGTCAGTACTGCAATAAAAAGTTGCAGGAAAAAATTATTTTAAAAGTTGTCCATTTCATCAAGATTACAACTTTGGTCGCATTCATAATAATAAATTGTCAGATAAATTGAGTTATGTGACCATAGTCCCAGTATGAAATTTCATTTTCAAACTATTTATTTTACAGGACTGCGACCAAAGTCGCAGTCCAATTAAATTTATTAATAAAAAGACTGCGACCTTGGTCACAAAAATGAAAAATAAGTTATAAAATATTGCGACCAAGGTCGCAGTGTTATCAATTTTTTTTTTCAAAAAGACTGCTATTACATAACACTACGACCAATGTTGCAGTCTTCTAATCATCTTAATTAATTAACTTATAAGATTTTGTTCACTGCTTCAATTGATTACATCTCTTATTTCATAAGAATACGACCACGGTCACGGTAACCTATCTAGATTACTTAATAAAAAATACTATGACCAGGTTGTAGTATTATCAAACAAAACATTCTCAAAGAGACTGTTGTTACTTAAGATTGCGACCGAAGTCGCAATCTTCTAATTATCTTAATTAATTAACTTACGAGATCTTCGTCACTGCTCTGCTTCAATTGACTGCAACTCTTGTTTCGTCAGACTGCGACCACGGTCGCAGTATCCTATTTAGCTTACCAAGGTCAAAAAAATAATGCGACCCTAATCAAAAAAATAAAAAAAAAGACCGCAACACTGCAATCAAAGTCGCAATGTAAAATAAAAATAAATCTAAAAAGTAAAAATGATGTTAAAAATTTAAATCCAAATTTTTTTCAGAAACTGTGACTTCGATTGCAGTGTCAGAAAAAAAAAACTAAAATAAACTGTTTCAAGTTACAGTAATAGATTTTTATTGTGATTAAAACATCTTTCAAAAAAAAGTTGAACATTAATTCAACCATGGTCACATTCTTTTAAAATAAATTATTTTTCTAAAATATTTTCTGAAATTAAATTATAAACTTTCAAATTTTAATAAATCTCATTTTTAATCGAAAATTTCAGTTGAACACGGAAATTGAAAATATTTTAGGGATTAGAGACTGATCTGAAGGGAAATGATATTAAATAGTTGAAAAATCTTAAATAACAAAAATTGAAATTTTTTAAAAAATAATAAATTTTTGTTATTTTACCCAATACCGAGAACTCAAATTTTCAAATCTGTAATTTTTTTAGTGGAGGAACAATTTAGAGAGGTTAAAAGTGAAACTGATGGTATTTTAGTCATTGGGCAGCTGTAAAGTAGTTAAGGGTCTTTTCGAGCAGGATGTTCTGTCTTTTTACCGCCTAAAATTTCTGTTGGGTCCCTCTCTTATACCAAATGTAGGATCTATAATCAAATCAACACAAACACTAGATAGGAAGGATATGTTATTAGTCGACTAATCATTTTTATAAGTCGACTAATCACCCTATTAGTCTACTAATCAGGGTCAAGTCTACTAATAGGAAGGGTCAAGTCTACTAATAGGCTATGATATATGTGTGTGCATCAAGGCTTTTACATGCTATTTCATCTTTACAAACCACACTCTATCAACTCTCCTTGGCACATCTTGATCATGTAGAACTCTTGATTCTTCATTTGTTTAGAGCTCCAAATGTCATGCATCGCAAACGTCTTCATCGAAACATTTACCAACATTCTCCCCCTTTTTGATGACGACACTTTGTGTGCACAAGTCCTCCCCCTGCAGAAGATATGTTATCTTTTCCTCCCCCCCTGCAAAAATGGGTTATAACAGATAGAAAAAATTTTGTTCTCTCCCCCTGCAACAAATATATTAGTACATATATACGTAATTGATCTTTATCAATTTTTTATATGGTACCTGCAAGATAATCGTTAGTTGGTACCAAATATAAAAGATCATATTTAACCTTTAGGACTCCAAATCCATTTAGAATTTGGTTTCCACCTGTTAGTATATACATAATTGCAAGAATCACATATATCATGCATGTATGAAGCAATATATGTATTTTTATCATAAAAGCTTAAATTCTTTGGAATCCATATAAACTTACTTTTCTTAGTCTTACTTTTACAAAATGACTATATGGATTACTGTAACATGAAGATTTTGCAATATAACCAATACCATGTTTATCATGTGACAATTTCTGAAAAGATAATAGATCATTTAATTTTTCTTTTCCTTTATTAAACTTAGTCACATTTTGCAAAAGATCTTCATATTTATTTCTGAAAACTATCATGTTTTTTATCCAATATAAAAATCCTATCATTCAAAGACTTAGTTTCCTTTTTCAGAAAAATGTTTTCTTTTATAAACTTCTCATTTTCAGTTTTCAAAGATGATATGACATTTTCAGTTTCCTCTTGTTGAGAATTTATAGAAGAACATTGTAATGCATAAACAGAATTTTCCTGTAAAAGTTTCTCATTTTCTTTTAACAAAAATCTGTTTTTCAGTTTTTCATTTTTCAGATCAAGAAATAATTCATTAAATGCATCAGATGGTTCAGAAAATGATACCTCTTCATCTTCTATGGCCATGTAACATAAGTTAACATGTTCAGTGGATTCTTCTTCATCGGAAGATGAGGAATCACTATGTTCTGAAGATGCCTCGTAGTTCTTCTTCTTTTTGAACTTCTTACTCTTGTACTTTTCTTTCTTCTTGAGCAAAGGACAATCCATCTTCATATGTCCTGGTTTATCACAATTAAAACATTTGAATTTACCTTACTTAAGAAATTTTCTGAACTTCTTTGAGAGCATTGCCATCTCCTCTTCGTCATTATTGTCCGTGTCGGAAGATGCATGGAAGGCGAGTTCTTTCTTCTTTGAACGGTGTTGTCGTTCGTCCTTCTTCCTTTCTTCTAACTGCACTTCATATGCCATTAGATTACCGATTAGGTTTTCTAATGTCATAGTTGAGAGATCATTCGCCTCTTCAATGGCGGTTGTCTTCTTCTCCCATTCTGGTGTAAGTGCACGAAGGATCTTTCGAACTCTTTCGACTTGGGTGTAGTCCTTTCCAAGGGATGCAAGAGTATTGGTGATGTCGGTAAATCTTGTAACCATTTCGGATATGGTTTCATTCTCCTCCATTTTGAATAACTCAAACTTGTGGACAACAACAGAAATTTTAGACTCCTTAACTTTATTAGTGCCTTCATGTGTTACCTGAAGAGTATGCCAAATTTGATGTGCAGAAGTCGCTGTTGACACTCGGTTGAACTCTTCTTTGGTAAGGGCACAGAATAGAGCATTCATTGCTTTTGCGTCAAGGTTCGCGTTCTTCTTTTGATCTTCACTCCAAGCGTTGTAGTTGGTTGTAGGCTTGGTGTATGTTGCTTCTACGATGTTCCAAAGGTCGTAGTTGAGTGACTGCAAGTAGATCTTCATTCTACACTTCCAATAGTTGTAGTTGGTTCCATCAAATAGCGGTGGACGTTGTGTAGAATGTCCTTCCTTATATTGGGATGATGAGAACTCCGTTGCCATCTTTGTTGTTGACTTGTACCCGAGCTTGTACGCCGGTTCAGGGTATGCAGGGCTCTGATACCAATTGTTGGGTCCCTCTCTTATACCAAATGTAGGATCTATAATCAAATCAACACAAACACTAGATAGGAAGGATTAATTGTTAAGCAAATAAGTAAACTTGCAATAAGGAAAACAAATCTCAGAAATTGACAAACGCAAACAAAGAGATTTATCCTGGTTCGGTCCTTGTGACCTACATCCAGTCCCTAAGCCACCCGCTTGAGATTTTCCTTTATCCTTGATCTTGCCACCCAAAATCAATACAACATGTACACCACTTGTCGAATCCCCTTCTCCAATGTGTACACCTTCTCTTCCACCAAGAGAACACCTTCTCTTCTACCAAGAGAATACCTTTACCTTTGTACAACTGCCTCTTCAACCAAGAAGCCTCCCGTGTACAAATAAACACTTTGAGAATTACAATACTTTTCCTATAGCCTTGATACTGAATGTGTATGTGGACAAGGTACAGTATAGGAAAGATGAACTTCAGAGAACTTCACTAATGGAATTGTCTTTTGGTGAAGAACAGAAGTTAGGAAATTAGTTTTCAGGTTTTTTTAGAATTTGGCTTTGGAAAACTGAATGAAAATCTTGTTTGTCTTAACCTTTGGCCTTAGGAATAACTTCCCTATTTATAGCTGTAGACTAGGGTTAGTTATGGTAGTTATAGGACCAATTCAGATGATATAGACGTTGGAAAACGTTGCCAAAAGGATCAGATAAAGAAAACTGTCCACAGTCAGAAACTGCCTATAGTCGACTTGAGATATGAGTTAGTCGACTAAGTTGGGCAATTTATACTGGGTTAGTCGACTAATATTGGGTATAAGTCGACTACAACATCTATTAGTCGACTATATAAACTGTTAAGTCGACTAACAGTGACAAACAGAGAGTTGGGATCTTTCAGGACAAAAGATAGTCGACTAGGGAAATCTATAAGTCGACTATACCATGTATTAGTCGACTAGAGAAATATATAAGTCGACTAATAACATTATTAGTCGACTAATCATTTTTATAAGTCGACTAATCACCCTATTAGTCTACTAATAGGCAGGGTCAAGTCTACTAATAGGAAGGGTCAAGTCTACTAATAGGCTATGATATATGTGTGTGCATCAAGGCTTTTACATGCTATTTCATCTTTACAAACCACACTCTATCAACTCTCCTTGGCACATCTTGATCATGTAGAACTCTTGATTCTTCATTTGTTTAGAGCTCCAAATGTCATGCATCGCAAAC